>JAQFVV010000010.1:2837912-3197528 GCA_028023455.1 Epiperipatus broadwayi
CAATTATATATATATATAATTATCATTTTATAATAATTGCTATTATACACTAATATGTCCTTTAGCTTTAACATAGGGAAGTACATATAATAAAAGAACAAACCATATATTATGACTAAGTCTGGAAGTGTAATTCTTGCTCTCCAGATCACATGAGATCTAAATTTATCCCCTGGTAAAAACTACAATTACTAAGTTCAATTATTAGTATTTAATATCACTAGATAATTGATTACATTATTAATAGAATATACAATTTATAATATATACATGAACCTGAAGGTATAACAAAATGATAATAAAGATCTGTACCACCTATCCAGTAGATAGGCTTGCTTTTTATACATTCGAAAGCAAGTTCTCCACAATAGGAGCTTAAGATACATATGGTGTCATCCAGCACCAAGGTTTAAAGTCCATTCATACACATGAAGTTTTTTCATACGAGTGAGTCTCTTTTTGCACTTGGCTGGCATAAATTGTTTAATTTCTTCTCTTCTGATTGGTTTCTATTTCCGATCCCAACGATAAGATAATTAATTAATTTATTCATGATACATCCTTGACTGTGGAATTTTACAACTAATTAGTTCTATTGACTTACTTTTAGATTCTTGAATGGTTACTAATGACCAAATCTGGAGCTCTCAATCATTTAATTATTTTAGGTCTATATATATTTATTGAAGGAATTTATTACTTAAAACTAGAGTTTAACTAATTATTATTTCACTCTACTTAGGAATTAATCTTTTCTGATCTCATTTTACTATTTATTATTTTTTCAGTTTTACTAATCTTTGAAATACTAAATTTTAAGTTAATGAGTATATCTATTTATATATATACTTATATACATACATAACATTATGCAATAAATGATTTCATCATAATAAATATAGAAATGATTGAGTACAATTTTGACACAGAGTACGATTTCATTTCAAAACTTGACACATGACTTTCAGAACATGCTATAATTTGCTTGATGATTTTTGAAATTTAAAATTAAATCCTACTCTGTGTCAAAGTTATAATTGTTTATATGTATTATAATGGAAATGCATAGTGAGGGCAATAACGTGTATGTACAGCCATAAATTGATGAGAAAAATTATGCAACTGAATAAGTAACTCTTACAATTATATATCTGGTCATATTTTGATGAGCTAATTTATGTTACTGAATATGTTGATAGAACTGGAAAAAAAATCAATAGTTAACTTCCCTTCATAATTACAAATACTAATGTGTAAACCACACTAGTGCAACTATTTTGGGTCATGATAAAAATATAATAATTTATGTTGAAGGTGAACAGACTGATTTTAGGCTTCAAATAATGTCCCAAATTCTATGTACAAACGTGATAGATGTAGGATGTGAAGTTACGAAAATTGTTTAACTAAAAAAATATTAAATACTATGAATATGTCTTCCTAATATTTTATTATTAAATTTTTATAAGATTTTTTTTTTTTATCAATATTGATATAGGGGATTTCAACTCAGACTTTCAAGCCACTTCATTACCTATAAGTGCTGGTTTAGCACAAAATACTTATATTGGTAATTACTTATCTTTTTTGCATGTGTGTGGTCATGTGTATCAGTAGTATAAGAAAGTGTGGATAGTGAAATGGCTTGAAAGTCTGAGTTCAAATCTCATATTTACACTTAGGCTCCAGGTTTAAGAGTGACTGATATTTCAAACCTTACATATTAAGACTGCATTCTGCCCATCCCTCTATGTATTTAAATGGTTACTGTCCTATACGTGAGGGATCAGAATGACTTCCGATCAACATGGGTATGACAACAATATTGGCATTAGCATGGGATTTGGGAATTCTATCATCAGATTTTCAATGGTATGGATGGTGGAAGAGTCGGAGGTTGGAGTAGGTTGAAGCCTGTCCATTAAAGTGTAAGGATTTGCTATCTTTTTATAAACTGAGCACTGATTATATATATGTATGGGAGATGATAATCTGGACCTACTGTTGAGTTCTGGTTTAGCACAAAATATGTATAATGGTGATTATTTATCTTTTCTGCATGTGTGTGGTCATGTGTATCAGTAATATAAGATAGTATGGGTAGTGAAGTGGCTTGAAAGTCTGAGTTCAAATCCCCTATATTTACAATTAGCCTCCAGGTGTGTAAGAGTGCCTGGTATTTCAAATCTTATCAATATTGAGTAAAATAATTCATTATTAGGATAATATAAATTGTCTTATCAATTGCCACAATCTTATATTCTGATATTAATTTTATCTCAATATAAAAATATCCTCTATCTTTTATTCCATGTATATTTTGTCCAGGGCACTTATCCCAGTCTCTGATCATGGATTGTGAACTTAAAAGTAATCAGACCCACCCCTATATATATATATAGCCCTCCACACTTAAATAATGCAATATAGAAAAAGAATTTATTTGATATAAAATAGATTAATAATACTATTCTTTTAATAGTTAAAATGAATAGATAAATGGATATGGTAAAATATGGAAGTTATATATCTTTGAAATACAAAAATCTAGTGTCTCTGAACTTCCAAGCATACTGTTTCATTTTTTTATAATAGAGTTTATTATCAGTTTATCTAATTAATGAAATGGGCCATTATAATAAGTTTGGGTTATACCGCAAATGTGATATAAATTAATAAAACAGAAAGCAATTTCAATAAATATTAAGTAGCAAAATATTGAACTATAAAATTATTTCTTTTGGCCAATATGTTATTCAAAATAATTATTTTGATATCATAAAAATACAAATTTTTGTAAGCTTATTTAGATTTGAACTATCATTCAATTATATATATATAGCTATATGAGGTTTTGTTTTAAAAAATGTGTGTACATGTTTTTTTAAGTCACTTGTTGTGAAATGATTATTATTATCCATTTATTTTCAGTTTTGAAATATTCTTGCCCAGTGATTTTTCTAGATTGTAATATAACTTCTGGAAGATATTGATTTAATTCCTTCAAAATTCTCTTCATCAGTTGTTTGTTATCCTTAATACACCTATTAGTTTTTGGATTGTAGAGTAGTATTTCACAAGCAATTCATTTCATTAATATTTATTTATATATTGTATTCCTTTTCAAATTTTTTTATTTTATTTGAGGCTTCTTTCCATTGCAAAACATATTAAATGCTACTCATTGAGTTGTGAAACAAAGTAGAAAAATGAATTATTTTAAGGGTGATCATTTAGCTATTAAAAATACTGAATATTGTATAAAGATTATAATACTACTTACAATCTTCTTTGTTATATTTCAGATATTTTTTTAAAATCGGCATTTTTTTTATTGGTATTAGTTTTTTTCACTGCCAACAACTTTTTTAAGTTGATGTCTAAAAAAAAACCCACACAACTATATAACTGATCAAATTTGTGAAAATCACTTTATATGAATGCCTGTTTTTCATACTAACATATTTAAGATATTGATTTCTTTTCTCTGTTATTTCATTATGAATGTTCTTTTTATGTTGAATGGTAAGCAACTTAATTGCTTTGTGAATCTAATTATAGGCTTAGTAGTACTTAAAATTACTTATTTATCATTTTATTATATCTTTAATTGACTTTTGAAATTAAATCCTTGCTTTTTTTCATACAATATTTCAAATTTATTTAATTATTACAAGTAATATATCTGAATATTATATAAATTTCATTTATGAAAAAAGAAATCCCTTTTTTTATCCTTATCTTTTATATAGTTTTGCACGTATCTAACACAAACAAATGTATAACAAATTTAAGAAATTTTAACTAATACACTTCATGTCTTAGAATATGTCTATTTTTAAGTCATATTTAACATATATATATATCATTTGAATGAATAATTTGTGTTTATCTTTATGATGTAATGAAAATGTCTCAGTATGCATTTTATTTTCCTGTTGAATTAAGTCAGAGTGATAATTGAGGTATTTATGCAATTTGGATCATTAATTTGTATTAATGTAAATTTGTGATATTTTCTAATATCTGAAAGAAATATTTACAAATGAATGGAAGTAAAAATAATTATAAGGAATATTTTTTCTTGATTCCTGCAGGTATGAACAGTGTGTTTCATTTTTTAAATTGAAATTTGTGTTCAATTGATTCAAATTTATAATTACATGTATTAATTTATTTAATTAGCCATAATTTATCATATCGAGATTTTTTTCTTGAAAGATAATTACTACAACTGATTTAAATTTTATACGTTTTTTATGACTAAATAAAATTATGTACACAAATGAACACAGTTGAATATGATTATTAATACCATGCCAGAAAATGTAAATCTAGATTAGACCAAAGGAATTTTTTTTAAAATTTTTTTGTAAACTTTATTATTAAATTAATTTGTCGAGCATCACTTGATCACCACTTCTTATGCTTGCTCGTAACTGTTATTAAAACAGGGAAAACTCTCCATACAGTAGTGGCACTCAGTGTAAGCCAGAGTAATCATTGGATTCAAGGCTCCTCACTGACGAAAGCCACAAACTAGAAACTAGTCTGGAGATATGGATGAGTAGCCACTAGATAGATATTTTATGCACAAGCCTTTTGGCATACAGTAGTGGCACTCAGTGTAAGCCAGAGTAATCATTGGATTCAAGGCTCTTCACTGACGAAAGCCACAAACTAGAAACTAGTCTGGAGATATTGGATGAGTAGCCACTACATAGATATTTTATGCACAAGCCTTCTGGCATCCATTGATTACTCTGACTTGCACTGAGTAACACTACTGTATGGAGAGTTTTGCTTGTTTTTGTCAAAGCATCATTGAAGGAGGGCTATATCCAATCTATTGGTTGCATCATAAATTTTCTTGTTTAGATTAGATTTGTGCATGCATGTGTTTGATTGAGTGTGTGTGTGTGACATTATATTGAGTCCGCACATATCTACATTTTTATAAAAATAATTTTTTTAGACTTGAAGAATCAGCCAGTAGAAATGCTCTGTTGAAAGAAGAACTTATGATATTGAAACGACATCATGAAGCGCTCCAACAACGTGTTGAAGAAGAAGGACAAATGTAATAATATCCTTCTTTTTTTACATTGATAATAAAAATAATAATTATTGTTTAATTGATTTTTCTTATTTTTAAGGACTAAAATTCCAGAATCTAAAGTTAGTTCTGCCAAAGAAATTTTAGAACTTAAAGATCACTTAATCAGAGTAGAAAGAACGGTAATTATTTTTGAATAATCTAAATTATTTTTAAGTATATATTTTTATAAGTATTTTTGTTAATTATCTAAAAAATTTTATTAATGAAAAATAAATAACTAAATATATTGAAAATATTTATGTTGTATCAGTCATTTAAAAAAACTTTGTGCGTTGGTCTAATTTGTTTTCAAAAACATTAAGCTGAATATAACATTTTCTATATTTAGTAAATTATCTTTATTTGTTGTTATATAAAAAAAAATATTGCAAACAATTTTTTTTATATGCAAACATGCTTGTAGTATACTAGTGTATGTATGACTATATCATCATTTTCAATTATTATTGTAGCAGAAATATAGTCCATTTAATCTAGTTTTTCTTCTCCATATTACATGATTAAACTTCTTTATTTCATTTCTTCATCTCACATGTGTTCTTTCTCCAGATTTTTACAATCTCTTAGAATCCAGTTTAAAATTTCAACCATCCACTTGTTATAATCTCAGTTAACAATATATCCAGCCCAACTTCACTTCAGTCTTTTTAATTCTTTCAATGATGTCAGTTGCATCTGTTTGTTCATCATTATTTCATTTCCAATTCTTTCTTGTTATTTCTAACATACTTCTTATCTTACTTCTTAGAGTCTGAAGTATCTGCATTGCTATCCTATTGATGACAGGTTGGTAAAGCACACTTATTGAAAACCTTCCTTTTCAAAACTATAGACATACATCCTTTTAACATTAAATTATTTCTACCAAAAACACTGCATTCATCCATTATGTTTCCATATGTAGTAATTATCTGATCAAGGTATTTGTAGTTGTTAACTTCTAATTCATCATTATCAATATTGCTTTTATTCATTTTGGGAAAATTCATTCAAAATTACTTTAATCTTTTTAGCATATTTTAAAAGTCTTACCTTTGTTTGGTAAGTCTTGCAACATTTTCTGAAGTACTGAAGCACTATTTGCAAAAACAATGACATCATCTGCAAAATCGGGATGACTTAAACAATTTCTATTTATTTTTACTTCCTTAGTTTCCCATTAAAATCCATAAAATACTTTTTACAAAACTGCTATAAACATTTTGGAGATATGGAGCAACTCTGTTATATATTCTTCTCATTGTTAATTTTCTTAGTATCATTATGTAATTTAATCATTATTGTTGCATTTTGATAAGTATTCTATATTCTAAATCTATATCTAAGGAAGGAAAGAATATAGATATTAAAAGTAAAATAAAAAGGTGATAGATTAGAGAATAAAAGTAAAAAGAAAGTAGAAATAGTAAAGAAATAATAAAAAAATAATAATTAGTAAAAAAGAGGGAAGTAAAGGTATAGGGTTAAAAATAAAATATGATTATGAATAATAATGTAAAATATATATTTTTATACGTATATAGAATATTGGTTGTATGATTATATGTTTAAATATTGTAGCTCTGATGAATACTGCAGATCAATTGTATCTTAGAAAATTAAAAGAATTATATAAAAAAATTTGCATTGGAGTGTATATATGGAGATTTATAAAAAGTAAATCTATATCTTAATGATCCAATGCATTTATCATTGGAAATGCTTATAAAATCAAATATCTTTTCATAATCTATGAATCCAAAGCATAATGGCAACTCGTATTCATTGCTTCTTTCTATAACTTCTCTCAATATTGAATGTGATCCACTGTTTTAAAACCATTTTTAAAGCCAGCTTGTTTTTTTGATTAGTTATTTTGGAAAAGTTTTGTATAGAACTGATAAAAGATTGATGGGGTTATAATTTTTAATATCTTCTTTATCATCTTTTTTTAAATATTACTACTGCATTCTTCCAATCACTATTATTTAAACATTTAGTATATAACTTTGTCAACAATTTTTCTATTTTTTCACCTGCATCTTATATGATACTCCATCGTTAATTTAAAATGCTGGGCAATTCAGAAATAATAATAACTGTAGACATTTTACTTGCCAATTGCTATTTTTTTATATCATCTATTCTTATTGCAGTTTTTAAAAGTATATAAGTTATTTTCCTATAGATTTCATTCAAACTTGAATCACATTCAAAATCTGTTAATATATGAAAATGATTTTCTAATTCTAATTTAAATTCATTGGAATGTTTAGGAATATCAACTGCGAATATTGCTTTTCTTAATAATTTTTGTCTCTAGTTTTGCATTAACAAGTATTTTACATCTCACTAATCCATGATTACTTCCTATGACAAATTTATTAACATCATTACTATCTTGAAATATATATTTTCTGTTAACCAAAATATAATCCAATTCTGCTGAATCTTAATTGGATGCTTATATATCCAATTCCATTTAACCTTTTTTTCTCAAAAAAAAAAAAAAAAAAAAAAAAAAGAATTCATATTATAAAGGTTTTTTTTTACAAACTCTACAAGTCTATGTCCTCTCTCATTTTTATTACCATAACCACATTTATCTAAGCATTTATTTTTCAATATTTTACCAATTCTAGCAGTAATATCCAATGACAATTTTAAAATGTTGTTTGGTATGATCAAAAGACTTTATTACTTCCAAATAAAAATCCTCTACCTCTTCATCGCAGTGAAAACTTTCTGGGGTATAAATCTAAATTATATACAGTTCATATCTACCATTAATCCTCCTGGCAATAAGAATCATGATTTAACTTTGTCTGTCATGATTGATTGTAAATATCTATTGTTTTTTTTTTTTAAAAAAACCTCATTCACACACATCTTCATTCTGCTTTGATGAAAATTCAACTGATATTTCAGTTAAGAGCTATCAGACAACTGAGAAAAAAGACCACAGTGTTTCTTGGTCTTAAAATCAGAGGTCAAAAGCCAATAAACTCACTGTGCTGCCTAGTATATGCTGGTGAGCAGCTCATCCATATTTGTATACTATATGAATAATCATATAGTAATTAAGATGGAATGATAAGAACATATGGAATGGACATTAGGAATTTTCCTTGCTCAGTTTCTTTAAAACTGCAGAGAGGAATCAAAGGATCTTTCAGTTAACTTTAAACTTCTTTCTACTGAGATAAAAATTTTTGAAGAAAGGAGAGAATATGAAAATATATAAAAATGATGATGCATTAAGAAGGATTGAATATCAAAAATTTTGTAAAATGACACAAAAAAGATAATAATGTAAGAAAGTATAAGCTATAGAATAGAATAAAAGTCTTAAGAATGTACAGCAATATCTTGATATTGATTTCTGCTGCAATAAGGAAAAAGATGGAATTATTACTAAAAAGAGTAATGTCATCTTGATATGTGTAGAAGAGTTCTATCAAGAATTATATAGCAATAAAGAATGAGGAAAAGTATTTTCTACAACTACTATATCTTCTCAATTGTCCAAGATTTTAAATGAAGAAGTGAGAAATGCAATTAAATTTATGAAAGAGGAAAAGGTTCAGATAAAGATGTAATTATTATCAAAATCTTAAAAGGATATGGTGAAGAAATAGAAAAATTGTTTATAAAGTTATATACCAAATGTCTAAATGATTAAAGATGTACCAGATAATTAGAATATTCTCAGGGAACACACTTTTTAATGCAATTTTTATCAGTGGAATTTTATATGCTTTTTTCTGCAAGTGAATATATTTGATTAAAATTATAAATTATATTTAAAATTATGTATATTTAAACTGGTTTTAATCATTTTTAAAGGTATTTTTAAAAAAAATTATTTTAATGTAAACCACCTTAGATTAATTAATTAAAAAGATAAGGATATCTAAACAGTTTTGAATAAAGATTAATATATGCTGCAATCATTGGAAAAAAAGGGGGGGGTCTATAATCCCAATTGTCCAATGTCAATAAATTTAATCACACAAAAACTTTTTTTGTTTCAGCAAGTTTATTTCTCTATACTGAAGACTATTAATAAAATGAATAAATTTAATAATGGGAGGATTCACATATTCAAGATGGGAATTGGTAAGAAGATGAATGGTAAAACATAATTGTTTAAACCTTTTATACCTTTTCAAGAAATTTTAAGTTAGGTTTAAGTTAAGATAACTCAACTTATCAATCATTTTATCCTATGCAAATGGCCACCATTAATCAAGTGAAAGCCAATATAAGTAATTACTAGAATCATTAAGACAAGATTAAAACTGAGAAAACGAATTCAAAATGGAATCTAATAATTCAAAATAGGAAATAAATGAATGAATTTAAAATGTAATTTAATAACTCAAAATAGGAATTAATAACAAAAATCCTAATTTTGATGATGGAACTAATTTAAAACGATTAGAAAATTAATACCTGTAAAAATAAAAGTGAAGAAAAAATGTTCAACTATGATATTCCTGAGAATTCAAATGTAACTCCTGATACCAAGAAATAAAACTGCTTTCAACAACTACAAACCAGTTATGGAGGATGGAAAACAGTTGAAGAAACATGTCAGATGTAAAGATTAATCAAAACCATGGAAAAATGTTTTTCAAATGTTAAATTGTTCATAAAGAAAAAATAACGATATCGTGATGTAAAACCGGAAGTAGTCGTAAGCGGCAAAACTTTGCAGGAAAGAAAATTATTTTAAATATTAATTTGATCTCAAATTAAGAATTAAACATTATGGATTATGATTTAAGTTCCCTGCATAAAAATTATAAATTTATGATGATTAGATCAAAAGTTATTGGGCCATTCCTGGAGTGATTGGGACACCACAAAAAAATAAAAAATTTTCAAAAAAGTTTCAAATTGACTTAGAATTATGACGAAGTGAATTAGAAGATAAAAAACAATGATTTAGAGATAAAAATGGGTTTATATGATGCTATAGGCCTAGACAGAAACATAAGCAGTTAATTATTTAATCCCTTTAGATTTAAATTATTAAGAAAAACCCAAAGACTAAATACAAATCGTTAGATTTTATAATTGGAACTTTAAGAATCAAGAATTAGAAAACTTGGATTAGAAGAACAATAGGATCAGTAAAGCAGAATCACAATTGAAATTTTGTCACAATCTAGTTCAGAAGAAGGTTATATAATATGAACTGAATCATGAATCCTGAGGACTTAATGGGACCATGAGACTAATTGTTTTTTTTACCTTTTGGGTTTTTCTTGAATTCTCAGTCTCAAGAGTAGAGGTGATGGCCATAAAGGGTTTGTTGATTGGCAGGATCAGTCAGCGATCATTGCCACACCCAGGTTTGGGGATGATCTGGCAAGGTTCTCATGGCCCTCCCTGATTCGCTTGGTTCCAGACATGCAGAACTAATGTTATACCCAGATAAATTGCAACCCACTTATGGTGGGGGCCAAAGTGGTTTAACCTTGTCCAAGAAGTGGGTCTGGGTTCTCGCTAAACTGAGTTCTGGCTGATGGGTCATAGATAGGGTTTGGGGGGCTGCCTGGGGACATGCCAGGTGGGTTGAAAGTCGATTGTCCTGCATAGACATTGCTTCGAATGGACATCTCATCCCCTTGATTGACTGACATTTGATCTGTGATAATTCATGTCCCTGTTTTTTTTTGGTGTTTTTTTTAGATGTTTGTACTCCGAATGTATTTTTCTTTTTCAGATACCTGTAATACCTAATCTATTGGACAAGGTGGTTGTATTGCTTTGAGCCACTGCCCAGTTGTAGAATATAAATGTATCATTGTAGCCTCTATTGACCATTGCTGCACAGGTGGATCGTACTTTAGTGACTTAATAAAGGTGCTTTGAAACATAGTCATAAATTTAAAAAATATCAAATATTGTAATTGACCTAAATGTGAATAAATTTGATTTTGAAAGTAAATTTAATAAGAATTATCTCTCAACTTCGGAACAAATATCAGAATAAGTGGAGTGCAGAAAATACCTCTTTTCCACACTCTGTGAATATATATATAATTCATTAATTTAGAGTTGCTTTAACTCTTAATTTTTAAAGTTATACATGAATATCTTTAATTCCTTATATATTCTCCATTAACACAATTTCATTCAATAATTTATAATCTATTTTAATCCATAATATTATTTTAAACACATTTTAACCCACCTTTTATGTCTCCTAACTTCTAGTGCTAAATTCAAATTTTAAAAATTTACTATTATACTTTTAGTACCAGCTCTTTAAATTTTACACTTATATTATTAGCAGTTTCCTTTTCTTATTTTTTATATAACTAAATTTTAAAAAAATATATATTTTTTTACTTTATATCAAATTTTTTTCAGACCCAAATCTCTATTCAAAACTGGTTTAATATTATTAATATAAATAACCTCTTTTATTATTTTATTTCTTTTATTATCTGTAAATTGTGTCATCCTTATACAATCCTTTTCAAACTCATGCCCAGTCTCTAATTTATGTAAATACATTGGTGAATTTTTATCATATTTATGTTGTAATAGTCTTCTATATATTGAATTCTTTGTTTCTCCAACATAATTTATTTTTATATTATTAATTTGACACTTTTTACAATTAATAAAAGAAGAAAAAATATTATTAGTATTTTAGAAAATAAATATATTAGTATTTATCATTAAAATTTAGATAATGAAATAAATACAAAGAATTCAATATATAGAAGACTATTATAACATAAATATGATAAAAATTCACCAATATATTTACATAAATTAGAGTCAGGGCATGAGTTTGAAGAGAATTATATAAGGATGATACAATTTACAGATAATAAAAGAGGCTATTTATATTAATAATATTAAACAAGTTTTGAATAGAGATTTGGGCTTGAAAAAAATTTGATACAAAATAAAAATAAAATTTTTTTTTAGAAAATTTAGTTATAAAAAAAATAGGAAGAGGGAGCTGCTAATAGTATAAGTGTAAAATTTAAAGAGAGGGTACTAAAAGTATAATGGTAAATTTTTAAAATTTGAATTTATAAGTTGAAGTTAGGAGATATAAAAGATGAGTTTAAAATGTGTTTAAAATAATAGTATTATAAATTAAAATAGATTATAAAATATTGAATGAATAAATTATAAATAATGATTGTTAGTAAAATGAATAATAATAATGTATAATATAAAAGATATTAAGTTAGAGTTAAATATTATAAGAATTAAAATAAAAAATAAAAATAATATATATGTATAGGAAGTTTTTAATTAATAAATATAGAATGTAAAAAAGGGTAAAAATTATACATTTAAAAGGAAATAAATAGATGATGATTATAAGATGTGTATATAAAATGTAAATTATATGTTCATGTATATTTATATTCATATGTTTGAATTATGTTATAGTTCTGAAGCATATTGCAGGGGCAGTCAAAACTAAACTGTAAAAGAGGGTGGTAAATAAAGCATTATGTAACAGTAGTAAAATGCATGGATGATTTAATATTATATGGTAACATTAATTCTTTCTTAGAATTCTATTATTAAAGATAAAAAGAAAAGAGCAGGTTCTAAACATTAATTTAAAACTTAAATCAGGTTTTCTCTTCCCTCTCCTTTCAATTCAATTAACAAAACTACTAATTTTTTTAAGTTCTCTTTTCTTTATTTGCTTTTTTTTAAATTATTATTTATTTCACCGAACTATATCCAAGTAGATGTAATGCATATATATGTCTTATACTATATAGAGGGACTTAAACTTAGGATTTTCACTCTATATTCATTCTCTACTCTGTTTCAAGAAACTGATTCACATGACCACATACATGTGAAAAAATACATGATCCCCAATATAAGTATTACATGCAGAGCCACCACTCATCAGATAAGCCAGATTATAATCTCTCACACATATATACAGACAGTGCTCATTTTCCATTAAGATAGCAATTCCTTAAATTTTAATGGACAGGCTTCAAACCTCTCACCCTTCCAATTATTCACCCATCCACTTCATCAAAAATCTGATAATGGAATGCTCAAAGCCCTTATTGGATTTCATATTGTGTTTTTACTCATATAGACATTACGTCAATCTAACTTCTCATTTTATTAGGCCATTAGGTATTCATATATATTAGTAGAAGAGGGGTGGGTTGAACTTGTAATATCTTTCCAAGGCAATATGTATTTTGCGCTTATATTGAATGTACTCTAAATTCATTTGTTATACACCTGAGTCTCATTTTACGTGATAGATAGGTTCCTCAGAAAACACGCGCAAACGAAATCGCGCAAAAATAGATGTAACTAACCTTGAAAAAGGGGGGATACGGATTGTGATTTTTCAAAACTCGTGTAAAAGCAAAGCACCAACGTAAAATTTATTTTAAAATTCGCACAAAAAAAAAATAAGGAAATAAAATATGACTAATAAAAAATTTCAAATTTGAAAAAAATTGATACAAAAAAAATTTTTTTAACTATAATATTTAATTTTATTCAAAATAATATATTTTTATGCATAATTTACAGTACAGTAATTTACATTTTTTTATACACGTTTTAATTTTATCGCTATTTGATGATAAACAGTTTCATTTGCAAACTGGTAAAAAATAGATTCTTCACAAGAGGAAATGCAACTAACGCCAAGTTCACTCTCATTGTGATAATGGTTTTCTGTTGACAACGTAATTAGTAATTAATCTTTGAGATGATGATTTTATTAATTGTTTATGAACTTAGACTTATGATAATAAAAAGACATTTATTCACCACTGCTGGGAATAATTTAATTAAAACTAACAACTAAAAATTAAATTCTTATTTTTGTCTTTAATTTTTTAATTTTCAATTCCGTTTAAAAATCAAATTTCGTTTTACATCACATTAATTTCAAGTCGCTGTAAGTAATTTTTAAATTGTTAATTACAATTAAAAATCAGATTTTAATTTTTAATTGTCAAATTTAATTGTGCCCACTGCTATTACTCACCTTTTAAAAATAAACTTGCGGACACTAAATGATTAATAATTGATTAGGTTCTTTTTTAAAAAGCAAAAACAGAATGTGATTTAAAATGCAAAATTAACACGCACAATGTTTGAACAAATTTACATTATAATCTTGTAAAATTTAATGTGTGTATACATAAAATGTGGGAATCATGATTTTAATTTCATTATTGCATAAAATCTTACTATTATAAAGTACTGAAAATATTGAAATTACTAAGATGAAAGTCGAATTCCAATAATGTGCTATTACTTTCAATATAACGTAAGTGCGCGAAATTTATTATTTAAAGTAATATCGCATTATCGGAGTTCGACTTCCGGTGAAACATGAATCACGTAACTTCAAAATCGTGTTAAATAAGTCCGCGTAAAAAGAGACCCAGGTGTATATGAATGTAGGTGGACTTGAATTTAGGATTTTTCAGTCTATAATAAATGATCTCCATGAATCTATATCTCTCTCTCCCTCTCTCTCTTTCCCCCCTCTCTCCCCTCCCTCTCTCTCTCCTTCTTCCTTCTTCCTCCCTCTTCCTCCCTCCCCTCCCTCTCTCCCCCTCTCTCTCCTTCTTCCTCCCTCTCTCTCCTTCTTCCTCTCTCTCGTTCACTCACTTACACACACAATTGAGGATGTAATATCATATTCTTTACTTATTATAGTTTCTGATTTGGGATTGGCTATTGCAGTTTACTGTTTGACACAATTAACATATCAGAAACCCTCACATAGATAATTTCTGTCTCCTGACATGTAAATTCATTTTTGAGTTTAATCACTTTTAACCTCTGATAAGATTTCCGCTATGGTACCTGGAATCCATCTTTTTTTTTTTTATTAGATTTCTAACCTATACTGCTTTGCCAACCTGAAATTTTACGAAATTTGTATTATAGTTTTTTCATCAAAATTACTTTTTTCTGTTCCATTTTTAAGCAGTAACAGCAATAACATTGCAGACTGACAAACTCTAGGTGAGCATTTCATATTTGTTTGGTGGTGTAGCTTGGTTGACTTTTTGGCCATAGTTTTTCATCTGATTGTACCTATGGTCTCTATTAGTTTATTCTGCTATTTTGGAACTATTCAGATTTTCTTGATCAAACAAGTTCAGTAAGTTTTATCTCTCGAAACTTCAGCTGGGCTTTATCTCTCACATGTAAATGTGATAAAACATCAGCATGTATAATCTGAGTACTAGGCTTATTGTAGTCATATGTAACTAAAATATTTATCCATCTTAAAAGTCTTTGGCTTATATAGTCATGATTTTTTTTTATTTTTGCTGAAAATTCCAAGTAAAGGACAATGATCAGTATAAAACATAGATTTTCATCCATATACATATTGATGGAACTTTTTTATTGCAAAAATAATTGCCATGGTTTTCTTATCTAGCTGACTAATTTTTATCAGCTGATGTTGAAATTCAGGAGACATATGCAATCAGCATTTGCCTCTGTAGCAGTGATGGGAGATTACAGCTTTGATTCCAAATTCCAAAGCATTTGTAGTAATAATAACTTCCTGGTTGCTCCTATAAGATTATAAATAGTCCCTTTTTCGAATCCTATTTTCTGCTTCATCTCCAATGTTGTTCGTTATGTAATAAATTGTTTAACAATATTAACATATATGATTTGCTCTGGAGAAAACTTTTGTAAAAGTTTCACTATCCCAAAAATGCTAAATCCTTTAAATTTCTTGGAGTAGCCATTTCCTTACAGCTCTTACATTTTTGAGGCTTGAATACTTAACCTTTTTATTTATTACATGCTCCAGATTGACCAAATGCATTTATCCACATTCAATCTCCAACTTTGTTTAGTTTTGAAAATCGAGCACATTTCTGTCACTCAATTTTCCGACTTTTTTCCAGTTTGGGTAGGTCTCAAAATGTCATCTAAATAGGGGAACTCCACCTATGCCTTACAATAGCACGTTCATCTTCTCTTGAAAACTATTCAGAGCCACTGTAATTCCATATGGTAATTTGATACATTTGAACAGACCAACATGGATGTTTAATGTAGTATTGATGGAAATCGGTCTTTAAATCTACCTTTGTGAAGAACAAGGCTTTCTGTAAAGATGCTAATTCCTTGTACACACTTGGCACAGGATAAGCACTTTTGGTAATATATTCACTCTTTAAAAAATGAATGATCTCATTTGGTTTAATAGTTACGATTACAGCAGTATCACAATGATTCTTCCATGAGTGATAGCACCTCTTTTTTAACTATATCCGCAATCGTCTTTTCAATCTTTGGCTTGAGAGCATATGAAACCTTTCATTGTTTATATACTGTAGGTTGCACGTTTTTCGACATCTAGTGGTCTTGTCCTTAATTCAGTTAAATAGATGATGGAATTTAGTTCTGACCTCTGCTTCTAATTGGGCTTTTTAAAATTTTTTTTAGGCATATATCTAATTGTCAGAACCAATTTTTATGGGCAATTGACTAATGTCTCTTTTTGCTATAAATAACAGTAATACTCTCAATTTCTTGTTTACTTTCACCGGAACTGAAACTTTTCCACAAATGTGAATTTTATTTCTATTTACATCCATGACCCATACTTTTTTTCCAGCTTTACTCTATTTTTATATTTCAGGTTGATTTTATTCCATTCCATGAGATGGAATAGACAGTTTGGCAGTACTGTCAACTTCCATATTCACTTTATCCAGTGTAATTTGGCCATTGTCTAAGTCATTTGACATCATTATTTCTATGTTTTTATAACCTTCCCCTGATTTAATGTCCGGGCATGATTTGACTTTTTATTATATTATCATTCTTCTTGTAAACTGGGACTAGATAGCTGTTAATATCACAATTGCAGCATATCTTCATTTTAAATTTGCGTTAATTTCCCTGTTCATTTCTTGAGTGTTTTATAAATACTTTAACTATTTTAGCTCTATTTACACTTGTCAACTTTTTCAATTCTTTGAAATTCCTATGCATTTTCTGTTGCTATTTTTTTGCACTATACATTTTGCAATTGCTGTTCTATATGTTAAATCCACCTCACTTAACAATGTTTTCTAAAGTTATGGTCTAACATCTCGTATAGCAATTTATCTAAAAGTACATCTTCTAAATTCAACATCAATTTTCATTCTTTTTTTTTTTTCTACGATAAAAATTAATTTAGCTAGTGTCTTCAATGCTAAGTTATAATCTTGATAGCATTCACAAGGTAATTGTTTTCTCAATCTGATATGTAAATGAGCTGCTGGCTGAAAATCTATACTGAGATTCTCTATTAATTCATCATATAGTATGTTATCTGGGATCTTCGGATCACACACTTATTTTGCTTTTGGCAAAACATCCATACCGGCAAAAAACAAGGGTGGAAACTAACTTTATCCTTCTCTATTGCATCACTTTGTTTTCACTATTCCCATGAAACAGGTACAATTGTATCATCTAATGCTATTGATTGCATGTGTTCTTCATAAGCTTTTGATTCTGCCATCTACTGTGTACATGGGAGAATCTATAATCCCAGCCGTGTCAGCATCAATAATAAATTAAATCACACAAAAACTTTTATTTGTTTCAGCAAATTTATTTCTCTATGCTGAAGACTATTAATAAAACAAATAAATTTAGTAACAATAAATAAAAACTAATTATTCTTCAACTTCGGGTCAAACAGAATAAATTGAGTGCGGAAAATATTTCATTTCCACATGCTGTGAATAAATATATATATAGTTCATTAATTTAGAATTGATTCTTTTCCGTACACTATCATTTCCACATGATGCAAATAAATATATATATATAGTTCATTAATTTAGAATTGATTCTTTTCCACACATTTTGAATATATATATATATGTTTTATTAATTTAGAGTTGCTTTAACTCTTTTGAAGTTTGTGCATGAGTATTCTTAACTCTTAGTTATTGTCCAGTAACAGAATTACATATACTACTTTAACTTTAGCACTGTCATTACTTTTTTTCGAGAAATGCATTATCATTAACAATTTGACAGCTCTCTCCTGGTTGCTAGTTATGTGATTGCCTTCAATTTACATACTGCTTGCTTTTTGACAGTTCTCCTTAGTTTGTCTTTTTCTTAGCTACACTAATTTGTATAATTAATATTCCATTTCTTTTAACAACAAAGTTTTCTAGAGTGTTCTACTTTTAGGGGATAAAATAATACAAAATACTATCTACAAAATTGAATAATAAATTTTATTTATATTGTGTACAAACAGTGCAGTATGGTAGATAGTCGAAATGAAACCAATTAAGGAATTTGAAAAACAGAAAAATAACTAAAAATTAAAAAAAAAAAATATGTATTTTGAAAATACAAATTTATTTAAAAAGAAGTGAAAAACAAATTTAATTTATTGGATTTTTTATTTGGAATAAAGCAGCTTGAGAATTTTAAAGTTTGCAAAGTTAATAACTAATTTTAAATAATTGATCACAATATGTTACTGCTCATTCAACATGAATAAATTTTGAAAGAATTGTAATTTGATTTATTAGATATATATATTAAGTTGAACTTTATGCTGAAAATGGATGTTAGTGACTCAGAATGAGATAAGTAATTTAGCAGTAATGCTTGATTATTACTGACAGTAGATAAACAGTGTTTTCCTTAACTTTTAACATAATTTATATAAATATTAAACTTCATATAGAAATTTATAACTTTCAAAAAGTTATTGATTTTGATTAAGCCTATTTACAATATAAATAATTCATCAAATATTAAAATAATCTTTTCATTGTTATGATAGTTATGGAAAATTATATTTTAAAGGATTTAAGAATTGAATTATTGGTAATATTATAATATTGTAATTCCCAAAAATCCTTCTTACACTTTTCAGTAAATATTTAATAAAAAAATTTGCTGAAAAGTGTAAGAAGGATTTTTGGGAATTGCAATATTGTATATAACAATAGCAGCAAAAAGAGAGAAGTGGTAATATTATACTTAAAAAAATTTGTTTTATTAATATAATAAAAAAAATATTTATAGCATTTGAATTTATTTTTTTTGTTTTAGAATGCTACATTGCAAGAAGAAAATAGAAGTTTGAAAAAACAGACAGCACATTCTAATGAATTAGTTCGTAACTTGCAAGTGCAAAATGGAAAATTACAAGCACAGAGTACTATGGGATTGGAGCAAAATGCAACACTTCAATCAGAAAAGGCAAAATTGCAAGTAGAAAATACCACCCTCACATCTCAGAATTTGACTTTAACATCACAGAATAGCAATTTACAAACACAGAGTGCCAAATTAGAATCAGAATTGGAACAGTTGCACAGTTCTAATGATGAGCTGCAGGTAGCTCACCATTCACTAGAAGGTGATCATGAAGCTTTACAAAAGTTACATGAACAATTAGCATTCGAATATGAAGCTCAGATAGCTGAACATGCATCTTTAAAATCACTACATAAGACCTTAAAACAAGATTTTAAAGATTTAAAAGATAAATATGAAGCATTATTGCAGGAGAAAAAGGAAGTAGATAAAATGCGGGATAATTTAGCCAAAGAAAAAGAGACTCTACATGCCAATTCCAAAGCTTTTAATAATTTGCAGATTAAATATTCTAAATTATCAGAGGAATTTGATAAAGTGAATGGAAATAATGAAATGTTGAAATGTGAATATAAGGATTTGCAAGCCGAGTATAAAAATGTTAAAACTGAATATAATACTTTGAAACTTCGACATACGGAATTACAAGGCGAGTTGGCTGAGTCTAAAGATAATATGGCAGTTCTGGAAGTGGAAATCTCAAAATTGAGTAGTAGATGTGAGGTATAGTTTGGTTTAATTATTTGTGTTATAATGTTTACTGTTATTGGAAGTATTATGACTATTTTGAATTAGAACTTTAAGTAATCTGAGTTGGTAATTTTTCATTGTATGTATAACTTTTTGCCATTTTAATTGTTATTTGACTATTTTGTTTATTTACGATATATTTTCCTTTTTAACATAATGCAGTGTACTGGATTCAAGAGTTAAATATTGCCAGAATCATCTTAAGCTTAAATGAATAGAATTGTTATGTTCAAGCTTCTCTTGATATGATTTTGAGCAATTTATTATATGATTACTTTTATTGCTTTTAATGTAAGAATCAAAGCAATATTGAAATATTAATGAAAGAAATTAAGAAATGCTACATGTTAAAAAAAAGTAAGCTAACTATAAAAAGGAAAAATAATGACTAGTTTTAAATTATAATGATGGTAAAAAAATAAACTGAAATAATATAAAACTTATGCAAAAATACTTAGAATTACATTGTAATTATTATCAACTGAACTTATGTGGACAAAAAGCAGATATTATATGATTTTTTAGGAACTGTGTAGATCAATATTAGCAGATTGTCTATTATAGAATCTTTAATTTATAAAAATTATCTCTTTAGTCTTCTCATTCTATGATATCTTTCTTCATTAATATTCTTATGTGATCTGAATTGAAAATAAATTTAAAATTATAAATTTTTTATAATCAAAGAAAACTGAAGCAGTATTAGATTAATTAATTACTTGTAGTATTTTTTATAAGGTATAAAGTAGCTGATGTTCAATTAAACTTTTTTAAAGCATATCTTTATTAGCCAATGCATCATTTTTTATATCCACATAGTTTGATAAATAATATTATTTTCACATGAAGAAAAACATCATAGGAAGAGAAAAATTAAAAAGGCAAAACTTGTAAATCAGTTTAAAAATTCTATAATAAATACATAATATATTAACACTGATGTAAACATTTCTTGGAAAATCATGTAGATTGCTTTTTATTTGCATAAGTTCTATATTATTACTATTTACTTTTTACTGTTATTATAATTTTCAAGTACTATATGGTGACAATGTGTATATATGTATGTGTTACATGATTTTATAAATAAAATAAGGAAAAAAAAATTATATTTCAATATTTAATAGTTTGAAGAAATTAAAAAAAAGTTAAAAGAAAAAGAAAAAGTACAAATATTGGGAAATAAGTTAAAATATTAATTATAACATATCTTTCTTTTCTGTATTTGAATTTAACATATAATTTGAAAACAATTTGTACAAGATTAATCAGCTTCTGGACATAAATTCCAGATTGATTAATTAACAATAGATAACTAATTTCAGGGTAATCAAAAATATAAAATAAAAAAATATAACTAATTAAAAAAAATAAGGGTCACACGGATTGATATCATGGGCAAGAAATCGAGCAGAGGGCGGAATCAGAGTGCATATATACTGCAATTGCTTATTGTTCAAATGCATATAGAAATATAGAGAAAAACAGTCAGAAGAGAAAGAAAAGAAAGAAGAGCAGCAGAAAAACCAAAGAAGTAAAAAGAAGAAAGCCAGTTAGTATTTCCAGAATAGATGACCAAAGAGTCTGTAAGCCAGTTAAAACGACTGAATCCAGCAGGTTGAAATAATTTTTCTAGAGTCATATGGATAGGAGAACGTGTTGCTAGATCAAAAGCTGAGTGTTTGTTCTTTTGCACTGCTCATCTCCTGAATATCATTAGCCATATCTAGTGATATATATTTCTGACTTGTCTTTGCCAATGTTTATACCTGTCGTGAACAGTGACTCTTTGGAACCAAATCCAGCAATAGTACACCGAACCAGGAGGAAGTGTCCAGCTACAAATAGACCCATTATGAATTTGACAGGATCAGAAGGCAGGGGTGTTCACCCAGATACTATATAAAAATCCTAGTTAAATATGTTTAGACATCATTGATAAAACTTTTAAATTTTATTTCAAGAGTGAACTTTTAAAATTTATTTCTAACTAGAACTGTTTAAATATCATTTCTACTCGATAATTTTTTTTTATATATGGAAATAAGCATGAATGTTAAAATAGTATAGTTTAATAAGTGTTCATATTTGTATCTTAAAATGTTAAATGTTTCTTATATATTTTTTTATCTATTAATAAATATGTATAAATTATTGATGTTGTTTACATTTCTCTCTCTCTCACTTTATCTATGAGTAAATAGATAATCATATTTAGATATTCTGTGTTGCCGATCTCATGTTTTAATAGCTAGCCCTGGGTCAAGCGCTTGAAGCACGTTAATGTCGTCTCATGGAGTCCAGTCAAATGGCTGGATAGTACCCATAGGGTTTAAACCCATTAGAAATATTCTCATGGGATGTGTCAATGCTTTTTTTTGTATGGAGGTGTACCTCTCTCTAGAAAAATGATTGTTGTTTTAATATTTTTATTAAATCTTGGTCTGACCGGGAATATGAATAATATGTAAGTATTGATCATATTTTACTCCTCTGCTTGAATAATGGGGTCTAGATATAAGGTATTAAAGATTAATATGATCTAATAAAGTAGAATAATAAATAATACTTAAATAGACATAGAATAAATCATAAAGAAGGTAGAATCCCATTATAATATATATCATTCAGTATATGGATGAGTGAATTACTTCTTGTAGGACATTTCAGAATTTAGTTTTTAAATAACATTAGTAAAGAATATTGTTAAATGCTGATTTTTAAAAATCACTATTGAATATTTTTACATTGATTTACTTACAACAAAACAGTTTTTAGATAGAAAGAAACTGATTGTTTGTTTTTTTTTTGATGAGTTTTACTTATCATTATTTAAATATTATTTTTAGGGATTGTTTTCAAAAGACTTATTTTCTCCTCCAAAAATTACAGTTCTAATAGTCTATTTTATGCATTTCACTGATGTAAAAGTGAATTAAAATATGATGTGGTTTAGAGTTGCTAAAACATCTTGTGTTAGGTTCATTGAGCAGTATTCTGTTGTGTCAGTTTGTTATCCAATAAAATGCACACATAATTTACTAGCATTAATATTTTTATAGTAAATATCAAAACAATCCAAAGCTGTTTAATATATTTTAGGAGCTATATAATAATTTACTGTATTTACTTTCCTCCAGCACCATGTATTGTAAACTTTAATAATCATTAAATATTAAATAATAATGCTATAATCTATATCTTCAGATTAGTTTCAGATTAATAGCCTTGTCAGTGAGGAGTTTAGACCTAGTTTCATTTCATATTTCCCCCCTTTGTCCAAGTTATATACCTCATGTTTTACTATTTTTTTCCTAGGCTTATATTTTAAAAACATATCTTTTCAAATTACAATCCAAACAAAATATTTATGAGCTGTTTTCTTAACTGTAATTCAGTGATCTGAAAATTAATCTTGTCAATTCAGAGTTCATTTTAATTTTTTTCTCACTTCATGACGATTCAACCAACTTTATAATAGTTCTAAGCATTAGTCTAATTTACATATCTTTTCTTAACTAGCACCTTTTTTTTTAGTTGCATGTTTGCAAAGTTTTGATTGATTGATTTTTGCAACATATGTGTAACAAATTCCATAATCTTTTTCATCATTTTGTTAATTAAATTTGCTTTTCATTATTTGCAATTGAAATATACTATTTGCAAATGCATCGGGCCTTCTTATGGTTTGTTGAAAAACACTCCATGTGATAATTTATATACCTTTTTTATCCATCTTACTGCAGTATATATATATTTCAAAATACCATTTGTCAAGTTTTTATAAAAAAAAGTTATTTGATTGTTTGTTTCAATTGGTAACATTGTATTTTATTATTTTCTATAAATTGATAAGTTTTTATATATATATATTTTTAGTTTAGCAGTTGTTATTATTACTAATTTGTGATAACAAAATTAGTTGTAAATATATTTGCAGAATATATGAAATCCATATGAGCATATCTATCTGTCATGCCTTAACTCAGGATTTAATTAAATAGGCAAAAGGAATTTTTTAGATAGTTAACGATTTTCAAACAAGGTTTGGACTTTTTTTTTCAGATGTCAGTTTATACATATCCAAGTATTAGTTGGTAGATGTGAATTTAACTATTATTAGGGAGAGATCTTTGTCTTGCATTATGTATTCACATGGATATACCTTAGTTTATGTTCATTCTGTAAAATTCCATTAATAATTACAGTTATTAAAACAGGCAAAACTCTCCATACAGTAGTGGTGCCACTCAGTGCAAACCTGAGTAATCAATGGCTGCCAGAAGGCTACTCATCCAACATCCCCAGACTAGTTTCTAGCTTGTGGCTTTCATCAGTGAGAAGCGTTTTGCCTGTTTTAATAACAGTTATGAGCAAGCATAAGAAATGGTGATCATGTGATGTTTAATAATTACAATCAAGATCACATAACAAATGAAACAAACAATAGGCCAAATAAAGTAATTGTTTCATTAACATAACAATACTGTACATATAGTATGCTATAGTGCAGATATAATAAAAAGTTTAATATACAAATTAAATATGCTCATGATTGCTATTTATTATTGCTTACAATCCCCTTTTTCTGCAAAAACATAACAATATTGGATTATTAACTATGCTGATGGAAACTAGCCCTATCCTAAATAAATTATGTGAAATTATGGAGATGTATTTAACTTATATAAGCCCCCCTCCCATTTCACTATCGTGATCAGATCAGACTTGGTTGCAACTATATCTGGCTTACTAGCCCAATCATACACTATGATGAGCATACTGAGGGACCTTAACAGTTTAAAACCTATGTTAGCTCTACATAGTAATATTCCCTGCCCATTATATGGATATAAACTAGTGTTATTTAATTATCCTAGAGTATTTATAAGTTCTGACTAGTTATATTTTTCAAAGATCATAACAGTGCCCCCAGCAACCTAAGTTTAAATCTATACTTTTGAAGAGATCCTGTTAGCTCTGGACATAGCTCTGGGGATTTATGAAACTCACTAATAATGTTGGACTGCTTGATGAAATAAATGCACAAATGCAAAGTGAATAAAGCAACACAGATGTAACAATAACAATTTTATTCTCTTAGTAACATGGAAGTGGTCTTTATATTCTCTCAAACAATTGCTATTATCAACCCTGACAAGCCATTTGCATCAATAAGTAACAATAATATTGCAATAGCTTTTCTTTTAAATTAAGTAAATGCACATAATAATAAAATATATATATTTTATTACCCAGATGCTATGTGAAAGTTGAAATTATATACATAAAAAAAATAACAATCACAAAAAAAAAAAGACATATAGAAAAAAATTTACAAAATATATATACATATCTTACTCTAAAATAAACACATATATAATATTTAGAATAGATGGATTAATGTAAAGAAATAAATCAATACTGGTTAATAATTGAGTGAAAGAAAAAAAAAATATTTATATTCGTTTATAAATGTAGTGATAGATAATTATTTTGACTTTTGTTTTTGTCCATTTTATTTTATCAGCAAAATGTAATTATTCCTTAAGAAATATAAAATTAATCTTTGGTCTAGCTAATAGTCCTTGTGAAGATTTTTATTTGTTTCCTATACATTCTCAGACTTTCAAGCTGAAGAGAAACAATTCAATAATAGATAGTTCAAGTACCTTTATCATTTCCCAGAGTTTTTATTCATTAGTTACTCCTATGCATTTTATAATCACACAAATTTTTATCCATATAGTTTTCGAAAAATTGTGAATTCTGCCATGTTTAATAAAATGGGTCATTGTAATGCTTCCATGATTGTTTTGTAGGTTACTGTTAGTTTGTTTGGTCCTTGTTCTTTCTTGTCTTGGTAAGACATACTTAAGTATGTATGTATGATATAGCTGGAGTGAACAGTTTTTTTTTTTTATGCTAGGTTACGCAAGCTAAATATTTCACTTTCTTTTTTTCTGGAACACGATGCAATTGGGGATGATCTGCTAAAGTTTTTTCAGCCAACCTTTTTTTTAAAATTTAATTTTTATAGCTGTGAATCCTTTGCATATTTGAATTATAATGCAGTCTTTCTGACTATATTGCTACACAGGCCGATGGTTTTCACAATAAAAAACATCTATTAGCCAATGTGAACATATTCTGCTTACGAAACATCCTCTGCCAAAACATATGCTGACTTAAATTTATAGTGACAGTTCTTTATAGCTTATCAAACTCAATTATCTCAATCCAAGCTCTATAAAGTATTTATTAATAAATAGCCTAATTAAACACTTACCTTAAAATTATTATTAATGTCTGCTTTTTAAAAAGGACAGGAAAGAAATGATTATTGGAAACAGAGAAAGGGACAACAAAAACAAAATATCATTAAAAATGCATGATGAGCTGACACAACTATCATTCTTGATGTGGATCAAAGAGTATGAAGACACATTTATTTTTAATTATATTATTAATCTTTTCTTTTTAGTGAACTACACACTCTGCACCGAATTTGAAAAAAAAAACTTTTCTTTTAGTACTACAAACTTATTCTAAAATACTTTTTATAAATTGAAAATTAGTTCAAACTTCTATCACAGATAACTTTTATAAAATTATTTCTCTCCCTCTCTCTCTTTAAAAAAACTAAGTTTTACAATCAGTTATTGGGGGGGGGGGGTAGAAATATTTGTTTGAGAAATTCATACAAACTAGAACAAAACATTTATGCAGAGATGTTTTAGAATTAAATTATTATTAAGTAGTGGTATATAGTTTAATTCTCTATCACTGAGAGTTTTAATAAGTAATATGCTGTTAATTATTGGGGTTTAAATTGGCTTGTTTGCCAATGACATTTCTGCATGTATTATATAATGACATACTTGAACTATTTACCACAAAAATTTTGAAGTGCTAGTATATCAAAATTATGAGTTTTAATATATGAAATCTGATTGTGTTTTTTCTGTCTTAGCAGTTTTCAATGCTCTCTCACTGACATCACAAAATCTTGCAAACCACTTGAAAATGTTTTTGCTATTTATGACTTCACTGCTGCACACAGTTTGAGTTATATATTTCAATAGCAATTTTTCACAATGTAAAATAAAATTTAATGTTAGCACTCTATTCTATCCTAGATTAAGATATGAAGTATACTGTCACATTTCTTATCGTAGTTTATGATTCAGACAGTGCCTTAAAATTTTTGTGGCAAATAACTAAACTAGATAGCTAAGTAAGATATGACTTCAAGAGAACTAGTTATTTAATCCACCTTTTTATTGAAACACATTATATATATATTGTAATGGTACATGTCTTGAAGTTAACCTGGGGTGATGGGACTTATCATCATCAACCCATGTCAAAGACTCAAATTTAAACATACAAATATATGAATAAATATGAGCAATGAGAGATCATCCAGAAGTAATTATAAGTTCACCAGCATTACACAAAAGTAATAATCACTCACACGATCACATTTCCTATACTAGCACATTAATTGTTGATAAACAGAGCAAAACTCTCCATACAATATTGCCACCTGTGCTAAACAGAGTAATCAATGGATGCCACAAGCCAGAAACTAGTCTGGGGATATTGGATGAGTAGGCATTAGATAGGGATTTTATGCACAAGCCTTCTGGCATCCATTGATTACTCTGTTTAGCACAGTTGGCAATACTGTATGGAGAGTTTTGCTCTGTTTATTAATAATCACTCATCATCATGAATGATCAACATTAAAAATAAATCAGTCAATCCTGTGGCTGGATTTAAAATATAACTATTATAGACTAGTCTAATTATTTAGTTCTTGCCAGCATGGGCAGATTATTTAAACAATAATTTAGATGCACAAACGTAAGTGTTAATCCTTAAGAATATAACAATTAAAAAATAATGCTGGGATACTAAAGCATGTTGATCTTCATCATCGCTCTGGCCACTTAGTATCATTAATGTACTGGCCAATTATAAAGTTAATTTCTACTCGACTAAATAAAATGTAGTGCATGGACTGTAAAGGATATCCCCATTGTACCATCCAGCATTAGAGAAGTAATGAAATCATTATCAACAGGATGTCCATAAACACTAAACATACGCTCCTTTTATATAGCAGACCATTATGCATAAATCCAGTTTAATGAGCAAAAGCTCTATAACTGTTATTGTGAATAAGAGGTATAATACAACATGTAATAATTTATAACATTTTATGATGAAATAAATTCATTGGAATATTAAACAATGGAATATAAATTTATTAATAATTAAATTAAAATGAAATTAAAGTCAGTATAATGTGGTTATAAATATAAATTAAGCATTCTGATTTTGATAAAAATACAAAAAGCAGCACACAGATGTGCCTGTATAGAAAAAAATTACATATCAGACTTGTGTTAAACTAATAATAAAATTCAGTAATTCATTTTAATAATTTATAAAGTTTGATTAATTTTAACATATATGTGTCTACATGACACTCATCTGCATAAGCACAGATGTGTTGCATAAACTAAAATTACATATCCAAATTGTGATAAACTAAAAATAAAATTCAATTTGTTTTTAATGATACATAAATAAACATGTATGTATGTGTATATATATAAAATAGATAGTATAAATCAAAGTTATTAATTTATTTATTATTTCTAATGGTAAAAAAAACTTTTTCTTTTTTAAAAAAAAAATTATCTGAGATTAAGTTTGGAAAGTTCTTTTCTTAAAAAAAAATCCTTGGCTTTTTGTTTAGTAATTTACAATAAGATTTTCTGGGTGTTTTTTTTTTAATTTTAAAATAAAATCAATCCTTTGTTTTTTAGACATTGTTTTACTTTAAATTAGTGATTTTAACAATCATCATTTTCACTAAAGAGTTTTACTTTTAATAAATAAAACTGGAAATGGACATTTATTATTTTTTTCATTCTAGTTTTAGTTGAATAATTTAATCAAAAATTATTTATCTTTAAAACCAGCTGATATCTGTAAGTACTTTATATACATGATGTGATATCTTTGTTTTTTTGCATATTGATAAAACTATGTATATAGCATGGTAATCTTTTAGTAAGCTGATTTCTTCTAAAACCATAGACTGGCTTATTATCATCTTCATGAAAAATATAATTTAGTAACTGATGGCATACATAAAGTCAGCTCCATTTAGTCTAAAATTTGCCAGACTTCAGGCATTTCAAGTTAGTACACAATATATCTAGACTAATGAACCATAGAAAAGCTGGCCCTGGCCTCCATAAGAATCAAACCTTTACTATAGCACTAGCAGTAGTAGCTAGATTCAAAATCAGAATTAATAAAATATTAATTAGATCTTTTTAAATGTTTAATTTATGATAAAAAAAATTTTAAATTCAAAATTATTTAATCCTTAACTGTTATTCCAGTGTAATATAGAAAATATCTACAAAATTTTTTTGTCTGTGTTTATTTCTACTTTTTCTTTCAACTTTATATATATATGTGTGTGTATACAAACACTACTATGTTGTATGCTGTGAAACACATAACCATCTCAATATATAAATAATGTAACAAAGACTTGAACAGTTTTTTTTATTATTAATAATAGAAATTTTTCTGTGTGGAGAATTGTTATATGGTATTTCCAAAAACTTTTTAATTTATATATATATATAGGGTAACCAATACCTAATGATAATTAAACCAGAACCAAATACCTCACTTATATGTGGAGATCTCTAGTAGGTCTTACTTATTCTGGCTTGTCAACATATATATTTAGACCACAAATAGGTCCAAAATTCAAGTTAATTAAGAAATAATTAAAACTCCTAGTGGATTTAAAGTAAGTCATCAAACTATAAATGTTTGTAAATGCTTAATTAATCATTCATATCTATAATAAAAGAGAGTACTGATAACTACCACAATACTGTGTCTTATGATACATGGATTTTCATTCAAGTTTCCCTGATGATTTAATATTAGTTTTACTCAATCCCTAAGTATGATGATACTTAATATTCAAATTAGAACTACATGATTAGTGAAAAAATAACTCTAAACTTTTTTAAAATCTATGTATTATAAGTCGAATGCAAGAATTTCAGTATCTGGAAGTCAATTATTGTATATCTATGATTATTATATATAACTAACGAAACATATTCCATATATATATAAATACAAAATTGGATAGTTTAGTTATAGCTAAGAGTATGTTTTACAAATTACATATATATTGTAACAGAATAAATTTTTTTAACATGTGATGCCTGAGAGCATTTATTTTGTAATGGTATAAAAATTTGTCAAGGCTGATGATGATCAATATCATACGAATAAAATCTAATATCTAATCTCATCTTAATAATTTGTGATGGATTATTTTTGCCGGTGATTGATGCCATTTGTGTAACGGGGTAAATTACCCTAGCATTTAATTGGCATTTTATCAAAAATCAAAATTTTCTAATTCTAATAATTATATTTAATAATTCACACACTATGCATTTTCCCCATGGAAATCAATCAGGATCATCAATGATTAGCTTATTAATACAGCCACATGTATGGGCACCATTTTTGTAATGATTAAAAGTTTGCCAATGCTGGGGAGAACGATCAATCTGATCTGAATAAAATCCAATCTAATTTAATCTAATCTAACTCAATCAGGTCGCCATTATATAATAAACTATCACAAAACACTAATAATCTTTACTAAAGCCTAATTTGTTCAAGCTATATGTAAAACGAAATGAAACAATGAGGTTATCTGCTCCAGATGTCAACAAATGTATCACAATTACAAAGTAAACTGCGATAAGTAGTGAAATCGTATATCATTTCCCTAAACAATAATATATGATTAAGCTAACTATTTGATTAATGAATGAAAGTCAATTCGAATTAATAATCAAACTAGATTCCAACATCCTTTATTAATCTACAGTTATTATAATAATTCAAATCTACTTTAATATTTAATGACATTGCATTTTATTTAAATAGATTAGTTTTTAGCTAATTATAACTGCATTTTACAAAACGTTTTTAAAACCTATACACTACTTTAAATGTTGAAACAAAATAATCTTTTACTCATATTTACATCTAGTTTAATAAAATGCTAAATATAATGTATAAACATTTCATTCTTATCTTCCAATAAAGCGATACATAATTATTGCTTCGTTTATATTTTAAAATGGAATATTCCACAAGAATTTAATATCAACAAATCTATTAGATGATTTCTAACTATACAATGCCCAATCACATTAAATAAAATATATCTTAAGTTTTCATTGGATGTTTATTAACTTATAATTATTAATATTATTTATTTGAATCTTCAATCAATCGACTATGAAAGTGATTTTGGTAACAATTAAGCTGTCTAACTAACAATAATTGACAATTATTCAAATCAAAGATAATATTCAATTAAGCTAGTCAATGAAATTTGTTATCTTCACTTTAGAGAAATTTAAAAAGTATTTAAGATAAGTCATTCTAAACCAATGACAAAATACGATCTATTTAGATTTTTATGACGGGACTAGATAAGCAAAGAAATAATCAACTCTAAGCTAATGATATTGACTTACTTGTAATATTACTTTAAATAAATAAACAAATGTTGGAATGCATTAATAAATATTAAATTTTATATGTAATAAGATAAAAAAAAATGATGATGTACAAAACATACCACATTTTATATTCTAGTTCACTTACCAAGTTGAGTTTGAATCTTGGACCAAATTTTAAATAACAAAAATGATCTTACGCAATCCCAAGAAAGAATTAAACAGATTCGTAGCATTTAAATCAACTCAATTTATTGGAATATAAAAAAACATTAATAACAAAATACAACAGAAGATTAATCGATATTTGTAATTAATTGAAATTAATGAAAGTGATAAGATTTATGTATGTAACTCTAAAATGTGTTGTGAAACAATAATGACATGTACAAAAAAAATGAATGGAAGGAGAGATTTTGAATATCTTAATGAACAATTTTAAATAACAGATATTAAAAGTATATATGTAAAATCGAATAAAATTGAACTCTATTTGTTCATTAACATAATAATCGATAAACAAATATAAAATAAAATGATATATTTAAACCTCTTTTCTGTTCGGTATTTCAAACTAAATTTTACACATACAAAAAACCAAATTGGATATTTATAAACATCGGGTCGTATTAATATATATACTCAGACAAGAGTTTAAATAACCATTAAATAAATCTCTCCGAGCCTTTCATTGTCCTTCATCGCATAAACCCTATTATATCTAAATGTATACTTTATGATTAAAAATAAAATATAAACTGTTCTTTAATATATATATATATATGCCTATGCACACATATGCATAAACAAAGTCAAAAAAAATCATACCCTCAGTAAAAATCTATTCATTTATCCATCATAGATTTATTATTCTCAGTCCTAAGATGTCAAGATGCGTTTAAAGATAAGTTGAACTTTCAATGTTTCCTTTAAGGTATATAGAGATCCAGTTTTCAAAACAACAGGTAAAAACAAATATATATATTTTACCAGCTTCAATTTTTTTTTTTTCATTAGCAATAATGTTCAGATAGAATAATCCTGTTAAATCAAGTGAATAATTTAATATTAACCTTTTTTCCTTCCCTTTCTTTGAATTAGGAGAGTGGAGTTTAACTGGCTTATTAATAATATGAATTAATCCAGTTGATCCTGTTGATTTTCTTGGCTTGAAACATAGTATCCATCGAATACAATGGTAGTTATGTTTGGATTTTTAAACATGTAATCCCTTTTTTTAAAAAAAAAAAATAGCCAATCTGCTGTACAACACATTTTTTTTAAAATAGGTTTTTCTTCTTTCACATTTTTGCTGTCGTCTTCTTTGGAACTTTTTCAGCAAGCTGCCCCTCAAATGAATGGGAATGGACAGAAGTTAACTTTTTATTCTTCCATATTGTATAGGTTAACGATTTAAAAATAAAGTTTTAAAGAATTTTTTTTTTAAGCACTGAGATTCACGTCTGTTCTCAGCAATGACGAAAAGATGAGAAGTCCGATTACAGTCTTTTCTGGGTATTTATATTACACTTTTTCTGACGTTATGGCTGTCATAACAACTATTGAAATCTACTCTAAAACCATTCAATGACAAACGATATGTTCCAGTAAATTTCCTGCTTTGTTTTGCAAGTGCAATGTAAGTTTGGAGAGAAATGGATACATTGAAATGAAATCTAAGTTCAATATGATTTTTCTTTATTAATTTTTTAAGCCAAAATAAAGAATTGATATTACAACCTTGATACATTTTATAAATATAAATAATTTAGATATGTTTTTTTTTTTTAATAATAATTTTTTTAAAAAATTAATCTACAAACAAAAATATGTGACACATAAAAAAAAACATTCAAGTATTTATAATAATGTTACTATGGTGAATGTAAATATATTAAATTTAAGCGTAAACAGATAATATATAATAACGTGAAAGCTAAACACCTTCAAACAGATATGCTTTAAAAATGCTTATGTGACAGCCAATCAGATGGAATAATGGCATCACATGGGACTCTAAATTCTAAAACACAAGCCAGAACTATTAGAAAAAGATGGGACCCATCTTAATCTATGCCTCAATTATATTTAAATAAGCCAGATTAAAGCATTTTGAACTAAGAGTGTGAAGCTTAAATACCTTCACATTTAATCCACTAAATATTATATATATAAATTAACAACGCGAAATCATCCGATTTACAACGAAGAAATATTTTTAAATCTAATGAAATGATATTAATAAATGTAAATATATTAAATTTAAGCGTAAACATAAGCATTTTTAAAGCGTATCTGTTTGAAGGTTTTTAGCTTTCACGTTATTATGGTGAATGTAGTAACAGAAATTAAAATATGTAAAAATAATGCTGATCCTATTCTAGTAAACTTTTTATGTCACACTGAACTATTTCCAAAATATATTTATTTGTCTATATTTTTTTTTCTTGAGTTTGATTATAACAAATTTAGTATTTTGAAGCTAGAATTAGCAGTAAACAATACTATTTAAAATGCTTTAGGTTGCCATGGTTATTAATTTAAACCTATATTTTCAAGATCTCCCATTGTCCATTTATCAAGTGAAAAGAAAAACCTAACAAGATCAACACACTTCTTTGGTTTTTTAAATACTTTGATTAAATGTGAATACTCACAATATATATATATATATGGATTAATTATCAGACTTTCATAGATTTTATAGATATAAATATTAAAATTACAGTGGGAATTTTTATATATATTTATCTAGAAATATATATTTATAGTTATTTATTAGTTTATTTCCTTTGTGTTCATTCTTTATTGATGTCGGTTACTTGATTATTTTATTTGATATTAAGAAATTCTGATCCATTCTATATAAAAATTTAATAACTATCACATCTGAATATAAAAATATTGATATAAGAAATAAATGTAAATAACTTTGCTGTCATCAGTATTACATGTTTGATAAATATTTATTGTAGGATTCAGGTATTTTAAAATTATAATATTAGGATTTCAATTTTTTATTATTATCATATAGTAAAAAGCTCAAAAAAATCAAATGATGTTTGAGCTTGAACTGACTTAGAGCACAACAATTTTATTTTAATTGACCAGAGCGGAACATTTATATTGGCAGCAAGCCAATTTTCTTTTTGAGCTAACTATTCAGTGTATATTTCAATACTGAATTTCTTTTAAAAAAATGAACTAGCAGAAGTAAATGTATACAAAATTATGCAAGTTAGTATGCTACATATTTCTAAGTGTAGAGAAAATATTAAAAATGTTTGCATAAAATATCAGAATAATAAATCTATCACAAAAATTGAAAAGGAACAATGGAAAAAAATAAACATATGGAGAAGAAAATAATAATGTAGTTATGAAAATTTTTTTGTTTAAGAGAAAATATTATAGCTAAGGGGTACAATTTTAGAACTAATAATTTAATAAGTAATTTAATTTTAGAAATAATAATTTAATAAATGATACATTGATGATAAATTAAAAACTTTTCTAAAAGATCTGATAATAATTCAAATTTGTAAGCTAATAACTGAACAAGATGATGATGAATTATAGATAAAAAAAATTTTTTTAATGATTTAAATATAATTGTATTATAATAATGAGAATTAGAAATGAGAGAAAATAAAAAACAAATAAATTTTTGTAGGAAAAGTAATATAGTGATTTTAAATTAATACTAGTAAAATTAACCAACTGTTTGTTTACAGTAATTTATTTTATTTTAGATGCTCAGTCAAATGAATTCTACACTAGAAGAAGAAAAACGATCTCTTATGTCTCAAGTATCCACATTGTTAACTCAATATCATGATCTCTTGTCTACTACCCTGGAGGATAAAGATCATTATCATGAAGAAGAAAAACAATTTGCGTAAGTTATTTGAAATTGTACTGGTAAGTGCTGGATATTCTGCTCCCCCCCTCCTCTGGTACATTAAATATTATCACTGCATGTTTATTGCACTAGGTATAGTCCAAGCCTTTGATAGAATAAATATGTAATAGTTTTCATGTGGACTAATTTGCATGAATTTTAGATTGTAGTAATGATTTTTTTGTAGAGATAAATTAAATATGCTTCGTCGTCAAAAAGAAAAGCTTGAGGAGAAGATAATGGATCAGTATAGGCGCATGGAAAGCTCTCCTAAAAAGTGAGTGCACTGCCTAGTGGCTGATTAATAAAGCTATAAATTATTTAAATATATTGATTAATTTGATAGCTGTGGTTATGTTGGGCTTTTTTTTTTTTTGCTTATGTTGCAAATACGATCTTTGATTTGAATGCATTTTTTTTTTGGCTGGGAAATTGTTAAAAGAAATTTAAAAATATATTTATAATAATAATAGAATACTAATAAAATATTAAGATCTTAGATATGTAATGTTAATAATTTAAAATGTTGATCCAACTCTTATTTTAATTTTTAGGTCATTATTAAATTCAATTGAAACATTTATACACTTATTCGAGGAATTTTGTAAAATATTTTATTAAACTTGAAAAGTTTTTAAAATTTGCTGGCAATTAATTTTAAAAGCCATTAAATATACATATGTAATACTTATAATTATTTTGATGCAATAAATTAGTTCAAAAATCCATGTTTTAGAAATAGAGTCAGCAATAATTATACATATAATCAGAGAGAAGGGCAAAAACATGCAAAGCAACATGGATTTTTAAAAAGACCAGACAAGTCAAGGAAATATAGAAAAGAATTTAATCTGTCAGAAGATTGTTTAGAATATTTACTGTGTGTAAAAAAAATTAATTATGTTTTTTCATGATTCTCTAATAGTATAAAAGCATAAGAAAAGTTTTAATTAACTGATACTTTCTTAAAATTATATTTTAAAAGTAAATAACTATAATTAAAATTTATAAGTTTATTGTTTGGTTTATTTATTATATTTTTTAAATTATCACATAGCGCAGTTTGCAGAATATTACTGATTTTTGTTTATCAAATTACTTTATAAAATTATCTAATAGATTTCTCTTAATTATTAATTTAGGTTTCACATCTAGTCAAAAGTGTTTTTATTTTATTCTTTTATAAAAAAAAAACAAATGACAATTTTATTTTTTTCTGTTAATTTTTATATACCTTTTTAATCTTCATCAATGATTCTCTGTTTCTTATAAACAATTTGTATTAAATCAGCACCCACAGTTTTCTAGAAAATGGGCTTTAATTTTAACTACAAACAATTCTTGACAAATTTAAACCTAACAAATGTGCTTCTACTGCTAAACAAAAAATATTTGAGAAAAAAAAACACCTACTAATTGCAGAATTATTAATTGCAAGATAAATGTTATTTTAAATATTATTACAAATATGTTGTTTCAAATAATGTACTTTCTTATTTATAAAAGAACATTTTTAATTTAGGAAGATTATAAAAATGATCAGTAAAAGAAAATGCACTTTATTACAATATATCAATAAAATTTTAAACTTTTTTTCCAATTATACATGAATCAAATTATGCAGAAATTTGTAGAATGCATTATCATGAATTAGAAATTGCCTGTATATCACACATTTATATTTTTTCTTTTAAATTATTTTAACTTATTCAACTGGAACATGTGCATTGGTTTTTCTATCTAAATCAAACAATATTCTCAGTTGTCTGTCTCTACCGGATTTGTCATGTTTTCTAATTTGCAATTCATATTTCTAAGACTCTAGAAAACATTATATATATATCGAAATGTTCTGATCTTATTGCAATGATATAAAATAATTTAAGTTCAATTATCTTATAAAATATTGGGTTGGTGTGTACATATATTAATAACAAACTAATAAGAATACCATACTCTATACAGTAATGCCACCAAGTGCAGGCCTTTGTAATCAGTGGATGCAGGAAGATTTGTGCATAAAATCCTAAGTAGTGCTTACTCATCCAACATCCCCAGATTAGTTTGGATTTGAGAGCACTGCATCTAGATCTTAGGATCTAATGCAATCCTCCAGAAGCCAGTTTTTACCTATTTGATTAACTATAAAGCTAGGAGCCCAAGATGAAAGCACCATAATGTTTTTAATCCAAGTTCATTTGCTTGTATAGTCATATAGATCTGAACTCAATTCAGCATTTATACATTTTGTTGTCTTTGGTTTGTCAAAAATCGCATCCAATCATTATCCTATGGGCAGGATAGGTATAAAACCATTAAAACATCACATGATCTCCATTTCATATGCTTACACATGCTGTTAATAAGAATACCAAACTCTCTATTCAATAACACCACCAAATAGATAAATGGTAGCTGTTGAAAGGTTGCATTAGATCTTAAGATCTAAATGCAGTGCTTTCAAATCCGAAGTTCCTCACTGATGAAAGTCACAAGCTAGAAACTAGTCTGGGGATATTGGATGAGTAGGCACTAGATAGGAATTTTATGAACAAATCTTCCAGCATCCATTGATTACGAAGGCTTGCACTTGGCACTACTGTGTGGAGAGTTTGTTACTCTTATTAATAGCATATGTAAACATATGAAATGGTGATCATGTGATGTTTTAATAGACAAACTATTGTGTAAAATATAAAAAGAAACAGATGAGTTCTTTTATTTCTTTGATCTTAAATTTAAAATTATGTTGAACTAAAAATTAATTGTGAAATCATCTTCTGAAAGTTTTTGGTTTTTATTTTAACATAATATAATTCTTAAGAATTTGTTTTGAAAAAGAAATCTATTTTTGTTGAGATAAAAAATAATGAACTTTTGCTTACTAAATCTTCCAAATTAATTAAAGATGTTATTTTGATAATAAACCAATTATCTTATTTTTTTTATTTTTGAAAGTTGATTTTCAATGATGGAATGTTAGGTTATTAAAAGAACAATAATGACTTGAAAAGTCAGAGTTCTAATTAGACTTAAAATTTTTCTTTCAGGTAGTTGACCCATAATTAATCCAGATAAATATTCAATATTGGATAATAAATACTTATACCTAAGTATTTTTAGTTAGAGGATGAAATAAGAAAGTCAATTAAATAATTTCATTATAAATCAGCAAACTTGGCGAATAATACTTTGTGGATGTTTTACCTTTTAGTTACATTTTTTATTAACTATTAAATACAAAAAAGAAAAACTCATACTAGCCATTATACAAGCTGTTTGTAGTTTTCTACACATCCATTACATATATAGATTCATTAGGGGATATGTCTGATTATTTATTATCAGTTATTCAGTGTGAGGAAATTTGGCTTTGTGCTCATAATTATAAGAAATTACAAAAGAGTATTGCTTATGTAACTGAAAACTTAATATAATTTCAATAGATGATACTGCTATATTGCTTAGTAATTCACTATCTAAAACTAGTAGTCATAATCCTACAGTTGAAATTGCAAAAGCTTTTTTATCTGAAATTTACATTAAATTTTAATGGTAGAATTAGAAAAAAAATGTATATATTTAAAGAAAATTAATTTCATTTTAAATGAAATCAATCTAATTTTAAGTTGCAATATATTTTATTATATACATCTTTCTCTTTATATATGTGTTCTCTGTTCAATGGTTTGATGCTTTAATAAGTATTTATGCATTCAGTGATACATATTTTATATATAAATATAGGAAAGGATTTGGAGCAAATTTAGTAAGAAGGGTGAGAAAAGCAGGTGAATTCATTAAGGTAAAGAATGTTTAAAATTTTTATTCAGAAATGCTAATAATTGATCGTATTCTTTAATGATTTACATAATTATTTAATTTTTTTAGCAGGGACGAAAAACTCGTTCTCGAGAGCAAAGTTCAAGTGATCAGCCACCTGGAAATAGTGATAGTCCAGAAAGCTCATCTCAAGGATCTGTTGGAGATTTAGTTGAAGGAATAAAGCCTGCAGGTAATTTTTAAAACTTGTGTGATTTTTTGCATACTTTGTGTATGTATTTGTTATATAAATCACCTCATACAATAAATTTTAAAATAAAAATATTAATCAATAAATTTATAAAAAAGAAATGCTTTTGATTATATTATTGTAATCATTATCAACTTAATATAACTAAATAGAAAAATCTTGGGATAACCAAGGTTGTTGAAGTTTTATGTTCACCCCTGCTGGCCTTACTGATTAATAATAAACAGCCATTTACAAATGAGTATCGCCATTACAATTTCAAAAAAAAAGAATTAAAAAAAACCCACTTAATAGTGTATTTTAAAATGACTATACAAACCAAATTGAGAATCTCAAATACTTTCACATTTAAAACAAGCTAGTTCATACTTGATATTTTATAATGTTGTCTTTCAATTGGCTCGGCAGTAACTTATTGAAATACATTAATGTGATGTTTAATTGTAGCTCTCTAATATATCGTATTTTCTGCCATATTTTCACAATGGAAACAATTAACATTGCATTTCTTTAGAATGTCTTTGAGATAATCCTTTTAATGTAGTCGTGTATGAAAATAGAGATCAAGTGTACCATAAAATATCCTTTTAGGAAATCTTTTATTATTCAGTTGTTTTACATATCCAATCCAAAAAGGTCTGATTTTAAAATACTGGCCTCAGTAGTATCACATCCAGCAAGCTGAAGAACATATTGATTAATTTTGTGATCTTGTCATTGTATTTTTAAAATTTTATAAATTTATCCTTAAATGAAACTTTTCTAATGCTTTTATATTGTGCTGATAGAGTATTCAAATCTCATTTCCATATAATAAATGAGATCAAATAACAACTCGATATACAGCTATCACAATTGCAATAGTTATTTCCTAATATTCACATAAATGTTCTAGTCAGTCTTACTGAAAAGGTAGTCTATATAATTTAAATTTAACTTTTATTAATGCTTAGCGTGCTTTGATGTAGTTATTTCCCTATGATGAAATTCTCTGTATTTTTAATTTGTTAAAAGCAACAGCAGTATATTGGAATCTGGGTTGGACCTCAATATCTATGTTCACCTTTTAAAAACTATCAAGATATTTAAACTTATTTACATTCTCAAGTTGATAACCATCCAAGCAAAAAGTTGCTGAGGATTTTTCTTCTTTTACTGGTAGTAAACAGGCAAAAACTCTCCATATAGTAGTGCCACCTTGTGCTAACCAGAGTAATCAATGGATGCCAGAAGACTTGTGCATAAAATCCCTATCTAGTGCCTACTCATCCAATATCCCCAGACTAGTTTCTGGCTTGTGGCCTTCATCAGTGAGGAGCCTTGGATCTGAGAGCAGTGCACCTAGATCTTAGGATCTAATGCAACCCTCCAGCAGCCACCTTTTATCTTTACTTCACTACAAAACTATGAGAATGAAATTGAAAACACAATAATATTTTCAATCTAAGCTCAATAGCTTATATAGTCATATGGGTCTGGAACTCATTTCAGCACCTATACATTTTGGTGACTTTGGCTCTTTAACAACCATAGCCACCATTATCCATTTAGGCAGGATTAGTGTTAAACCACTAAACATCACATGATCACCATCTTATGCTAGCACATAACTATTAGTAAACAGGCAAAAACTCTCCATATAGTAGTGCCACCTTGTGCTAACCAGAGTAATCAATGGATGCTAGAAGGTTTGTGCATAAAATCCTTATCTAATGCCTACTCATCCAATATCCCCAGACTAGTTTCTGGCTTGTGGCCTTCATCAGTGAGGAGCCTTGGATCTGAGAGCACTGCACTTCTTTTACTGGCTGACAAACAACTTGAATTTTTTTGAACATTAATCTAATAAACCAAGATCTTTATAAGTTGCATTCAAAACATTAAAAACATTCTGTAAATAACCTTTTGAACTGACAAAAATAGCATGATCATCAGAACATTGTAAAGCCAGTATCCAAAAAGATGAACTTCTTGTTTTACTTTCAATCAATTCAAATTAAAAATTCCACCATTAAACCTATATCATATCTTGAACTCTATTTGATTTAACCACCTATAAATAATTCCAAAAACCACTTTCATAAAAATTGAAAATAATATTGGAGCAAGTAATAACCACCTGTAATAATAACACTTCTCATTCCATCATGTAAAAGCTATATGATATGAATAAATTTTGGTAGACAATTAACTAATTTCAAACAATGCTATAGATCTGTCCTATTAATTGAATCAAATGCCTTGATCAAGTTAATAAAAGCAATATATAAATCACTCCTTTGTTCTCATTACTTTTCTTGCATTTGCCAGGTGAAAAACACTGTCTATAGTGTTCTTTTATTCTCTAAAAGCACTTTGAGTCTTTGGTAACCATTCATCTATAACTAGAAGAAATTTATTCAACATAATTCTTGAAAATACTTTTGCTATAATGGATAATACAGCAATTTTGTATATTCTCTTTGTTTTAAACATTGGAACAATAAAGTGTTTTTTAAATATCAGATAATACAATTTCACGAGTTCAAATATTTCTAAAAAATTGCAATATTTTTGAAGCTAACATATCACCATGTATTAAAACTTCTCCAGGTATTCCATAATTCTTTATCCATATATATTTCTTTTTTATTATTATTTGTTAGTATCAAATTATGCATTTATTGATAGTCTTATTATTATGATGAAAAAATAGAATGACTAAAGAAGCAATATATATTAATAGATTCAGTCTTTTAACCGGCAGGAGACACTACATTATCTTATGATATCCAATGGTTGAAATTTATGAGATCTTATATGAATTCTCAATCAACAAACTATTTGATTCTTTCTATTAATTAACTGTTTTATAGCTCTTTCTATTAATGACTAATCTGCACAGTTGGATTTTTTATAATGCAATATGTTTAATACTATGCAGCTATAACTTAGATCAATGTACTAACTATAATATCCTGTAATCTGCAACATCAGGAGTTTAAGGATAATAATCAAATATCAAGTTAAGTTCTCTGCCCAAAAGCAGTTTGGAGTAATTAGGCAGTAAATATTAAAATCAAATGGTAGTATTTGATTATGATTAGAAGTAGTTAGCCAATTACTTATCACTCTCCTAATATCATTTATTTATTTGATAAACTATTCTCATTCAACTTCTCATATAGATTATAGAGCTAGAACAAATTTTCTCCATATAGTTCAATCCTCTGCCATTCTTCTATTACATTTCCTCAACAAATTATTTTAAATTTGCATTCATATCAGCAATGTATGTTGTGTCCATTCTAGATCCCCTTTTGTAATATTTGTATATGTTCATAATATTGATGTTGTTTAAATCAAGAGTTCCCAAACTTTTAAAACTGTTGACCCTCTAGTCATTTACTTTACTTACTCAAATTAATAAATTTACATAATACTCGGTATTAAATATTTCACTAGATATCAATCTTTTTATTTTAGTCATTTGTAATTAATCATTGAAAAAGATAAAAGGATTACAGAGTATGGCATTATCTTGCAACATTTAATATCGAAACCTACACTAACGAAAATTAAAGCAAAAAAATACAAGCTGTTTTTTTTAATTTTTGACATTTATGAAATAAATATTTAAATTCAAAATAAGTACAAATATTGAAATAGCTTTATTAAAGATAAAAATGAAGTGAAAAAATCAACATATTCAGACGGAATTAAACATCATCAAAGTTACAACAACGAAAAATTTTAATCAGAATTATAAAAATAAGAATATCAAATAAATTAGCTTGGAAAACTGAATTTAATGAGATGGGTGCATCTGGTGATCTCTCGATAATTTATCTACGTCTGGTTTTAAATTAGTGAATTGCCTTCTCAAATCTCTACATGCAGTGATACGCAATCGATGTCTGTTCTGAATTAGGTTTAAAACTATACTGAAGCGTCTTTCTATTGGATACAATGATGGAAATGCCAGCAAATACTTTTGTACAACAGTCCATAGAACCAGAAACAGAATATCTTGTTGCAGCCAAAGCTTTTGATAACCCTGTTTGAATTGTACCTAGAGATCCTCATTCCTATTGATGGTTATCAACTCATCTTGCAAAATTATGTTTAGTTCTGCACTAGTAGTGTATGGGTTTATTATCCAGTCCAGTATTTCCAATGATAGAATATCTTCGAATCTAGTTTTGAAATCTAAGTGAAAAAGCTCCAAGTGGTTGACATACAGCAAGAAGAAAGCTTCTTGGATTATGCTTATCTTAAATAAGTTGAGGAACTGGGAAAACTCAGATCTTGCAATATTTTGCTTAAAAAACATTAGTATGCAAACAAAAGCTGATATGAATTTGTATATATATGCAATTACTAACAAATATATTTTTATATACAATAAAAAATCATTTTCAAAGTATTTATTACTAGAATATTTTGTTTTAATAGATTATGTTGTTGGACTTAAATATTTCTTCCCGGTTTACTTTTCAATTATTTTGGAATGCCTACAATAAATGTTTTAGTATGTATTATCTTTTACTTAATTTACAATTATAAGGCTAATCGTTTCAGCTTACAATCCATTATATGATGCTTATTTTGTTTACCCAATATGATTTCATCGTTTTCTACACTTTTAGGTGAGGATTCAGTTATTACAGCATAGAATCATGTATAGGTATTTTCTATTTCACACTCAACACTTTTGACTAGGCTATTCTGGCTACATATTTACTTCTTTCCAGAATCACACTTTAGTTAAGGAAGGGCTCATAGTCCAAATAATGGTTTTGATAAGAAATCTGGCCTGAAGATGAAACATTTATAGATATTTTTGTTCATAGCTGTTATAAAAATATAATGAAAATTAGTGCTTCCCAATATTTGACTAGTATTTTCTATGATTAGACAAGTATTTGCTTTTAATATAGCAGTGCAGAGGATTATAATTAGACAAATCTTTAAGATTAATAATTACGCCAGTATTTCAGTACATTTATATCATCCCCTTTTATTTTATATCCCAGTAAGTTTACCTATGCCTATAAATCAATAGCTTTTCTAAATGGTCATATATTGCAAGATGTTTTTTGATTCTGATTTTAATCAAATTAAGTTACATATTGTTAAGTTTTTTTTGATGAAATTTTTGGATTCAATTACTTTTGTTTTTAATTTTATAGAAGTTGCTTTAATAGTAGATCTATATATTGTACCGCCAATGAATATATGAGTTAAAAACACATACATTCACGTTACATATTTTTTCATTTAAAATAAATTAGGTTTTAATAAAAATGAAAGTAGAAAAATATAATGTTTTAAAATAGATTTTAAAACGCAAACTTGTAAAAATGAAAATATTGTGTCACCTTTTCTTTTAAAAATAAAAAAAATTGGTTTTAGTATTAAAGAGCGAGGGGAGGGATAATTCTAAGTAACAGTTGAAACTATCTCTCATTTTTATAAATTTAGACAAAAAAGAAAATAATAACAAATAAATATGAAAATGAAATTAAACTAAAAATATAATTTTTAAATGGAAAACTTTTATAATTTGCAATTCATTAAAGATTACTTGGCTGATAAAAGAAAAGATAACTCCCATTTGAAATAATTAAAGAAACAAAGGAAAAGACCATGTACACTACCTTATCGAAGTATTAGATTAATCTGAGTAAGAGATTAAATTAAAATGGAATGCAAAAACTAATTAAGGAAATATAAAATTACTTAAACTAGATTGAAGGATGATAAATAGAAACAATGAGAAAAAAACATATAAAAGGACCGAGAGATGAGTATTATTATCATTATTATTGCTAATCATATTGTTTCAGACGCAGCAAAATTATCATTCAACACTACTATCTTATAAAAATTTTAAACAAGAAAAGAGATGAAAAGCCATCAACATTTCCAGCATGCGTGTGCATCTGCCTATCTTCATTGAAGGCTGACCTAACAGCATGCAGTGCTAAACAAAAACCAAAAGTGTGCGGCTAGCCTTTGATCTCAGTCCTCAATACCAACAGATGTTCTTCACCTGGAACTCATGCCTGCCTCATCATATGTGAGCTACCAATAATATCGCTTTCTCTCTCTCATTGCAAACTGGAAAATAAGAAGCCAAAACGATTGATGGAAAGAAAAGGTCAACCAGTTGGTATTCGACAAATAAGGAAACAAGCAAGGAACTGTATCCATGAAAGTGTTATATGCTATCTAAAATCCTAGGTAAATATAATTCTTATTCGCCCATTCTAAAGATTTGCTCATAAAAATAAATGAAAGAACTTTAATGAACTCTAATAGTTACCACCAATGTAATCTTTAATATTGCATCCGTAAATTCTTATTATATTGTATAAGAAATAGGTATGTGTGTATATGTAATTTTTTATTCTATCATCTTATAATTATGCGTGTGTGTAAAATAAATATTTGTTTGCTTAGTTGTTGTTCAATCGATTCTCTCTCTTATAACTGCGTCATTAGTAAATTAATTTGTAAATAGCTATACGTGTTGGGAAAGTGTGCCAAAGATTTCCTCTCACAATTGAGAAAAAGAAATAGCTTGGGATATATCAAGCGCTAGATTGTGAACCTGTCATCTGGAGGGATGCTTAGTATATAACTTGTGGTTAGCTGGCACTTGAGGTTAATCCTCAAAACAAATAAAGTGCTTTGGATGGCAGGGGTTTGAATCAGTGTAATTATAGGTTATATTTTATATATCCTTGGTCTGATTATAGGTACCATTGATGTTTCATCTACGTGTGGTATTATACTTCTCTGCTTGAAATGCCAGTCTGTTGCAGTAATGAAAGTGCAACCTGAGTTAAAATTTGAGATTTTAAACTATATTCCTCTGACTCTGTTCAATATATATATAATGTGTGCATTAGTGATCTATATTATGTAAATTGTTTAAGGAAACCAATCTTTCAGCATGCGCTATTGTTATTAATTTGCTTGCACTCTCCTGTCAATAGGCTTTAAGCATATGTGATTCACCTATGCTTTTAAAACACTTATTGATGGGTGACTGCAAGCAAATTAATACCAATAGCACATGTTTGAAAGATTGGGTTTCTCTCATGATTTACATATATATATTAATTCTAATATTCTCACAGATAAATGATGAATTTATAATATTATTTCCAGGAGTTTCCATGTAATAAAAATATAATAGCTAAATAGCTGACGTTTCAGTATAGTAACAAATACTTACACAGATGCTCCCGAAAATAATACTATGAATTCATATATATATATATGTATGTATGTATATGCATTTATAATTGAATATTTTGTATAGTTTTACATCATTAGACTATATTAAATTCGCATGACCAATTGCACAGTTTACTTTTAAGAAATTAATTCCAGTCATGATTTGCTATTTTTAAAATCCTTTTACATGCTTATAATTATATTTTTGGCAATTATACCATTAATAAAATAAATTATATACTATATAATACTGCTTTGTCTATACACAAAAAATGACATTCTTTTTTATTTTATTTAGCTTATTAAAAAAAAAAAAAGCTTATTCAGCATTCTTTATGGGCACACATTGCAAAATTATATAATAACAAATTTTTAATACATGAATATATTAAAATGTATTCTAAATCCAGTCACAAATAATTCCAATAATCATATACTCCATCTCCTCTTTGATTGAACTTAAGATGTTGAAATACTCTGACTTATAAATATTAATGCAAAAACATAAGCCACATAACTATTTATCACTAGATGTTTGTTCTTAACATAAATTTATAAAGAACCCATACTCATTATATACATTAATTTCACTTAATAATATTTTAATTAGTATGAGCTTGAATATAGCAATTGTGGATTTTACAATAGCATTAGCAATATTAAATTTATTTTCTACTAACTATTCTTTTAAAAATATAAAGTATCAAAAGTTAAATTATTCAATAAAATTAAATAAATTACACTAAATTCAGGATTACAAAACTAAAACAGGAAAAACTCTTAATACAGTAGTGCCATCCAGTGCCAACCAGAGTAATCAATGGATACCAGAAGGCTTGTGCGTAAAATCCCCATCTAGTGCCTACTCATCCAATATCCCCAGACTAGTTTCTGGCTTGTGGCCTTCGTCAGTGAGGAACCTTGGATCTGAGAGCACTGCACCTAGATCTTAGGATAACAGTTATTATGTGCTAGCATAAGAAATGGTGATCATGTTGATTACAAAACTAGTTAAAATTTAAAACTATAATTTCAGAATGAATTGGTTTCACTGACTAGGAAGATTTTTCATGTGCAAAAAAAATACAAACATGACACAGATATATATTAAATAAATTTCCCATAATTTTTAATTACATTCCAATTATCTTTAATATCAAAAGAACTCTTAAATAAGTTAGCATTCTTTAATTTATTTCATTCTTTTCAAAGAAAACATTTTTGGTCTGCTCAAACATAACATGACCTGTATTTCTTTCATGGATGTATAATGCGGAAAAATATAAAAATACAAAACTAGGATATATTTTTTATTCTACTTTTATGAGCATTTCATAAAAGAAAAAAGAAAAATCTTAATTCTGTATTATGTAGTCCATGAAAGAAGTAAAGGCCATACTATTATATTTGAGGAGGCTAAGGTTGTTAACTTTGAAAGGAATGAGATAAATTAAAGATAATTGGAAGGTAATTAAGAATAACAGGAAATAGTCTTTTAATTTGGAATTTGATGTAATTTGTTTAACTATTCTCTTATGAAAATTATTTAGACTACATTTATTTTTAACCCATTTTTGTCCCAGAATATCATATTGATTTTCTTAATTCATTTTATCAATTACTTTCCCTAAATTATTTTATTCTGTATCTTTTCTACTTTATAGACCATTTTTGTAATAATATTTATATACAGTAGAATTTCAATATCTATTATATTTTGTTCCAAACATCTCTAGCATATATTATATATAGTGATATTAACTTAAGTTTTGTTTATAATTACTGCATTCATGGAGAATCTCTATCCAGTCATGATAGCATAACATTAATAATGAAATAAACAGACACTTTTATATTTCAGTGAACATATTCTTAAGCTGAATTAACAGTAATAATATATATATAATGAAAATTATAATATAATAATAACTACCCCCCCCCCATAATATTTTGGGACTGTAATAAATAGAATAAGTCTATTATATTTCTTCATTCATGACTACTTCTCAGAGTTCATTAATACTTGTACTTTGTTACAATTATCACTAATGCATTTAAACATAACTTCATTAAGTCTATTTAAGCAATATTTTCTACGTACACTTTTCTCCTCTTTGCAAGAAAAGGCATTAACTGTCAGTACTACTCTGTTTCTCTTGACTGCCACTGTTGCACATACTCTCATATTGTTTGGGAGAAGGTTCTTTTATAATTTATTTTCATAACAAATATTCATATTTTTATACACTTTTCTAGAGTGAATTACTTCTGGGAGCAAACTATTTCAAGTGCTGATACTAATTGCCCATTCAAAATAATATGTTATTTACAATATATATAATAATATCAATACTAGTCAGTGCAATAATATAATATGTATTCTTTACTATACTACCCTATAGGTGCACAATACTGCAACACCCTCACATTTTTATATATATAACACAGAAGCTTTTTTGCACATATAGTTTACATATGTAAATTAGAATTATAGTATAAACAAATTGTAGTTATTAATAATAAATTGAGAAAGCACATTTGCAATCTTTGTGTGCTCACTTATTCACATTTATACACAAATAATAATAATAATAAAAACTTAATATACTATGTATTTATTTTTTTAAACAAAATGCACAATTTAAATATCAGATTTTTTACATAGACTTGAAGTTTTGTGATACAGTATATCTACAGAAGTGTTTTATCTGTTCACTTCTTCAATCCATAAATTTAGTGTGTTACAAAAAAAAAATATTTTATCATAGTTATAACTTTAGCTATTTTAGGAGTGCAAATAATCATGGCATAAATATTTTTTTCTCTCTTTATTATTTCTCTAACAGATAATTCTTTTTTTAAAAAAAAAACATATGGCACACTTTGAAACATGATTTTTTCTTTCACTACAAATTGATAAGTTTATTACTTAAGAAAAATCATCATCATTGTCAAACGTTATCAATCCACTGCAGGATGGTCTCCAAGTTCAATCCATCTTCTCCACTAGCTAGCCTCTCTTCTCCATATCATCACTGCACACTTCCTTATTTCATCAATCCATCTCACATGTGGTCTCTTTCTGGATCTTTTACAATTTTTTGGAATCCACTTTAACATTTCAAATATCCATCTATTATCTCTTCTAGCAATATATCCAGTTTAACTTCACTTCAGTCTTTTAATTTTTTCAACTATGTAAGTAATATCTGTTTGTTCTCTTACTCATATATTGCATTTTTGATCTCTTCTTGTTACTCCTAACATGCAACTCTTCATACTTCTTTGAGTGATCTGAAGTCTCTGTAATGTTCTTCTATTAAGTGTTCAAGTCTCAGATATATAAGTAAGAACTGGTAAAGCACATTTATTAAAAACCTTTTCAAATGCATAGGCACATTTCCTTTAATATTAAATTATTTCTACCTAAAGCACTCTCAATAAGTTTAATTCTATGATTAATTTCATCCATTAGGTTACCATTAGTAATAATAAACTGACCAAGGTATTTGTAGTTGTTAACTTCTTCTAACTCATCATAATCAATCTTTATTTTCATCTTTTGAGAAAATCCATTTAACATTACTTTAGTCTTTTTAATATTTACCTTTAGTTCTACTTTCTTACTTTCATCTGATAATTCTTGCAACATTTCCTGAGGATCTAAAGCATTATTTGCAAAAACAATTACATCATCTGCAAAATCTAAATTACTTAAATAATTTATTTTTACTCATTTAGCTTCCCATTTTAATCCACAAAATACTTCTTCCAGCCCTACTATAAAAAGTTTCGGAGATATGGAGTCACCCTGTCTTGCATCCTTCTCAATGTTAATCTTTCTAGTATCATTATGTATTCTAATTGTCGCTGTTGCAATTTTATAAATATTCTTCAGAATATGACAATATCCTGGGTCTATATCTTAATGATCAAGGTTTTAATCACTGAAGAAATGCTTACAGAATCAAACACCTTTTCATAATCTACAAATACAAAGCATAATGGCAACCCATATTCATTTGTCCTTTCTATAACTTCTCTCAATACTTGAATATAATCGACTGTATTAAAACTACTTTTAAATCCAGGCTGTTCTTTTGGTTGGTTGAAATCCAATGTTCGTGATAAATTTTTTATATAAAACTGATAAAAGACTGATAGATTTGTAATTTCTAATATCTTTATCATGATAGATCTATAATTTCTAATATCTTTATCATCTTTTCTATATAACTCTATCAAAAAAATTTCTATTTCTTCACCCGCTTTTTTTAATATATCAATTAATTATAATTCCTTCACTACCTGGGTTTTTCTTCTTCTTCATAAATTTAATTGCATGTCTCACTTCTTCATTTAAAATCCTGGGCAATTCAGAAAATATAACAGATGTAGGAGATACTTGTTCTTTATTACTACATAATTTTGATAGACCTCTTCCACCCATTTCACAATATCATCTCTCTTTTTAGAAATAGTTCCATCTTTTTTTTTATTACAGATATAATGTTTACTACCATTACCAAAATATTGTTTTACACTCTTGAGACTTTTATGCTCTTCTACAGCTTTCCTTACTAGTTCACAATTATACGTTCTTATATCATTATCAACTCTGTTTCGCATCATTTTACTAAATTCGAGATATTCAATCCTTTTTAATGCATCGTTTTTTTATATCTTCATATTCCTTCATTTCTTCATAAATTCTCTAGTCTCGGTAGAAATTTTATTGGTCAATTGCTGCTTTTTTTGCCAGCTACCTTAGTTTCAATTTTTAAAATTGTATCAGTTATTTTCCTATTTATTTCATTCAAATCTAAATCATGTTCAAAATCTGCCAATATTTGAAAATGATTTGCAAGTCTAACTTAAATACATTAGAATGTTTCTGAAGATTAGGAATATCAACTGTAAATATTGGTTTTTCTTAATAATTTTTGTCTCTTTAGTTTTGCATTAACATGTATTTTACACTTTACAATCTTGAAATATAAACAAGACATTTATTTTTTTAATATAGCGCGATATTTTTGTTTATAATCTATAATATTAATAAGCCAATTAGCTGATATACATGTGCTTTGCAGATGTCACTATATAAATGAATACTCCCACTTTTTCAAACCCAAGATAAAGTCTTTAAGAAAATATAGAATGAATCCACCTATATTTTCAACCCAACCGTATATGTATGGGCAAATCTGAAGTTTTTGAAATAAAGAGCATGAAGTTATTAATTGATCACTTTAAATTACTTTTCTACATCATAAATGAATGATGCCAATGAAATTTTTAGAATTTACGATACGTCATTCTCATAATTAAACATATGTAAACAAGACATTTATTTTTTTAATATAGCTCGATGTTTTTGTTTATAATCTATAATATTAATAAGCCAATTAGCTGATACACATGCGCTTTGCAGATGTCACTATATAAATGAATACTCCCACTTTTTCAAACCCAAGATAAAGTCTTTAAGAAAATATAGAATGAATCCACCTATATTTTCGACCACGCTCTTTATTTCAAACACTTCAGATTTGCCCATACATATACAGTTGGGTCAAAAATATAGGTGGATTCATTCTATATTTTCTTAAAGACTTTATCTTGGGTTTGAAAAAGTGGGAGTATTCATTTATATAGTGACATCTGCAAAGCGCATGTGTATCCAATTGGCTTATTAATATTATAGATTATAAACAAAAACATCGCGCTATATTAAAAAAATAAATGTCATGTTTACATATGTTTAATTACGAGAATGACATATCGTAAATTCTAGAAATTTCATTGGCGTCATTCATTTACGATGTAGAAAAGTAATCTTGAAATATGTATTTTCTGTTAGTCAAAATATAATCGAATTCTCCTGTACCCTTCATTTGGATGCTTCCATATCCATTTTCTTTTAACATTTTTCTCAAAAAGATAATTTATCATATAGATTTCTTTTTCTGCAAACTCCACAAGTCTATATCATCTCTCATTTCTGTTAACATACAAATTTACCTACATCACTTTCATCTTTTATTTGTTTACCAATTCTAGCATTAAAGCCTCCCACAACAATTTGAAAATGTTGTTTTGTCTGATCAAAGGCCTTTTGTACATCCATATAAAAATCTTCTACTACTTCATCACTATGAGAACTTGTTGGAGCATAAACCTGAATCATCTGCATTTGGTATCTGCTATTAAGTTGTAGAACTAATGCCACTCTGTTCGATACACCATCAATCTCTACAATATTGTTCTTCCACTTTTTACTTATAATGAATCTTACTCCACTTGTACTTCCAATATTTGTGCCTTTGTAGCAGAGTCCTTGTTCACTTTTTAAATCAATTGTCTCTTCACTTTCTAATTTCACAAAGTCCAATAATCCTTCTTCCAGTTTTTGCAATTCCTTCACTTGAAAGTGATCTGCAGTTGTAAGTACTTAAATTAAAAGTTGTCATCATATGGTAGCCTGAGTCTGCAGTCAGGGGATTCTTAGTATTCTCCACTTTCAACCACCAATTGCTGCCTTGGCTGGTGACATTATAGCCTCCTGGGTATAAGAGCCATCGTTTATTTTTATCTGTCATGATTGTATATATCTATTAGCAAAAAATGTTCATTCACACACCTATTCATTCAGCCTTATCAGGCAACTGAGAGCTTGATCTTAAACTCAGAGGTAAAAATCCGATAAAGTCACCACACTGGCTAATGTGTGTTGATCACAGTCCATCCTTGTTCATATACTATATGAATAATCACATAATAATATTAACTTCAATGCCGAGAATGTATGGAGTGGACATTAGGAATTTGCTTTGCTTGGTTTCTTTAAGGCTTCCAAGAGGAATCAAAGCTCCTTTCAGTTAACAGCAAACTACACTTTAAAAATGTTTTATTCAACAAATATATCAAATTTTTTTGAAGAAAAAAAGTGAGGGATAAAATTGTTGTGCTTTTAATTTATTTAGCATAAAGAAAACATAGTTAAAAAATGAAATCATAATAGAATTAGTTAATATGCTCCAAGACAAAAAAAATGTTTGCTATCATGCCATTTTTGATATTGTCTCGTAAAACTGAGTAAATTTATGGATTTTAATGGATTTATTTTTTTCTATTTACTTTTTTTTTTGGATTTCTTATATTTATTAATACAGCAAATATAATAATTTCACTGTTTGCATGTGTGTATGTATGTATATAATTATACCAAGGTTTTCATTTAAATTTTAAATAGATTAATAGTTAGCAATTATATTTTCAAAAATATAAAATCTAAACTAATAGTGAATATAATTATATATCAACTTATATAGTTTTTGCTAAATTTTTAATTTATTTATATTTAATAATGTAGAAGATTTTCATAGATTTTAAGATGTAAAAATTAGAAATTAACAGGATTTTTTTTTTTTTGTACTTTTTAAAATAAATTTCAGATATAATGAAATCAGACAAACAATCAATTGAAAACTAGCATGCAAACTGAAGTCATACCATCCAATAATATTTTTCTGAATCGCTTTTAAACCAAAAATAGAATTATTTTTAGTTTATAATTCTAGATGGTTTTAGGATTATAGGTTAGGCTTAAATGCTTGATATGTGTAAAAACTGAAAATATGACAATTTTTTAAATATATTCTTTAGTTTATCTGGAAAAATAAGTTTAAATGAATAATTATCAATATATGTATTATTTTTTTAATACCCTAATTTTGAAGGCTAGCCTTTGATTTATGTTGTATGAGTATTTATATTTATTTTTTTAATTAGAAGATTTTCAGAAACTTTACAATGTAACCATTGGCAGTTATTACTTTTCTAAATAAATTTCAGCTTGATGTAATCAAATAAACTACCAATTAAAAACTGCCATTGCAAATTAAAATCATGCCATCTAGTAATATTATTTGTTTGAGTCACTTTAAAATGAAAATGGAAAGCTATCAGTTTATTGCTGAAAGTTTTATAAAGGTTATATGGTTATATGTCAAAATTAAATATCTATGATCTTTAAGTCCATGAAAATCTAAATGACATTACATGATCATCATTTCTTATGCTTGCTTATAACTGTTATTAAAACACGCAAAACTCTCTATACATATTGCCACTCAGTGCAAGCCAGAGTAAGCAATGGATGCCAAAAGGAGTGTGCATAAAATCCCCATCTAGTGCCTACTCATCCAATACCCCCAGATTAGTTTCTGGCTTGTGGCCTTTGTCAGTAAGGAGCTTTAGATCTGAGAGCACTGCACCTAGATCTTAGGATCTAATGCAACTCTCCAGTAGCCACCTTTTATCTCTACTTAACTACAAAACTATGAGTCTTAAATTGAAAACACTATAATATTTTTAATCCAAGCTCATTAGCTTATATAGTCATATAGGTCTGAACTCAGTTCAGTATCTATACATTTTGGTGTCTTTGGTTCTTTAATAACCATAGCCACCACTATCCTATTAGGCAGGATTGGTTTTAAGCCAATAAACATCACATGATCACGATTTCTTATGCTTGCTTTATCACTGAGTGGCAATATTTATAGAGAGTTTTGCCTGTTTTGAATATCTAATTGTTATATAATCTCTTTATTAGAGAAGCTTGTTTGTGAAAATATTTAGAAAGTTGTGATATTTCCAGTTTTCATGAATATAAATTATTTATATATAACTTTTTAAATGGCCTCGAAAGTGCTTAGCTTATAATAATTTGTGGAATCTTTATAGCTTCTCGTTCAAGTGTTTCATACGCTTTTTAATTTGTATATTAAAGGATAATAAACTAAAAACAGTTCCTCTTTTAATTTAAAAGCAAATCAGGTAAATACTGTTACTAATGGCATGATTTCAATTTGTATTGTCAATTTTTAAATGATTGTTTGCCTGGTTACATAATCGAAATTTAGAAAAAATATATGGAAAACCTCCATTAAACTTTCTATATTTTCATACATATTTAATGTATGTATAACATTAGTTACATTTAGTGTTTTAATAATATGTCTTCGAGATTGGTTGATTTATAAAGCAAATATATACTCTTAAGCTAAAGCATGAAACTTTTTTTTTTTGTTTATAGAAAAAAGTTCACATATCTCTTCTCTTTACTTTATTTTCTTGTATAGTGGGTTCTCTGAAACACTTTAGACAGAAACTTATATATAAATTAGTCATACTTTTTATTTTAAAGCTATTTTTAATTGCTTTATAGTAGTAATTGACATATTTGAAATCATTCTCATTTTAATTAAATATTGTCACTACAGATTAAAGAATGAAATATGTAAAATAAGTTATATCTAATGTTTTAATAATATGTAATACTTTGAAATTATTTCTCATACAAATGTTTTATTAAGTAAATGTATACTCTCAAACTAAAGCTTAAGATTTTTTTTTCTCATAGAGAAAAGATTGCATGTCTTTTCTGCTGAAGACTGTAGTAAATATTTTTAAGTTTTATAATTGTTTTTACAGAGAAAACAAAAATCAAGACTGCTATCTACTTTATCAGTTTTCTTGAAACTTCCCCTCAGATGGTCTGCTGTGGTTTTTTTCTTACCCCCCTCCCCCCGAGATAAATGGACGTCAGAAAATTATTTACTTAACTCTCATTGGCCATTCTCCCAAATCAACTATTATAACTTTTAAACAAAATGTTTTTCTGTTTCTGTTTGAAATATTAAAATTAACAAATGTTTTACAAACGAAATTAATTTAAATCATTTGTTAAAAACCACAGTTCCAATTCTATTTTTAATATATGATATTATTAATTGGATTTAAATACAAAGTTTAAGAATAAATATTTCTGTTTGCAAGATATTACAATTACAATAATTTTAAAATAAATTCTTTTCTTGGGATAGATAATTGTTCCTTCTTTCATTAACTACAATTTTGGATCTTTAACTTTTAAAGGAACATTGCATGAAAATAAATTAAAGTCAATTTTATAAGTAACATTGTTTATTTAAATGGACAAATATTGTATTAAAAATTGTATAGTAGATTATAATATAAATTATTTATAACTAACAATGATTATTAAATCTCTACAAAATTCTCTTTTTAATCTTTATGTATTGTCATTTATTACTGTTATACCCAAGTTTTTAGCACTACTATTATCTAAATCATAAGTTTAAAATTTTAGAGCTATAATTTACATTTTATATACCATTCTTTCATGGATAACCAATCAAAAGGTTACAATATATTGCTATTATTAATTTGAATAAAGCATAAGATTCATTTAATTGAATGGGTAATATGGTGAAAGTTTGAAATTAGTTTGTTTCCAATGAAGTGTATTCACATTATACTGCTTCTACATGATGGAATGAGATGAAGTGTTATTACTGCTTGTGAAAACTGTAAGGTATTTAAATGAAAACTGTTGTTAAATAATGATGGATCGTGTGATCTAACTGCAACTTTGTTTTCCATTTTTTATGACAATGGTCTTTGGAGTTATTTATAGATGTTTTCACAAAGCAGTCATCAAGATATAATACAAGTTTGATGGTGAACTTTTAAATAACAAAAAACAAAAACTTTTTATTTGGTTAAACTTTTTTGTTTTGTTTTTAGATTTATGATATGCTAATGATCATAATATCCTTACCAATTCAAAAGTTAATCTGCAGAATATTCTTAATGTTATGAATGCATCCTATAAAGACTTTGGTTTAGTTATTAATATTCAAAAAACTTGAGAAGTTCTTTGTTATGCAGCAATGGAAGAAGAAAAAATATTCAACAATTTTTAGCTTGGATGATTATCAACTTTAAAATGTGAACCAATTTAAATATCTTAGTATCTTTTGTAGGTAGAAAAGGTGGATTTAGATGCTGAGATAGAGCACAGAATCCAATGTGCTTCTGGTGCTTTTAATAAACTTAAAATATATTTTGTCTTTTTTTTTTTTAAATTCATCAACCCCACAATATTGTAACTATTTACTCGTGCACAAAATCAGACTCTTTTCTCTCCATACACATATTTTGTAAACAGTCTTGGCTCATTAGGGAAAGTAGAAGTCGAACTAAGTTAATTATATAAAAAGCAGTTGTTTTATCCAATTTATATGGTAATGTCATCTGAATCTTTTATCAGCATAATATAAAACCGTTAAAAAATTTTTGTTTACGAATGCTCCATAAAAATTTAAAAAATAAAATAGCAAAATCATCAGATATATTGATATGTTCTACATCTTAGATATGATGTTAACTAGTCAGTAATTGTAAAATTGCATCTTCATGAATTGAGCTTGTGAAGCAATAAACAGTAATAAATTTTCTAAACTAGTATTTTATGATTTTCATAGAAGAGACAGGCCTCATTTACATTATAAAGATCTTAGAAACACTAAAGAAATATGACATTGATTGCTTTTTTTAGAATGACTAAGAATAGAATATAGTGAAGAGCTACAATTAGACAGACTGTTGGAAATCTTTCACAAAGTAAAGTTCACTGCAGAAAAGTTTAAAGATAACTTTACAATTCTGAAAAAAGAAAATCAATGGTTTTATTGCTTGGGAGTTTGTAAATAGCTCAAGTACCAAATAGTCCTGGGTGTGATCAAGGGACCCTAAGTTCCAGATCTCTCTATCACAATACCAGTACATGCAGAGCATTGCAAGATATATAAATATGATGTATTTATTGTTCATTGATTTATTTGTGTAATTATTGCAAAACTTACTTCTAATATTTTATTTTTATTTACCAGATTTAAATTGCCATATTCATACATGAATGCTTATTGGTAATGATGATTTTAATTATCGATAATACCAGAATTTTAGATTAACTAATAAAATATATTTTTGCTTGAATATATTTATTGTGATTTCTGCCTAAATGATTCTGTGATTTTAAAATATGAGAATATATATATATATTACTACTATATGATATTTTTATTACTTGTATCTTAATTTTTGATTTTTATTTATTTGCCTTATTTTATGTTTTATGCATGGTGTTTGCTCTGCATGCATGTCTCCTCGCTGCTTGATTCCAGATTATGTGCAGAATCATTATTTCAACCATATAGATGAAAATAACTTACCTGTTCAATGGCATCGGCTAAACAATTCAGTATATTCTTTGCATTATACCAATTCCTCAAAATCTCCTTTTTTAGACTATGAGCATATTTACTACAGTGCAAGAGGTAAAATATAAAAAATTCTGAGGGTTATTAGTAAAAAAAAAAAAAACTGTCAAATATCTGCCTTTTCTACCATAAAGTAGTTACTAAATTATTTTTTGCACTATACTAGGTTATGCTTATTAAATTATTTTTTTACATTATACTGGGATATGCTGTAATAATTTTTGTAATGATATTTATGTATAATTTATCTCTAAGTTCAATCAAAATAGATCCTTTAATATTGATAAATCATATTTTCTTTAGTAAGTAATCAATTATTACTACACAGAGTATTATGTATTTTAGTATTCATGTAGAGATTATTTTTTTCTTTAGAAAGCTTTTCAAGCGATGATCTTCGTCAGTTTTCAATGGATGGGCAGAATGGAGATAATATTTTGGAAGAAGAGGAATCTCATGCTTTGAATATGCTTCGGCCTACTAGTAAGTTATTTCCATTAGAAATAAATTACAAAGATGATATAATGATGACTCAGAAAAAAGAGATCTTTATCCTTTTTTTTGGTGGTTTTCTCACGTACTGGACGAGCCACCAGGTGACGCTGCAGAACCACCAAGAAGCCTTCAATTGATACATTTTTTTTAAAAATATTTGCTAAAAATCACCTAATTTTAAAAATGGTAGATCCCCTACCCGGCGCATGAGACAAATCGGTCAAAATCGCTGAAATTGAAATGTAAAAAAAAAAATCGCTAAAAATCACTTAATTTTAGCGATTTTAACCGATTTGTCTCGTGCACTGGGGGGGGGTCCCTACCATTTCTAAAATTAAGCGATTTTTAGAAAATATTTAAAAAAAAAATTATCAACTGCAGGCTTTTTGGTGGTTCTGCAGCGTCACCTGGTGGCTCATCCAGTATGTGGTAAAAAAAGCACCCTTTTTTTTTAATTTTGATTAAAATAAGAAAAAGAGATGTGTTGATTAATGTTTGGAAAATTAGTCTTTTTATGATTTCATTGCATACTCACCAAGTATTTTTAGATATGTTTTGTCAATAAATTATCAGTTTATAAAAAAAGAGTAACTTAGATATATAGCCAATTCTTAATTTGAAACAAGAATATCTTTTCAAACTTTTGTATATTGCTATTTAAAATTTATAAAACTTTTTTTTCTGCAATACTGAAGGGGGAGTAAAAGTACTTTTCAATGTAAATCTTGTATTGTTGTCAGGTGAATGCAATGTCGGATTCAGTGTGTGGTAAATTTTACATTTTTGTTATTCATAAAGAGTCATTTTATTTTTTTTTAGCTTCTATATATTCATTCCTTAATCACATGTATATTTTTATTTTGATAAATCAACAATATACAGTAAAATTGGATAGATGTTTATGTCCTATAGATAAGCATATTTTTCAAGTTGAAATAATAATTTAGTTTATGTTGAAAATCTTTAAAGACTCATAATTATATCTAGATTTACAAATGCCATGAAAGATGTCTATTATACAACTTTTTATTAATATAAAGTGTTATCAAGATATGGTATCTAATGTGTACGAGCCAGGCTATAATTTAGCAGCTGTATAATTTATAATATAACTTAAATTGACACATACAAGTTTAATATATAACTTATGAGTTTATTCACTCTGAATAATATATATATTAGTAATTATGATTATTAGTTCAGCTGGCATCTGGCTAGTTGAAACAATAAACAACATTGTTTATGGAACAATTCATGTATCTGTAGATAGATAAATAAAATATCTCTCTAGCTAGAGCTTAACTCTAATCATGAATTATTAAAGTCTTTATTTTAATAACTTTACATTTTTTTTAATTGCCATAATTTTAGGCAGTCATTCACTAGAAATTTCTAGTAAGCACCTTACTGCTCACACACATTTCTGAGTCAGTCTAATTAGAATTGACTGAAGCTCTCTTTACTATTAATATAGGTCTGCGGCACTATCAAATTTTCACTCTGCACTTTCAAGTTTCACTAGTCTGCTTTTCACTTTAGCTTTTTTCTTTCTCCCTTCTCTCCATTTTACAGTCTTTCTCGTTAGGAGTTCTGCAGGCATTTTATTAACTTTACTAATTTCCATATTATTAGCTTAATAGTGCAAATTAGAATGTTGTTATTTGAAGTTAGTCTAATTCATTTTTCTGCATATAATTTTTTCTAGAGTGACTCAGACATTGCCTGTATAGATCAATCTGTGCACATACATGTATATTCATCATTTTATTAATAAATAAATATATAATTAGTCAGTACAACAATAATAAATCTCCTTCACTCTAGAAATAAGTAGAATTTTATATTTTACAAAAAATAATCTTGCCATCAGGCAGGTCTTGTTATGGATAGATATTTTCCCCCCACTGCTTGGTAGTTTATTCTTCTTGTTTTAAGCCAATTTTCACCATTTAATTCTATAACTTCATCTTAAACTGAAGAGTTATTTGCTACTTCTATCTTCTTATTTATAGGAGCATCCATTTTAATATCCTTTTTCACCCTCAGAGTAGTAGCTTTATTTTTTATAATCTCAATTTGGTATTCTCTTATGTGATTTATATGGAATCTCAAAACTCCCAAATCATTTTCTGATTTTATGTCTCATATTTATGCAGACACAATTTTACTTATTTCTCCTGGTAGTCATTTTTTCTTAAGTATATCTTTTATCCAAACTGTCTCTTTTACTTTACACAGGATGTTTTCTAAGTTTACATCTCTATTTTTAACTTTATCTGCTGTTAAAACAGACAAATGCATCCTTACGCTGTGCTTCATTAAAACTCTTTCGGTATTTTTCTTGCAATGGAACTTGTTGTGAAGTGTTGGATATCATCAACATACTCACATTTATTTAGAATACTTTTTAACTGGTGGACTACTTCCTCCACATTTTGATTGAGGTGATATGCTGGTGTAGGTATATGTTGAATCTCCTTCAGAGCAAGGAAGTCTTTCAATTTCTCTGAGCTGAATCTCGTGCTGTTGTCCATTACAATGGTCTCATGATACCTCTGATAAAAAAAAGTTTTAAGATTTTTATCACAGTCACTGTAGTAAAGCAATATTCATTTCATTTTGAATATTCATCTACTGCTATTAAAAAATATATCCATGGAATGATCCAGCATGGTCTAAATGTACCCTTTCCCATCTTCTCATAGTAGAATTTTTTAGCTGGCAAACTCACTATTTGTTGGCAAGCTATACATTTTAGTTTGTTCAATATCACTATTTAACCCTGGCCACCAAACATATGAGTGCAATAATTCCTTAATTCTTTATCATGAGATACCTTTTGTGTAATAACTGTAAAACACTTTTCCTTCTTGCAGGCGGAATCATTACTTGGTCTGTTATTAATAAGCATTAGTGGCATGTTAACAAACTTTTCTTAGCATTGCATATTGCCAGTGCTACATATTTTGTCATTTCATTAGCCAACTATTTTTTATTCAATTTTTTATCAAGTTATAATCCTTATTCGTTTTAGTCCATTCTGTTATAATTTTACAATTAACTTTTTTGGATTTCAACTTATATAGCATTTGAAATTTATTTCAGAAATTTATTTTCCAAACATTGACATTCATGACATTCTGTGTCACTCCTCCCCTTAATTAACTCTTTATTTGTAAATCCTTTTTTTCATTTGCCACTTTTTATTGCAGACCTTTGATAAATGGTCTTGCTTTTACATGGCCTATTTTTCTGCAAAATAACAAACAGGATGGATCTGCTCTAAATTTCTTTGTGACCTTGCCACATTTATCTGTATTTTAGAGGTATCCAACTCTGTTACCTGTTTGAAGGTTTGCCTATGGACTTTAACAACTTCATGTGACCACTTTCAAGTCACATTACATATGCTTTCATTGTAATTGCATTCTTTCACAGAAACGAAAATGTGCTGTAAACTTTGATGTTATTGGTTTGAAGTAGGCATTTAATTTATTAGCAATTCCTGGCGGCTTCAGATCACATAACTGGCTGCTATTTGTAGGACATCCGAAGGTACTTTCAACTTGTCATCAGTAATCCTCAGATTATTCACATCAAACAATGTTATCATGCTATTCTGCATTTCTCTTCATATATCCTAGTGTCTAAAACAGACAAAACTCTCCATACAGTAGTGCTATTCAGTGCAAGCCAGAATAATCAATAGTTGCCAGAAGGCTTGTGTATAAAATCCCTATCTAGTGCCTACTCATCCAATATCCCCAGATTAGTTTCTAGCTTGTGGCTTTCGTCAGTGAGGAGCCTTGGATCTGAGAGCACTGCACCTAGATCTGGGATCTAATGCAATCCTCCAGCAGCCACCTTTTATCTCTACTTAACTACAAAACTATGAGAATAAAATTGGAAAACACGATAATATTTTCAATCCAAGCTCATTAGCTTATATAGTCATATAAGTTTGAATTCACCATAACCACCACTATCCTGTTAGGCAGGATTGGTATTAAATCATTAAACATTACATGATCACCATTTCTTATGCTTCCTCATAACTGTTATTAAAACAGGCAGACCTCTCCATACAGTTATGAGCAAGCATAGGAAATGGTTATTATGTGATATCCTAATCACCTTATATGTATGAACAAATCTTTTCACAAGTTCTTCTGATTACCATTTGCATAATAATTTACAGGTTTAAAACTGTAGTCTGCATCAGTTAATATCATGTTTTCCCAAAAGTAAGACCCAGTGTTATATTTATTTTTGCTTTAAAAGTCACTATTGGATTTATTTTCAGAGAATGTCTTAATTTTTCTTGTACAAAAATTTACATTTCAAGTATAAAAATGTACATTTATTCCAATACTTCTTTTTATAGAAAGCTATAAGTTTCTTACTCTGGGAGTCCCCCACAATTTTTTTTTTGTACTCGCAATATAGCCCTTTCTTTTTGCATGCATCTTATCTGGCAATCAGAATATTATTTCATTTAAATTTATCATTAAATCAAAAGTTAATTGAAGACTTGCGAGACAGGAGTGATAACAAAAATGATTATAGTTAAGAGTAGTTTGTCCACACAGAAGCAATATAAAAATGCAAGCATAAAAGTTAAGAAAATGTTTTTTTTTTATTTTACACATGCACACTAAGTACTTCCATTACAACATATGGCATATTGAATTACAACAATTCATATATGACACAATCATATCCATCCGTTGTCCAAGTATGCAAATTGTCAACACTTTCCAAATTATTTGCAATAGGTCTGCTTAAAGCATTCTTTTTAAAAACTTTTCCTTAGATGAAAAACAATCTGATTTAATTTAAACTAAACTTTGATAAATAAAACCATTTTCTGTTATTTTAATAACGCTTTCAGGAGAAAAAAAAAATTTTTAAGAAATCAAACTAATTTTTCTTTTATTTTGAATATTTAAAAGCTACCATGCTCAAACTCTAAAACTACTAAATCAACCATTCTAAATCAAAATATTAAATATAAATAAGTATTTAAATATATGTAAATTAAATTATACATTGTCCGATATGCTGCTTGTAGTAGTTAATTTGTTTCTCTATATAGATAGAATTACTTTTATTAAAAATAATTGACGAGAAAATATAAAGGAACCATATCATTTATATTATCATTTATTTAAAGAATTAATGTCAATAATATTGTTTATTTATTCATTGGTCACTTTCAATACATCCGTCATATGTTCAATAGGCACACAAAAGCCATCTATTGAACTGCTGATCTTAGTTAGGGCTTATATTATAAGCATCCTCAAAAATCTTGCTAGGGCTTATTTTTTGGTTAGGTTTTATTTTCGGAGAAACATTATATGTATTGAGCCACACTATAATCTAGCAGCCATACAATTTATAATTTAAATTGACACATACACACAAGTTGTAATAAATAAGACTTATTAATTTCACATTCCTTGCTCAAGTTGCAATCTTTAGTATCTATATAAACATATCAGAACATAGATAAAGATGATACCACCTTTATTGTTAATGGAGGTTGTCTTGACCACTTTTATTATTAATGGAGGTTGTCTTGACTACAGATTGAGATTGTTGATAGCTTAAGGGTTGATTAATATCATTCACATTTATAAACCTATTAGAGCCTTGAGTAATTGACTTTACACCTAGGTGCAGTGCTCTCAGATCCAAGGCTCGTCACTGATGAAAGACACAAGCTAGAAACTAGTCTGGGGATATTGGATGAGTAGGTACTAGATAGGGATTTTATACACAAGCCTACTGCCATCCATTGATAACTCTGACTTGCACTGAGTGGCATTGCTGTAAGGAGAGTTTTGCCTGTTTTAATAATAGTTATAAGCAACCATAGGAAATGGTGATCATATAATCATATGAATGTTGCCTTCACTATCATGTTGAAAATGTTTCAATTTTTGGGAGTAACATTGATATATATACAATTTTCTGCCCATCAGCAATTCAACCAGAGATTTACCTGTAGCCGGTGTTAGTATGGAATGTTGATGTAGTATAGCTTCATATAAAACTGCTTGCATGTTTGTATTGTTAGTCTTTTTTCAGAATTTTTTTTAATTTGTTGAATGACTTTCTCAACCAGACCATGTGATACAGGATAGTACGGGGATTCACAGATGTATTTGATGCCTTTATATTTGCAAAAATCTTCCATTTCTCAAACAGTGAATCTAATGCCATTGTTGAAAACAATTATTTCTGGTAATCTGTAGCATGGAAAAACTGCATTCAAACTTAGTATAGTTTCATCAGCCTTCATATTTTTCATGACTCAATCCTCCATCCATTTAGAGTATGCATCTATGAATATGAGAAGTTTTTTTCCATTGATTGGATCTGCGTGGTGCATGTGAAATTTCTGCCATGGTTTAGTTGCTTTCAGCCACTGTGTATATTCCTTAGGTTTTATACTTATTTTGGACTGACAAGCTGTGGATTTATTGATGTGTTTCTAAATGACTACAGTTACCCTTGGCCATCAGACATAGTTATGCACTAAAGCTTTTGCACACACGACTCCTGAATGCCCTTCATGCAATCTTAGAACTTTTTTTTTCTACCTTCTCTTACTACACTATTCCTCATTAACACAAAATCCTTACTGACTGATAGTCAGTCACGATTTATCCAAGAAGCAGATACAAGACATTATGATTTCTCAAGTAGTCAGCCATTTCTAAACCAGCCTGTCAGCAGCTGATAGTCTGTATCAGATTTTGTCCATTTTTTTTACTATGTTGCTGTTTATAGTTTCTGATTGTAGGATATCTATATAATTAATTTCTTTCCCATTACTTGGTGGTTCATCTTTGGATTTTCAAACAATGCATCATCTTGTTGAATCTCTTTCACTTTTTTTATATGATAGCTGGTAATCACATGATGTTAATATATGACTCCACTACAACATACATGAACTCAAATGATCAGGTGCTAGCTTATTGTTCACTAATATTCCCAATAACAGCTTATGATCAGTTATTTCATAAAAAAGTCTACCGAATATATATTAGTAATTTTTTTTTTAAGCCAAACATATTAGCCAAGACCTCTTTGTAAATCTACTATACTTTCTCTCTGCTTTAGAAAGAGTCCTAGATGCATAGGCTATGACTCATTTGCCAACTATCCCTGCATTCTATTCTGAAGCATCTATGTTTAAATGCATTTCGATATTATTATCAAAATGAAACAGTAGTTTGTCAAAGGCAGCAAGGCTTTAGTTCATGTAAAAGCTTCTTTCCACTGTCATTTTTGATTTTTCTTTAATAAGTCATACAGAGGTTTTGCTATCTTAGCCTTATTCCATAAAAAAAGGTTCAGAATAGCTTATCAAACTCAGAAATGCCAGGAGCTCTTTAACATTTTTTGATTTAGCTGCATTTTCCATGGTTCTTGCTTTCTCAGGTGATCGTCGCTTATTCTTGTATGAGATTATATGTTCTAGGAGTACTAATTCCTTCGTATTCCACATGCTTTTTTAAGCATTTAACTTGACTCCAAATCTCCGCAATTTCTCGTACATCTTAAACAGTCTTTCATGAAGCACTTCTTCCGAGCATGCTGTTATAAGTATGTTATCAAAGTAAAGTATTATGCCATCTAATTCCTGTAATAAAGCAATTTTTGCTTGAAATATATTTAGCATCTTTGAAATGCTGAAAAGTAGCCAATTGCATTTAAATAATCTCACAGAGGTTGTTACTGTTAATATTTTTGCTGACTTTGTTCATAACTGGTATTTGGTGAAAATACCTCTTTCACTTTAGGTACAGAATATGTACCCTTATTCAAATACTTATTTACCGTTAGACTATAATCTCTACATATTTGGATTCAACTTTTGGGTTTGTTATTAGTGTAGAGCATAATTCAATCTGATGTTTCTACACAGAGGCTGAGTAGGCACTAAATTGGAATTTTATGCACAAACCTTCTTGCATCCATTGATTATTCTGGCTTGCATTGAGTGCTGTTACTGTGTGGAGAGTTTAGCCTCTGTGTAAATAGCTTGTGATAGCATAAAGAATGGTGATCATCTGATGTTTCTCTATGCCTTTATTGACAAATCCTTGAATTTTCTCTTTGACTTCTGTTTTTGTGTAATGGGATTTTCACAGCTTACACACAATTCTACATGGATTTCAACTAACTCAATCTCTACTGGGCTCATTGATATTGTAAAAAATTCCTCACTGAATAAATCTGAATATTTATTTTGAATTTCAAGTATGAGGAAATTTTTTTTATATAAGTAGCTTGGATTTCTATCGTGTGAATCATTCTCTTCCAATTATGGGGCTAATTTTTCCTTTTATTATGTACAGCAGTATTTTAATTATTTTTTGTAGTATCTAATTGGCGTTTTTACTCACCTCAATAATTTTTGTGCATTCCATCTCACATCTTCAGACTTAACATCAGTTTTTTGTAATTTGAATGCTAACATTAGCATGCTTCAATCTACCTCCGACGTTATTGATGAGCCATTATCTATCTCCATTGTAATCTCTTTTCCTCAAATTTGCAATTTCATCATGAATTGCAGATATCCCTTAACTTCCATGTTTTTTACAACATCAGTATTAAAGGGTTCACATTCCCTATTTTTCTGCATACCTAAGTATTCTTTTGCTTTTCCCATTACCATTTTCTACATAGTCCTCTAAATTCTCCATCCACATTTAAAACATGTTTTCTGCTTCCACTTACAATCTTTTGCTCTATGACCTACATTTCCACAGCAGAAGCATATAACTTGATTTATTTTTTTGTATTTAGATTTTTAGGGATTAACACATTTTTTTATACATCTCGAAAACTTGCTTATTAATGTTATGTTCAGGTTTAAACTTAAAAGCATGAGCCTGCTTTAAGATTAGCTCATAAGCTGTTCCTCTCATGATAGCAGTTTCATAAATTAGATCAATCTCTGCTACTGACTGAGCCTGTCATCAGACATGCCCCGAAGTAATTGATCTATAAGTATTTCTTCGAGAAACTCCCCATATCTGCAATATTTCACTACTGACTGATACTGTCATCAGACATGCCCCAAAGTAATTGATCTATAAGTATTTTTTTCGGCAAACTCCCCATATCCGCAATATTTCACTAGCTCTTTCAAGTCTGAATTATACTCCTTTATTGGTTCACCCGTAAACTGTTTTCTGTTCTTTAAATGTAAGCAAGCTATGTGACATGATGGTCAAGAGCTAAAATATTTCCTTAATTTTTTTATTGATCCCTTATATGATACATTATTTGTTATGAGAGGGTCATAAAACTTAGTAATTATTTCATTAATTTTTTTACCAAAAAAATGTAAGAATGATGTGACTTCATTGTGAAAAAATTTTCAACCTGGGTTATGTTACTAAATATAATGGTCTTTTGGCAGCATTACTCACATCAATTCGGCAATACAGGTTTGTCAATATGATGACATTTTTAATTCCTTCAAAACTATGTTCAAACTAAACGATTGTGCCCAGTTTTGCTATGTCTTAGTTCATTAATCCCCAGACTAAGAATAACAATTTAGTACAGTATCGTAATTGTTTGAGGACACAAAGAACGCAGTAACTCAGACTCCAATTTTATACAATTTAATATGAATCAAAATAAGCTATTCTAAAATAATATAACCCTTCTGCATCTAATTAGTAATGTCCTTTACTTACTAAGTTTATTCACCAATAATAATATAATACTCCATAATAATATAGGGTATATGAGCACAGACTTTCACACCACCCACCTCTCTTCACTCTATCTAATAACACTGATACACCTAAACACATAAGATAAATAATCACCAATATACATATTTCATGCTAAACCAGCAATCATCAGTTGGTCCAGACTATCATCTTTACACACATATATAATATAAGTGCTCAGATATATATTAAGATAGACTATCCTCATAGTTTAATGGACAGGCTTCAATCCACTTCACACTCCAACTCTTCAACCGTCCATCCAATTGAAAATCTGATGATGGAATGCTCAAAGGCCACCCTGAGGCCGAGATTATTGTCACACCCATGTTGACCTAAGGTCAATCTGAACCCCACATGTACAGGACATAATCCATTTAATACATATGCAAGGATGGGCAGACATCTCTATAATGTAATAACTGAATGGATTATGTCCTGTACATGTGGGGTTCAGATTGACCTTAGGTCAACATGGGTGTGACAATAATCTCGGCCTCAGGGTGGCCTTTGAGCATTCCATCATCAGATTTTCAATTGGATGGACGGTTGAAGAGTTGGAGTGTGGAGTGGATTGAAGCCTGTCCATTAAACTATGAGGATAGTCTATCTTAATATATATCTGAGCACTTATACTATATATGTGTGTAAAGATGATAGTCTGGACCAACTGATGATTGCTGGTTTAGCATGAAATACGTATATTGGTGATTATTTATCTTTTCAGCATATATGTGTTTAGGTGTATCAGTGTTATTAGATAGAGTGAAGAGAGGTGGGTGGTGTGAAAGTCTGTGCTCATATACCCTATATTACATATATATAGCTACAGGTATATAACAAGCCTGTGTTTCAGTTAATACTCCATAATAATATACTAATAGCCATACATTTACTTTTTTCAAGTAACTGTTCTTTCAACCTGGTGGCCACAGTATTGTTAAAGTTTGCTAGTATTGCATTCTTCTTGTCGAATATTGTAAGAATTCTTTTGATAGCTATCATAATGATAATAATTGCATGGATGCAGCTGAGCTTTATAATTTAGAATGCATTGTCTTTTTTTTTAATTTTTGTTGATGTTGGATGACCATTGTAGCAGTGTACAGCTTAATGTTTTTTAGTGCTTCCTTTAAAAAAAGGTTTACTGTCTCAATCTTTTTTTTTTACAATCCTTTTGATAGCAATGATGGAAATCTACATAAGAAATTATGTATAAATCTCACAAATGTTAAGCAATCCTTTTGATAGCAATGATGGAAATCTACATAAGAAATTATGTATAAATCTCACAAATGTTAATACCCAAATTGTTAATTTTTCACTAACAAAGGTGATTCTTTTCTGTTAGCTTAAAGATAGAACATATAATAAATTACGATAGCAACAACTTTTGTGAGAATGAAATTAATTAAATTCTAAATATACACAACTATAATATAAATTTGGCATAACTTTATTCACCAAAAGCAGAACTACTAAATAACCTAAGGAAAAAAGCAAATCACTTCTTATATATTAATATTTATAATTTTTAAACAATTGTAATATCTTAGAACTCAAGGGTATATACAAACACCATTCCTCTGTCTGTTTCATCTATTTTGTATTTCATTCAAATCTGGTTCCAAATTTTTCTAACACAATTTTTATAAAACATATGATTCAAATTATTGATATTTTCACCCATCTTATTCTTAGTCTTCACCTGTTTATTAATTTTTCCATTCTTTTCTTCCAAAACAATTTTGTGGATTTGTTCCCTTAATAAATCCTGCAGAAATTTAACAGTTCCTTTTTTAATCACTTTCAAAAGTATTTTTTAATAGCTGCTAATTTTTCATATTCTTAAATTTCTAACCATCCACATTTCAAAAGTAATCTGAAGTGGTTATCAATAGTCCATGTTTTAGTTCCATTTGACAGTAGGGAACAAAGCTAATATCAGATTAAATTATAATTACATATGTTAGTCTGATATATAGATTAATTTTGTTTTGTATAAACAGATTTTGTCATTTTGATTATTTTTTAAAATATCTTTCCATTTTTCATATTAAATGTCTGAGGTATTTATAGCTACACCCTTTATCAAATATGATTTTTAAATCGTATATTCAAATTAGAATTTTTTTTCCATCTGAATATTCTAGAACCTTCCACTGAAAGTTTAATTAATTAGTAAATACCAAAAAGTATCCCCACTATCTGACTGGTTATTATTCTGGGGATATTAATCTGTGGATATCAGAAAGTATAGTTCTATAATATCCCCCATATCTTGATTGGTTGCTGTTCTAGGGATATTACATCAGTGTTCTTTCTGATGTCCGTTGATTAATTAAACTTATAATAGATGATTCTAGAGTAAGGTGAAGAGAACTACTCTTGGAAGTAGATGAGAAAGCCTTGTTAGATTATTGTAGATGTAAATCTAAATATTGGGATTTCAGTCATATATGAACAATCAGCATATCATTCTTAATTAGAGTTATTAACTAAAAGAAATTATTCCATACATATATGTCTTCCAATTCTTTTATGTTGTTAAATATTTTTTTCTTTGAATAAATTGGTAAAGATGGAAATAAAATGGATGGCTCAGTTATTCCTCTCTGAACGGTAAATGGCTTATTTTTTCTCTATTTGTAATTGAAGTACTTTTTTCTCAATATAAATTTTTATTATAATTTTGATATCTTTTCCAGTCATTCATAAACCTTAAAGATATTTAATTAAAATTACATAATATACATTAATATTTAAATACAAGTATAATTTATATACTCACAGTTTAGATGTAGTGTAGTGGATTTGAAAACAGACTTTCAAGCACCCTTCAATTATTCATTCTATCTCATACACATAACCACATACATGTGAAAAAGATAAATGACCTCCAATATACGTATTTCATACTGAATCAGCACTCATCAGTTAGTCCGGGTCATCATCTCCCACACACATATATAATCATTGTTCAGTTTATGTTAAGATGGCATTATCAAGTCTAATATACTCTAAAAACAACATATATTCTGGTTTGGTTTTATTATTCCCTATTTTTACTTTCTTATTTTTTTAGTAATCATTTAATGTATTATTATTATTTTTTTTTTTTTCACAAGATACAGAATAAAATTTTCTGCTACCTTATCAATTAAGCTTCTGTAATGCTCTTTTTTTTTGCTTTGTGTTTTGGGGAAATTAGTATAAAAAGACACTTTAACTTTTTAACCTTCTTGTCAGAAAAAGCTATTATTTCTTTCAAAAGAACTTTTATTTGTGCCTCTTTGCCCATCGTCAATATCATTAGATTACAATAATATGTCAAGTTACACTTATTCTACCTTCCCTTTTCACCTATACGTAATCCAACTGACAAACAATCATAGTGATTACCATATTTAATATCAATATTTCACGTGTAATTTTTCTGGGTACAACAATCATCTTTTGATAACCCTGGTCAAATAAATACAATCTACAGGGACCTATCAAGGCAGTCTGCTTAATAAATTACAACTTGAAATTTTGTCACGACCCGCAGTGTCTTCACTCCGACTCTTGAGGTGATTGTTAGTACATACATACCTGATTTGTAAATCTGCAAGCAATTATTTACATTTTTGTACAATAGAATTATATAATTCAAATAATCAGAAATATAAATTGGGCCTCTTCAAGTCTGTAGTGACTACATCCATCCTTTCAGAGGTCAGGAGAATTGACTTTAATCAATAGAGATAGTCAAATATTTACTCAAGGTTCGGTCGGCCTTCCTGCTTCTCAGTAACAGTATCCTATAAGTTATGAGCCCATCAGGGAATGTGGATATAAGTCTTTTGAGTTTGATGTATAATAAATTGTTGTCACAAGGATGTCCTCATGTTCATAATAACTGATTATTTAGAGTATGTTAATCAATGAGTTCATTAGAGTATTCTATCTAATTGATATAGTCTTGGCCAAGTTAACTCTGGACCAAGTTTGATCCACCATCCATTCCTGACACACGTCCTCTTGTCAGTCTTTTCCAGCTCTTTAATTTTCTTAAGAAAAATTTCATGAAAGATTTGTTCAGTTCCCCCTTGAAATATTAAAATGTTCCAGGCTGCCCAAATGGCAAAGTTCACTTGAGTTGCAAGTCTGATCAACCCAAATTCACCTTTTTTGATTATTTTGATAATATCAACTGCGGCAATATTTTTATCCGACATTTACATTAGCAACCATCTCCATATATAGTTCCATTTTTCACAATCTTGCATAATATGTTCATGATCCTCCTCAGCTTTATTGCAGAAAGGGCATATAGTGTCCAAACTAATCCCTCTCCTATAATTTAGAAAGGCTCAAGTAGGGAGGACTCCAAGACTGATCTTGAGCAGAAAAGTTTATCAGTTTTGCTTCTAATTTTAATCTCTTGGTCAGCCTTGCAAATCCAATTAATTATACCAAGTAAGGGTTTACTTTTTTCTTCAACCTTATCATTATGTGAGAGCCCATAAGTATCCCAATAAGATAATTTCCCCGCAAACAAGTTGCTAGAAGTCTTGATATTGTTGCTGACTATCGAGACCTGTTGCTTCAACCAAACACCCCCTTTAGGTGGAGGGGATCGATCTGTGGGCTCCACTTTAATGCATAGCAAGGGACACTCAATTTTCTCATTCTCACACAGCAACCTGACCAAGATTTTATGGATCCATTGCAGAAGAAAATTTTGTAGGGAGTGCAGCCCTAACCATTCAACTTCTTAGGTTGCTGATTACTGTTGTCTTTCCTCTCTAGAACAGCTTCCTACATAGTGTTTCAATTCATTTAATAAGCACCCTTGTTGGGCAAAAGCCCACCAAATTGTATGTTATCTTTGGCAGCACCAATGCATTTAGTAGCGTGACCTTTCCCAACAATGGCATGAGGGACCATCTTCAAGGAATTTACAGTTTTTTCGAACTTATCAAACAAGGCCTTCTCCAGTCTTTTCTCATAACATTGGGGAGGGAAGCCAGTCAGAAGCCGAGAAATTTCTGCGGGGGAGCTCTAAATCTCCCTGGGATTTGTTTCCCGGTTCTAATTGACCATAAGGCTGATTTCTCCTCATTGACCTTTAGACCAAAGTCACAAGCAACCTGGTGTAATATCTTCTCTAGCTCAACAATCTCCTCCCGTGAAGAGGGAAACACCACCATATCCATGTAGAAAATGTGGTGAATGTTCTCTCCCAGCAATGGAATGACAACTCCAGTTAGAGATGCTCAATGGTCAACAGGAGAAGGTTGATGTAGGCCATAAAAAGGAGAGTGCTCAGTGGTGAGCACTGAGGGATGGAAACACGGCCGAAAACCTGGAGCGACCCGACGATCCAAAGACAGAAAAACTTCACAATTTTGCAGCAGGTTCTCTATCATTTACCTTAGGCACTTTGAGTCCCTCCAGAACCCTGAGCATCACTTCAATTCTGACACAATCGAAAGCACCGGCAAAGTTCAATTGTACCGCAAGTGGCTGGTTCATCCTTCTATTATGTACATGGTCAACTATGAGGCGGAACCAGACAATGGCATCAGCAGTAGAGCTCCCCTTCTTAGAAAATTGATAAGAGGACAATTGCTATATTACGTTCTGCTGAACATGTTCTTTGATGATACTTTCAATCATCTTTATTAACAATGGGACCATAGAAATGGGTCTTACATTCCCCAAGTCACCGTAGCATTGGGGTAGATCCCACTGTTTTTTTGGCATCCACCAGCAAGAAGGCCCACCATGTTCTTCACAATTGGAACCATGAAAGACCTAAGGTGTATCAGAGAAACTTGGGAATTTCCATGCAGACCGGGGTGAGTCCCATCTCAAAATGCTTTAATTTTAGCTAGAATACGAGATTCGGGGATGTGCGAATTGGAAACCCCAGTTGAGAAAGACCTATGGAACTTAACAGAGCTTATAGGATTGAATTTTTCTGTGTAATGTTCCCACATATCAGTTGCTACCCACCTCGTACCCAAGGGCCCACCGAAGGTAACTCCTGGTCCAGCAGTGCTGCAGATGTAAATATTGTCACACCCTCTTAATCGAGAGGTATTCAGCAACTGCCCTCTGATTGTCCCTATACTTGGTTTTTAATTCCATAATTCTTGATATTTTTTGTTCCTGAAGGGGAAGAGTGTTCAGTTCCTCGGCAATAAAGTCCAGTTCTCTGATTAGATGCAGTGGCCCTTATTGGCCTTCGTGCATTCAATTATCTGATCACTCAAAATTTTTATGAATTTTTTCCATACAATTTTAACAAGGAGGCTCAAAATCCTAATCCTCTTAAATTCAATGTACAATTCTGAAATCACTTGTGAAGCATTTGCTTTTGTTATCATTCTGATCGTATTCTTAAGCCCTGTAATAGTCTTAGCACCCTCTGCAGGTCTGATCTGAACCACAAGCACCAGATGATCTGAAAAAGTCAGTGGTAACAGCTCAGCTTCCACAGAGGCAGAGAGTGAGGGTGACATAAACACAAGGTCGATTAAGGATTTTGTCTTGCGATTGTAAAAGGAAAAACCCCTAGGTTTGAAAAATTTCTCCCCACTTACCAAGCATTGATTGACACAATGTATTTAGTTTCGAAAAGTTCATAATTATGATTAAAATTACCTATAATAATAGTGGTGAAGGGGCTGGTCTTTAATGTTATATTTATTGCATGGATCACACTATGAACCAGTTCAGAATTTTCTTATAAATAAACATTGATAATGTTAATTAAACGGTCATTGAATTGTATTAAGAAAATTATACAATGAGAAGTAATCCATAGAATCTTAAACCAGGATACTGGGGCTTTACGATTAATCAAAAAAGCCACCCCTCCTGCAGCAATATTAGAGTAGGAGTAATGAAACAAGCCTGCTGATTGTAATAGATTTAGAGTCTTTGAATCAGAATTGGAATGCAATTTATTTATTCATCAGCAATGTTGCCTTTCCTGATTTGTTTTCTGATTGCATTTTTGACTTCCCATCTCAGTAAAAGGTATTAAAATGTGAAATCTCATTTTTTTCCCTTGTGTGAATAAGTGTACTGTGTATTCAAATAATATTTTTGTAATTTCATCATATTTAAATTAGGATCTTTTATTTTCTTGTTAGGGGTAAAACAGCCTTAAATAGCCCACTGCAGAACAAAAATGTTTTCCTTGATTTGTTTATTCCATCTAATTAAATAATTTAAGATATGTATGGTTATTAAAGAAGAGAAATCAAAAAAAAAAAAAGATGATGGAAAAACAAATTGAAAAGATAAAAGTACTAAAAAGAGTGAACTAGAAATGAAAATTTATTGAAAAAGTTCTGAAAATAAAGAGGAATTGGATTAGGGTAGATTTTCAGATATAAGAAAATCAGAATATATTAAACTGTGGGGGAGAGAATAGCCCTCCTATTGTCCTCAATGCCTAACTCCACAGAGTTTGACCGACTCTTTCTGGCAGAGTTTATGTAAAAATATTTATTTCTTTTTTCCATACAATATATATAGGATGTTTTTGAAATTCCAACAGCACTATATTAAGGTTGAATGCAGATTCTTTATAGACAAAGAAAAGAAAGATTGAAAGAATGCAATAACAAAGAGTAGATTGTCAATGTTTTCAAATCATTTTTTTTTTTTTTTTCAAAAATAAAAAAAAAATAAAAATGCTGAAAAATTCAAATGTCTTAAGTTTTTTTTCTAACTTTCAATGTCAATAATAAAAGCTGTAGAAGAATATTTAATTTAAATAAATTTTTTGAAAAAGGTGATACAAATTATATTTATATATTTTAATAAAAATTATAAAATTACTTACAAATTAAGAATTTAAAATTAACTCCAGTTCAACGCATTACCTAAAATCATTATTTCAATTACCTACTTCTATCACTTTTGAATATATATATATATTATAACAAATATGTAAAATATAAGTTATATAATGGTATTTAAAAGGAAAAAGAAATACAGTATTTAAAAGTAAAAAGGGCTTATTTAATGTAAATAATTATTTAAATAATCTTTACAATAGTAATTAGAGAGGTAAGACATTTTTGAAATAGAGAACGAAAGACCAGTTTCAAGTTTAAAAAAACTCCAGTCAAATTATTCTAGTCTACTTTAAAATAAAGAAGAAACATAGAAGAAAAAACAATTAAACTTCGAATGGAACTATAATGATAATTTAAGTATTAATTGGAAAGAAAGTATAATAAAAGTAATTGCTGTCCAAATAAAACTAGTAACAATTGCTTATCTTTTCTTTAAAACTATGAAATGAAAACAAAAAAAAAAAAGTGTAAAAAATGTATGTGATAAGCTAAAGTATTAATATGAAAAAGGAAATAGAATGAAATAGTTTTGGAATGTAAAATAGTTTTGTACAATTATTATCTAATTAAATATAAAATAATTTGGTAAATTATTATCTAATCAAGAAAGAAGGGATTACATTTTACTGAAAAATAGTAAACTGATTAGATAATGTTATAATTAAAAAATCTAATTAATTGGTTGGTCAGGAGTATAAAAGCTAATAAATTTTCATGAACTTATTCTGCTCCTGTTAGTTTTACTGTTGTGTTGCTGGTATTATCTGGTGAATTTCGCAATCTCTTATCATTGTGGACTACTAATTTTGTGGTTCAAGCAATATATAGGCAACTCTGTGGATGCCTTAACACCAACATGCCCTGCTAGAATCACAAAAGGAGTGTTCATTCTGTCTCATGCCATGCAGTTCCTATAAATTACCGATAGCCTGAGATGTGACCAAAACCCTGACCTGCCATTGTTAAGACATAAGCCCATCATACAGTTAAGAGGGTTGCTGGACAATTAAATGCAGAAGATATGTTGTCCTGGTAAGAAAAAGCTATAAGCCACTATGCAAGAATACTGTTCATGAGTTCACATCTTACCAATGAAGCTATTAAAGATCTTTTAGAAATTCTTTAAGTGCCATCAAATGAAAAAAAAAAAGTGATCACCTCCAGAAAACTATCCAAAATCTAGTTCAAAAGTCAGCAAAAATTAAAGTCTAGACTTAAACTGAAATATTAAGAGGTAAGATTTATATTTTCCTTACAAACTGCTAAAATTGAGAAAATATGTAATCTAATAGTTTGCTATTTAGAAATTCATTATTTTAGATTAAATAAGTTCTGTTTGAAATAACTTTGTAAATAATTTAAGTTTTATTATATTGTTGTAATTTGATAGGTTATTATATAAAAATAAATATGTTGCTTCAATTGTTAATTTGTTCTGAATATCTCACTATATGAAATTTAGTCAAAACAAAATTTGTTAATTATATAGTCGTTTTAAATATTTAATATCTAATTTCTAATGAGGTGAGTGTCTCATGTTTAATTGAGCTAGCTGAGGAAAGAAGCATTAGAGGTGTTTTAAATCTTCTCTTGTGGATATTCCAGTTAATTCTCTGGATGGCATCCAGGAGCAAACCCAGTATAAGTTAAAAGTATTCACAGGAGAGGTATTTTGCTTTTAGTAGAAAGAGCGGATTTAATGGTCTTGAAAGATGGATGCAGTCGTGATGATCAGAAATAATGTATAGGGATTACTTGATGGAGACAACAGAAATTTAGTCATGCAACATTTGAAAATATATTTATATATATACACACATAGATATATTATTTGATTATTAAAAATTATTTCTTAAACTTTTTTTGTCCTATAACTAGATATCAAACATAATTCTGAAGATGGCAGCAACAGTGGAAGCCCTTTAATGCGAGCTGGTTGTAGGCAGGGAGGTAATTCTTTTTGTATTTCTAAATATATAACATAATTAAGAACTAATTTTTGTATAAGTAAATATTATAAATATTAATTACTTTTTCAAAATTTTTGTTTAATTCAAATATATGTGTTTAGATATTGAAAAATTTTGATTAGATAAATAATAATTTAAATTTTTTAGATTTGTGTTATTTTATAGAAAGTTGTCATATACGTATTTATTTAAGTATTTTTATAGAAGACATGTTCTCTTTCATCACCTATAATAAACATTACTAACTAATAGATACCTGATGATAGCATTTAATAAATCCCTATTCTGTGCTGTCCTATCCAATATTTCCAGATTAGTTCAAAGCTTATGGCCTTGTCAATGAGGAGCTTTGGATTTTGGAACAGTGTACTTGGTTTTTTAGAAGATAATGCATCATTTTGTAATAGTTCTCATTTACTTCTATAATATCATCAAGTTATCATATCAAATTGAAAAACATGTAAATGCTTTCATTCATAGCCACGCGTGAAACTAGTCTGAAATTTTGAATCTGACAGGATAAGATAGGGATTTATTAAAAACTAATCTACAGTGGTGTAATTAATATTAATTGTAAAATGAAACATACATACATGTTGTATTAACTAACAAGTTTATTCACTTTGAATAATATCTATATATATAAACATAAATAATTAACGGTATAAACAATATTGTAGTTTAAATTCTTTTGAAGTGCTTTCAATTAGGTAGTAATCCTCGTCAGCTTTAACTGAATTTCAAATTTTTTAAAAATTAACGTTACATATATTTTCATAAGCTGTGTATGGCAGTATTTGCAACTTGCCTATTAATAACACCATCCTTATATTTATCGATCAAAATTGCCTCTTTAATTTTCCTCTTTTTATGATTCCTTTCTTCCATTAATATTTTTATTTCATTACTATTAAATGTAAACCTATAATTTCAAGTTTTTTCATGGTCAAAGAATTCTGAAGCTGTAGCAAATTGACTATTTACATTATTTTTAATTCGATTATATAATAATTGATGCTCCTTCAATCTTTTTTCCACAGAACATCTCAATTCACCGATATATAATTTTTGACATCCACATGAAATCTGATAAATTATATTACTTCTTTGCAACTTAGGAATTATATTCTTAGAATTATTAATCAATCGATTAACATTTGGAGGAACACAAAATGAAATATTATACTTTTTTTTAAATATATTCTTAATTAATTTAGATTGTATGTTATTTATAAACGGCATGGATATCCATTTTTTATTATCTAAGGTAACATTGCAAACCTTGTTCTTATTATTAAATGAATTTACTGTACGCAAGATTTGGTTTTTATCATAACCAACCTTTAAAAGTTCATTAGCAAAGAGTTCAGTATTTAAAATTTTATCACTTTTATATTTATATAATTTATCATTGCGATGCAAAAACGATTTCAGACTTGCCATTTTATGTATCATTGGAACACATGATTTAAAATGAATATATCCTCTTTCTCTAATAGGTTTAATAATTTATAATTTAAATCAGTAGTATCTCTAAATATTTGTAAATCCAAAAATTTTATTTTCCATTCTATTCATTATCAATAGTCCATTTTAAATTGTTTAAATTATTCAGATTATATAAAAGAACATCATTAATGTCTTTAGGATCACAAACAAAAACATCATCAACATATCTATTATAAATTTTAATATCTTGAAAATTATAAGAATTAAATATAATGTCTTCATATTTTGACAACGTAAAATTACAAATTTGTCTTACCATAGGTAATCCCATTGCTCACCCTTTACCATTTTATAAAACTTATCATTATATGTTGCAATAATATTATCACTTATAAATTTTAGTGATTCAATAATAAAATTTATTAAATGCTTATTTACCGACATTAATTAGTTCAATTTCAATTAAATTTATAGATTCAAGATGATCAATTGATCCATACAATTCCGTTACATCCAATGAAGCTAACAGATCATTATCATTTATTTTTATACTTTTAATTCTATCAACAAATTCATAAAAAGATGCAATTGTCTATCTTCCTAAACCCAACATATCTTGTAACAATTTACCAAACTATTTAGCTGTTTTATACATAAATGATCCACCAAAATCAATCATCAATCTAAGAAGATTTCCTACTTTTTGAAGCTTAATATTAGCAAATATTATTGGGATAAAACAAGCCAGAAACTAGTCTGGGGATATTGGATGAGTAGGCATTAGATAGGGATTTTATTCACAAGCCTTCTGGCATCCATTGATTACTCTGTTTAGCACAGATGGCAATACTGTATGGAGAGTTTTGCGCAAATAGACGTAGATGGATATATATCATAGTATGTACAACTATCCATAAAATGACTTTTAACCTTCTTTAAAATATTATTTATAAATTTCACATGTTGCCCCTCCATGTTATAACTATCAATAATATCAAATTCCAATTTACTCATTTGTGTTTCAAGTTTATCATTATATGCATCTTTTTTAATAAAACACATCTGTAAACCTTTATCTTCTTTCAAACATATATTTTGTTCAGTTCTAAGAAGATTTTTAAATTCAGAAATATATTTCTAAATATAAAATAAAAACTAATAGAAAGGATGTTTATTCATTCCGAAAATTGTTTCTGATTCTAGTAACATAAACAACACGTCTAGATTTTTAAACTGCTTTTGAAGATGTGATTTCTTTTTTCCAATTTTAATAAATAAGTGATTTATTTTGCCTTCATTTATTAAAAAAACAAAACCTATTTTTATTAACCATTTGACCTTGAATTGTTCTCTTTATTTAGCAGTTTATAAACTATAGAAAATGAAAATGTATGTATACCACAATATATATTAACTCTAATATTCTCATGGATAAATGATGAATTTATGGTATTATTTGTGAAAGCTTCTTTATAATAAAAATATAATTGCTAAATGGCTAACATTTCAGTACAATAGCAAGTATATTCCTCAGAGCTTCTGCTTTCTCAAATAAGATTATATTTTTATTACAAGGAAGCTCCTGGAAATAATATTAGTAATACTAATTTAGTAATTCAATTGGCTACTGGCTAGTTGAAAAGCAATAACAGTATAATCATAAACAGTTTATATGTCTATAGAAAGACAAATAAATAAATAGATGTCTCAAACTCCACAATTTACTAAAGTCTTTATTTTAATAATTATTTGTTTTCTTTAACTTCCTAATTTCAGATGGTCATTCACACACTATTTTTAAGTAGTTGCTCTCTCTCCTCTTTGAGTCAGTTTAATTTCTACTGCTATATTTTATCTGTAACTACACTGTCATGTTTCACTCTTTTTTAATTCTTCTTTTTTTTTTTTCATTAAAAGTTTTGCAGACAATCTATTTAATTTTTCTAATTTGCATATCGCTCGGCCAGGGGTGGGCAACTTTTTTCATTAGCGAGCTGAATAAAATTTTGTATCATTAACGCAGGCTGGAATAGATTGAACAATTTTTAAAAAAAATCAGAACCTAAAAAATGTTATATTACTTGAATTACCAATGTATTTTTAAAAAAAGTAAATACAATATTTAATGACTTAAATACAATCTATTGTAGATATGTACAGATAAGAACTACAATGTGAAGGATTAAATTCGGAATGTTCCTGATTTATGATTTTATCAAAATTGGGATTCAATTCACTAGTGGCTATTCATATAATTGCTCTTAAATTTTCATCCATTATTCATGATCTAATTTTGCTCTTTGCATTTTTCAATAAAGAAAATGTAGTTTCATATAGGTATGTCGGTCCAAAGAATGCCAAATATTTCTGGGCATTATCCAGAATTTTTTTAAACATTTCTGAATTTAACAAGGCATAAAAGTATGTTATTGTTTTTTCAGCAAATTGATTCTGTAATATTAAATTTGATTGTAAATTTATCAGTTCCAACTGGATACAAGGTGGTGCATTATTGACATTAAAATTAAATGGTAGACATACTAAAGATAGATCTTTAGAAATTTTCTGAAAATCATCAAATCTTCTTGTAAAGTCATTAAATAAGTCACTTATTACAGCCTCATATTTCTTAAAATCAGCACATTTCAAGTTTTTTCTCTTTTTTGTAAGATTGGAAAGTGAGTTAACTATTTATTTTGGAATTGTTGTGAAAATAACTCTAGTTTTTCATAAACAATGTGACATTTGTATACATATCAAAAATAAAGAGTCCTTTCCCTTGTAATAATAAATTTAATTCATTCTCGTTCTGCCATTGTTCATCTTTTAATTCACAAAATTCATTCAGTTTGTCCTTAGCATTTATAAAGATAACAATTTCATCTAACAAATCATGAAATTGTTTTAACACTTTTGCAAGATTAAGCCATCTTATGTTCATACAGTAAGGAATATCAGTAAAATCACATTTAATTTCTTTCAAAAATATTATGAATTGCCGGTGGTTTAAAGCTTCCATGAATAAAATTAATTACTTTCATTGCAACTAATATAACATGCTTCAGTTTTAGAACTTTTTTCAAAGGGTTTCTTGATAAATTATACAAGGTAAGAAAATTATTTCTTCTCCTGAAATATGCTTTATTTCATCGCTTATTCTTTTTAATAATCCAATGTTTTTTCCTGTCAAACTAGGACATCCATCAATTGTGATGTTGGCATTTTTGTCCCACTTTATATTATATTTTTTGCAAAGTTTTTTGAAGAGTTATAAAAAAAATTTTGTAAGTCATTGTGTCTTTCATAGGGTGTGCAGAAAGTAATTCTTCTGTAATTTCAAATCTATGATTTATACCTCGAATAAAAATTGAATGTTGGCTCTTATCTGTAATGTCACATTTCATCTAAAGCCAGTACGTGGTAAATACAATCTTCCAATTTTAATTTAATTGATCACATAAATTACTTGACATAGTATTAATTCGCCTTGCAAGAGTTCATTCATGATAGAGAAATTTTTTCAAACCTCAGTTTTTTTATCAGGTCATAATAATTCAGCAATATCTATCAAACATTCTTTCATAAATTCCAATCAGAAAATGATTTACATTGTTTTGCAACCTTATGTGCAACAATGTAACTGTCTTTTGCTACAGGTGTATCTATATTTGACAAAATTTTCACAGTATTTTGTTGCTTATGCAAAGCACATTTTAATTTTCTGCTTCAATTTTCATTTGTTCCAGTGAAAATAGTTTATATTTAACGAAATGTTTTGTTGATAAATGCCTTTTTAGATTATATTCTTTAAAAATGGAAATAGTTTCATTACAAACCTAAACTTTATCATCTATATTTGCAAATAAATATCTGAATGGCCAATTAATCATTGAAAATGCGGCATTCAGCATCAATTTTTCTTTTTGTTAATTGGCTCATTTTATAGGTTATTAATTATATTAAATTAAAATTTGTAATAATTAGAAAAGGCATAAACTTACTTATGAAATATCATGCCCCAATATTATTTTTTCAATAAAAAGTTAAGCCCAAAGGAACTTCATTTGATGTTACAATAATAATTAGGAAATAATACTCTGATGCTGCATAGAATATATGGTATTCTTTAAAAATAGAAATTAACATTATTTGCTATGTGATTCCTCCCATATTTTTATATTTTGTAATATAAAATTGGTATTTTAGAAGTTATGATTAAATTTATGCAAGTTATGATAAAATGTTTATAATTAGTATTTTATATTTTTCATGGCATTAGGATAAAGTAATGTTATATGAACATGCAAGTAATAGGCCTAGAGATTGTGGTTTACAGCGAGAATAGTCAGCTATGGATTTCCTATATTTAGGCATCAATGGGGTGGGCCGGATTCAACATCATCATGGGACAGATGTGGCTTACAGACCAGCTGTCCACCCCTGTTTTACATTTTATTATAATGCAAAGTAGAATGTTATTAACTTGCAGTTAGACTAATTTTTTTTTTGCATGTAATTATTCCTAGTGTAACTCAACATTGCCTGTATTGTCCAGCTTGTACACACATACATATATGCATAACTTTATTAATAAAATACATAATTAGTAAGTACACAATAATACCTCCCCTTCACATAAGAAATAGGTAGAGTTTTTTTATTTTACAAAAATAAACTTGCAGTCTTTGAGATTTCTAGTTGCACTTAGGTAGGCCTTGTTAGAGGTAGATATCTTTCTTCCTGATGCTCCATAGGTATCCTTTTTCTTGATGCTCCATAGTTTTCCCTTCTTCAAGCAAAGGCTGTTTTGGAGGGGATAAATCTACTTATGAAAAATTCTCTAATTCATTTAACTATATCTTCATCTTGAATTGAAGAGTTATCTGCTACTTCTATCTTTATATTTATAGAAACATTCAATTTAATAAGTATCTTTATCCATAATCAGAATAGTAGATATATCTACTAGCATTTCAATTGGATGTTCTCTTATATGATTTATATGACATCTCAAAGTTCTATCATCTTTTAATCTTATCTCTCATATTTGTGTAGAGACTAGTTTATTTATCTCTTCTGGGTAACCATTTTTCTTCAGCATATCCTTTATCCAAATTGTCTGTTATTTTAAATTTAATAGTTTGTCTCCTTTTTACTTTATCCAGCATTAAAATAAATAATTGTGACCTTACACAGAGCTTTATTAGTAATTCTGTCAGTGTTTTTCTTGTAACAGAATTGGGCATGAAGTGCTAGTATTCTTTAATTGGTAGCTCACTATCTATTAGCAAGCTTTATAACCTCCTCCGGTTTTTTTAATATTACTATTCAAGTTCATCCTGTGTAGCAGTTGTAGAACCCATTTTATCCTTTTAGGTGGAAGTATTACTCTGTCTGTTATTAATATGCATTCTTGGCATGTTGAAAAAAATGTTCTATATTGCCATTGCTACATGATTTGGTTGTCTCATTGGCTATCCATTTTTATCCAGTTTATTATCAAGTTATAATCCTTATTCATTTTAATCCATTCTGCTATAATTTTCCTGTTAGCTCTTTTGGACTTTAGCTTATATTGCGTTGGAAATTTATTTTCTGAATATTGACATTCATGATATTCTTTCACTCCTTCATTTTCTTTTTTCATTCATCGTTTTTTATTGTAGACTTTTGACAAATGACCTGTCAAACCACAGTTAAAACATCTATATATTTTAAGATTACAAATCTTTTTAATATGACCTACAAAAATAATAATTCTTGGGATTCTTTTTAAAACCAAACTTTTCTCTCATCTGTGCTTTCACTTCATTTATATATGTGCTTGGTTTGACTTCATCATTCACATTTTTGAAGGCTTACATATGATCTAAGACAATTTCATGTGCTTTCCTACATTCATTTGTGATCTTATAAGTTAGCATCAATTCACTTAGGAACATCTGCCTAAGCTTCACATATTTGATGCCCATAATAACTGGTTCAATAGCATCTCATCAATATAATCTTTAAACTTGAATTCCTTCATTAATGTCTGTAGTATTAAATCATATTCATGTATACTTTCATCTTGTGGTTGCATTCTGTCTTGGAAATGAAGATGACTGCAAACTTCGATGTAATTGGCTTGAAGTAGGCATTTAATTTTATTAATAATTTCTCATATGGGATTTCCTCCAGTAGCTTTGGGTCACATAACTGATTTACTAAAAATAAGATATTCTGATCTGACATCCATAAAAGGGAGACGGCTTTCAACTTGTCATCAGTAATTCTATTTATTAACGTATTTCTCTTCATATATATTGTACCGTTTATTTACATGTGGTACAAATATATTGGCATTTGGTAAAAGCTAAAAGAAAAAGTAAATTTAACGATCTTTTAAAAAGACACATTTTAGATTTTTTTTTTAATTAGTGTAATTTTTTTTTTTTAAACGTACAATGAAAGTTAAAAATAAAATTTTAAATTGGAAAGAATAAAAGACATGCAGATTTCAATTAGTAAAATCTTTCTAACTCCGATTAAAGATGGCGGAATTATGTTAAAAAAAAAAATTAAGAAAGAATGTACAAGATTATTATCTTGTATGCTGATAAAAAAACAAAAGAAAATAGATGCACAGAGAAGTCTAAAAATGGATCATAAATATAAAAGTCAGAAAAACTTAAAACTGGGTCTTTGTCTTTTCCTTAACTAGCAGCTTCCATGAGGTGGATCATCATGCAGAATGGAACTGATGTGTACAGATACCTTTCATCGTATAGGTCACTCAGAAAAAACATCGAGTCTATTAGGACGGGCGAAAATATATAAAAATGTCAACAGAGTGAAACTAGTTAACTTCAATGAGCTCTTCAAAACGCGTACTACACAACTTACCAGTAAGATTATTCCTATCCCAATTGTGACTAAATTGTTTGCGAACAATCCGTATTATAAGCTTATAATATACTACTAATAGAGACATTTGCAGAATTATCATCCAAAGAACTTCCTGGAAGAAATTTAAGAAGTGATCTTTAATTATTAAACTGTTTTAGTTAGTTGATTTAATGTTTGGATTAGTGTAGCCTAGTCTTTCCAACTTATTAATAATTTATCTTTTAAATATTTTAATTTGTTTGAATAAAATATTTTGCTTTTATCAACTTTTCATTGTGCATTATTATGGTTAGTTTATTTATAATCTATTGTATGTAATTTACCTTTGCCAATATTTGTTAATTAAACCCCGGGAGAAATATTCTCAAAATAAAAAAATAAAGTTACAGGAAATCATAATTCTGATCTTTAAAATTATTTTCTTGGGATGTGCGATGCAGTGGATTTCAGTGGATTCTTGTACGAATCCTGGTGCCCTTGTTAAAACAAATAAAAAAGTTGATTCTGCCAGCAGCATAAGTCATAATAATTAGTAGGCCAGTTAATCAGGAAATATAGCTATGTTTTTAGAAATATGAACAAAATATTTATAATTTCCGTCTTCATAGCTTGATTAACTTTCACTTCATAGTGTGTAAAAAAAGACTACCAGAATGTACTAATTTGATATATAAATTTATATAATAAATGTACAATATTATATATATAACAAATAAATAAATAAATTTTAATAGTAAATTTACCATTAAAATTTATGTTATATAATTTGATATATATATGGACCAATCTTTAAACAGGTTCTAATGACTGCTCCCATGTAATATTCACAGGTTTAAACAAAAATCACTGTCAGCTGTGGCTCTTTAATATGTAGGGGGCTAGATTATAATCTAGCAGCTCTACAATTAATATTAGATGTAAAATTTTGTATTAAATAACTTGTTTATTCATTCGAATAAAATATATATTAGTAATAATTATAATTTAATAGTTCAACTAATGATTGGCTTGTTAAAAAGCAATAACAACATAATCACAAACAGGTCATATATTTATAGATGGACAAGTAAATAAATAACTAATTAAAACTCTTCCCAAACTCTATAATTTATTGAAGTCTTTATTTTAATAACTATACATTTTAAATAGTTGTTCACAATTAATTTCTAAGTAAGCACCTTGTTGCTCATTCTTTCCTTGTGTCAGTTTAATTAGATTTAATTGGAGCTCTTTCTACTGCTATATTTTGTCTGCAACTGTACTGTCATATTTCATTCTAATTTTTTTCACACTTCATTCTTCTTCATTAAAATTTTTGTGGGCAATTTATTTAACTTTTCTAATTTGCCTATTGTTATACTATTATAAAGCAAATTAGAATGTTGTTATTTGCAGTTAGTTTAATTTTCTTTTCTGCATATAATTATTTCTAGAGTAACTCAACATTGTCTGTATTGTCCAGCTTGTGCACACAAGTTACATTAATAAAATAGATAACTAATCAAGACCCCACAAGTGATATAGAGGTGATGAAAAAAATATATATGCTGCTAAAACAGCAATATGTAAGCTGAAGTTATATGATACTTTATTGGTTTACGTCAAATCCTGCCCACAGGATAAAGAGGCCTATAGTTATTAAAACATTAAAGATACCATAATATATAGATATTGAACTGGTTTCAGTTCTATATGATTGTACAAGCAAGTTGGTTTAGATTGAAAACATTTATATGTTTTTCAATTTGGGCTGATAACTTGATATTCTAACATTGAGGTAAATGATCGTAGCTGTAAAAAGATGCATTGGATTCTAAAGATCCAGGTGCATTGTTCTAAGATCCAATATATTACTGATGAGTCTGAAGATTGTGGATAGGACATAACAGGATAGGGATTATTAAGCACTGACATTTGGCATTTATCATTGCATATAAAAGAATAGCATTAGAATCTTATACTTGCTACATTAGCAAACTATACATTTTATGATTAAAAATTTTGTACAATCATAACATCATTAAATAAATAAATAAAAATATGTTTTCCAGAATCTTGCTTAATGTTGTCTTATACATAGCTAATCAAGACACGAGTGATATAGAAGTGATGAAAAAATATATGTGATGCTAAAACAATTGAAGTTGTATCAGATCTATTTGATTACATAAGCAATTTGTCTTAGATTTAAAACATGTTTATTTCAGTTTGGGCTAATAGCTTCATAGTCAATTAGAGAAGTAAATAGTTGCTGCTAGATGGAAGGTGCATTAGATTTTAAAGATCTTTATGCACTACTCCAAGATTCAATGCTCATAACTGAAGAAAGCCATAAGCTTGAAACTGGTCTGATATTATTGGATTGGACAACACAAAATATGTAAGACAACACAGAATAGGGATTTATTAAGTACTATCATCTGGTATTCTATTAAGTAGGTGGCATGGAGTCAGGGGGAAAAAGTATGCTGTTAAAACATATTATGTAAACTGGAATCATGAGAAAACATATATTCAACCTTGCTTTTTGTCTTTATATATTCTTGATATCTTCCTTAGCTATTTTTTTAGCATTATTTTTCAAATATATTTGGAATTTAGAGTATTTATTTCTTTGTATTTGTATTATAGTAATGTTCTTTCCATGAATCAAAGAGTATGTGTTTGTCACAAATTTCACATAGTAATGATAAAAAAATTTATGTTCAAAAAAAGTGAAATATCCAAAGAAATGGTTCATATAATAATATTAATTGAAAGCTTTTGCTTTCAGCAATTTCCTGATTTTGAAATTTGAGAAGCAAATTTTTTTTTAATATTTACGATATGGTAATTTAGAAATGGAGTTTATTCTGTGAATGTACTGTAACGTTTATTTATATACGTTGCAAGTATATTGGCATTTGGTAAAAGCTAAAAAAAAAAAAATAGAAGTAAATTTAGATTTTTTTTTTTGACTATAATTTTTTTAAAAAAAAAAAAAAAAACGTACAATGAAAGTTAAATTATTCTTTCGTATTTTTTTTAATGTAATTAGAAATAAAAGTAGAATTGGAGAGAACAAAAGAATTCCAAAAGCAAGTAAAAAGATAAGCTAAAAGAAAAATATTTTAGCTAATTAAACATGGCCGAAAAACTTGATAAAAAAATGAGAACTTAGTAATTGAAAAATGATAAAGACTGTATAAGATTATAAACACAAAACGCCATGATAATAGCATGCGCAGAAGTCGGAAAACTGGGCCTCTAGTATAAAAGGCAGAGGTCAGTTTGAAGAACGTCTTGTTCGTTGGTTTCTCTAGTTGGTCTTGGATAACAATAATATATCCAAGATCGCTCTACGCTGAAGTAATTCGGCATGTCGGAGTGAACCGGAGCTTCTGAAGACATCGTGCCTGAAGATGTATACCAGAAAAGCTTTCGTGACCAACTAGGAGAATGGACCGCAAGATCAACTAATAATCAAAGGCCGTGAGCTCATTTTAACCCCGAAAAACTATGCATAGTTATCTACAACCATCGTGAATTCACTAAAACTTACCGGTAAGTTATGCTTCATTATCCTGATTGTGACAAATTTAAGCGTTCGCAAACAATTCTTAAAAATATACGTATAAAAGGATCCCGATAGTGACTTTAATTTAATTGATCAAGAGACTCTTATTTAATCAAGAACTTTTTAATTGTTTAACTGTTATTATTTTTTATTAATATTTCACATCTGAATTAAATGTGTTCTCTCCAATTTATTTGATAAATAATTGCCTTTCAAATTTTATTTTTTTAATCTATTAGAATAAAAAATATTTCTAATACCAATTTTCATTTGTGCATTATTAATAATAGTTATTATTTTTTTTTTATTAATTTATTATTAGTTTAATAAGATTTAAAATGTAATTTACCTTTGCCAATATGTTTGAATAAGCCCAGGAATAATAATCTTAAAAAAATAATTCTCATTACGGTATGATGCAATACCGATTAAGTTAAAAGTATTTTTCTTTTTTTATTTGTGAGATGTTATTTGACTATTTCAGCGGACTCTTTAGAATAAAAGGTCCTGGCGCCCATATTAAATAAATTAAAAGCTGATTTCGTCAATAGCATAATTCTCAACTATTAATAGGCCGAGTTGATCAGGAAATATAGCTATGTTTTTAGAATAGAAATACAACTTTCTTCTTTTTTGACATAGCTTGATCAACTCGCGCGCAGTTTATATTAGCGTGTAGAGGCCTAGCAAAACGGAAAACGTTATAATGGCTTACCCAACTCGGGCTTCGATTTAACAACCACAACCTGAGATAAGTTGTAATGATAAAGAACGTTACAACGTTGACCCAAAAAAAAAACTCACAGCCGGAAAATAAATAGTAGTTTTTAAAAAAATTATAAAAACTAACTAACTAATTAAACCCTGATTATTAAAATATAAAAAATATTTTTTTAATATGACTTCCAGAAAGAAAAAAATATATGTATATTTTTTTTGATATGTCTAAAAAAAACACGATCGTGGCTGATGTAGACGTAAGTCACAAGTATTTGACCGGGTAGGCGGTTACTGAAGAGAGGAAAAACATAGCCCCGAGTCCTAGTACGCAGTATATTAACATAAGACCACCTTTATATGCCCATCAGACTATTTCTAGCAGGGATCCCAATAAAGGGGAAGGTGGACCAAGTTGCCGCGAGCCTGTAAGACTCAAAACGATGAGCAACGCTCGTTAGTGCTTATAACTTGGGCTTCTTATTGTTAATATTACATTAAAGCAGAAAGGACACAGATGAATGTGAAATATTTTCCATTCCCGCCGTGTTAGACCTAAAAGTGGGCATTAAAGCCGAACGTCGCTTGTTGAATGAGTCTACATGACATATCAGCACGCTACTACTAAAAAAAAAAAAACACGAATATGAATTTAAAAACTTAAGAATAAAATTAGTGTAAACCCCTATTTTATTCTCATCTCCTAGCGCTGGTGGTATTGTAACGTTTATTTATATACGTTGCAAATATATTGGCATTTGGTAAAAGCTAAAAAAAAAAATAAAAGTAAATTTAGATTTTTTTTTTGACTATAATTTTTTTTTAAAAAAAAAAAAACGTACAATGAAAGTTAAATTATTCTTTCGTATTTTTTTTAATGTAATTAGAAATAAAAGTAGAATTGGAGAGAACAAAAGAATTCCAAAAGCAAGTAAAAAGATAAGCTAAAAGAAAAATATTTTAGCTAATTAAACATGGCCGAAAAACTTGATAAAAAAATGAGAACTTAGTAATTGAAAAATTATAAAGACTGTATAAGATTATAAACACAAAACGCCATGATAATAGCATGCACAGAAGTCGGAAAACTGGGCCTCTAGTATAAAAGGCAGAGGTCAATTTGAAGAATGTCTTGTTCATTGGTTTCTCTAGTTGGTCTTGAATAACAATAATATATCCAAGATCGCTCTACGCTGAAGTAATTTGGCATGTCGGAGTGAACCGGAGCTTCTGAAGACATCGTGCCTGAAGATGTATACCAGAAAAGCTTTCGTGACCGACTAGGAGAATGGACCGCAAGATCAACTAATAATCAAAGGCCGTGAGCTCATTTTAACCCTGAAAAACTATGCATAGTTATCTACAACCATCGTGAATTCACTAAAACTTACCGGTAAGTTATGCTTCATTATCCTGATTGTGACAAATTTAAGCGTTCGCAAACAATTCTTGAAAATATACGCATAAAAGGATCCCGATAGTGACTTTAATTTAATTGATCAAGAGACTCTTATTTAATCAAGAACTTTTTAATTGTTTAACTGTTATTATTTTTTATTAATATTTCACATCTGAATTAAATGTGTTCTCTCCAATTTATTTGATAAATAATTGCCTTTCAAATTTTATTTTTTTAATCTATTAGAATAAAAAATATTTCTAATACCAATTTTCATTTGTGCGTTATTAATAATAGTTATTATTTTTTTTTATTAATTTATTATTAGTTTAATAAGATTTAAAATGTAATTTACCTTTGCCAATATGTTTGAATAAGCCCAGGAATAATAATCTTAAAAAAATAATTCTCGTTACGGTATGATGCAATACCGATTAAGTTAAAAGTATTTTTCATTTTTTATTCATGAGACGTTATTTGACTATTTCAGCGGACTCTTTAGAATAAAAGGTCTTGGCGCCCATATTAAATAAATTAAAAGCTGATTTTGTCAATAGCATAATTCTCAACTATTAATAGGCCGAGTTGATCAGAAAATATAGCTATGTTTTTAGAATAGAAATACAAGTTTCTTCTTTTTTGACATAGCTTGATCAACTCATGCGCAGTTTATATTAGCGTGTAGAGGCCTAACAAAAAGGAAAACATTATAGTACTATTTATACTATGAGAAAATAAAGAAAGATTATAATAGCATTTTATGATTTAAAGCATTCAATTTATAGACACAAAAATAAATTCCATTTATAAATGTTTAATTCCTATAGAAACAAAGATTAAATTATTGAATTTTTTTGTTTGTTTCTGCTATAGATATTTAAGCACAACATATTATTGTAATCTGACTATATAATTCATAGAATATTAACTTATTTTATAGGGAAGTGCTATGTTCGGACTATGTTTGGATTTGCAACAATTAATACAATCATGACTTTAATTAAGAATACGAATCAAATAACATATTACAAAGGAATAGAAAAGTTCTCAAGCGCATTATGATGGATTTATATTTAATTGCTAAATTATTCTCATTCTTAAATATTAATGTCTCACAAAGTATATAGAAATTTTTACAATATATGTATACAATTACTGGTACTTTCCTATTATTCCTGCTACGATGTATTACTCTGTTGATGTTTGTGTCGGTAATAATTATTCAAAGTTTCCATTTATGATATCATGTCATCAAGAATCCTGGCATGACTAATCCATGTCGCATAAACTGACCCTTTCTAATCCACCACAATGACATTTTTATCCCCACAATATAATATATTTCTTGCATCATTTGTAAGTAATACAGATTTATATTGAAAAATACATTTACGGCTAAAACTTTATACATGGTTTTTTTAAAAAAAATATTTAAAATATAAGGTGAAATTTACAGTTTTTTTTAGGTTAAAAAAAATGTAAAACTAAAACTTTATGTTACAATTTGCCATTTAAAAATGTTTCAGGGTTCTTTTTTATATCATTGGAAATGAAATGGGTTTTTTTTAGATTTGAAGTTTGGTATTACACGTGCTACGATGGCACAGAGTGCCATATTAAGTAGGGGGAAGGAAAATGTTTTTGACAGCTCAAAATGCCAAAAAAAAAAAAAAGGGTCATATTAAAAACTAATAATTACCTGTTTTTATTTAGTATCATAATGTGGGGTTTTTTTTTTTCCATAATGAATATATCTTTTTATTTTTTTTTAGATTTGAAGTTTGGTATTACACATGGTAGACTGTATTACTCCAGTGACATATTATTCTAAGTTTGCGATTTTTTAAAATAAAGCTTCCATAGGATTTTCAGGCAAATTTTATCGATTAAATTTGTCCACACATCTCTTGGTGATGTTATTTTAATCATATCACAAGCTTAGCATAATACGTCGCCAGATTAATATATCATCGTGGGTATAATACCAAAGTATCTAATTATCTTCTACATTAATTCAAAGCCCTTATGCATATTAAACAGTAATAGAGACCAATGATGGCCTCTTAAGTTTGCCTAAATTCCCCTTTAGTGGGGATTAAACTGAGTAAAAAAGTCAATCCAGATCCTTCTTGATTTTTCATCCGTTTTGCAGGTCACTGTCCTTTCTCATGGTTAATTTGTCTTTTTAATAGTTCTCTTCTATTGTTCTTTGAAATCATTTACTATTGCTATTTTTCTATATATATTTTTCTAAAAGAAAATTATTTAATGTTACTAAAATACATCAATGTTTTGAGCAAAGTAATTATAATATAAAATATTCTTAGCAGAACATATTTTCAGTGCAGTATATCTGATTAGTAGAAATCAACTATTAAAATGGAAAAAGTATTATTTAACAATAGTGACTAATAATTTTTACATTTGAATAGTTGATTTTTATGAGTCGAGTCTGCATTGAAAGTGTGCTCAGCTATTAACATTTTATAGTATAATTACTCTGTTAACATGCGTTTGTTTATTTACAATTTATATGCAGATGCTTAATTTATTTTTAATTTTCTCAGTCACATATTAATTTCCTAACAGTAGAATCTCAATTTCATTTATATATTTTTTGTTAATTAAGCAGATAATTAGTTATGTATGAGATTGAGGAACATTTGATCATTTCTGGTTGATGATTGAGTGCAACACTTCCATTTGATTGACTATATTGAGATTTCTTTTTCCACATTACTCTTAATTCTGAGTTCATGATTTACTTTATCATTGCACTAAAATATGCAGCAGATTCATCTAGTTCCATTCTATTACTATAACATTTTTATAAAATATATTCACTTACGATTTTTTTTTCCCAAGAGTGAATATTTGGCATTACTTTTAAATGCCAGAAAAAGTTGTAAGTTACTATTTTAATTATTTGTTCAAATACACATTTTAAAAAAACAGCATCATCATGCTCCTGTCTGTTTTAGTCCAGTGTTAAATGTCAGACTCTGGAGAATAAAGTCCTCAAATTGATTCTAATTCTGCTGTCGCTCCAGCACTCAAACTTCTTATGAACTCCTAAGCAATAAAGCCGTTAAATTATTTATTTATAAAGCTTTCATGTAATCAAATGATTTTATATATTCAGAATTTTTTTGAAAATTATATTTAAACAGTAAGAAATTATTATTAATTAAATTTCTTTAAAATTGAAAATTATTAATTACTTTTTACTGAGTATTTACAATAATTTTCTGCAATTATATAATATTCTTTATAAAATGCAGTTTACAGTTTATTCTGAAAATGATTGATTGAATTTATATTGATTTAAACTTATTCACAGAATAATCAAGTTTGAAAACATTCATAAAATAATTTACAAGCCAAATTCCTCAAAAAAATATTTAAATAAGTCTTATATCAATCCATTTCTTTTTTTTGGCACTTATGTAAGAAAGTAGGCATGATTTGCAAGTTTTGGGAAGCTAGCTTGTGAATTATCATACTAACTTTTTTTACACTTGGTTGTTCTATGTGTTTCTGTATTTTGATATATATATATATATTAATATCTAAAGTGTAACCTCATTTAATAACTTGTAGTAAAAATTATAATAATAATAGAGCAAAATACAAAGCACATTTAGTATTTTAAACATGGCTCCAGACATGTTATTGCTGTTGATTCTTGGGAAAAATAAGTTGTTTTTTTAAATTTAAAGCAGTGTTAATTATTTAAGTTGGGTAAATGTATATAATATTAAAAATTGCTGTTGAATGTAAATTATTATGAAATAAGTTGATTTTTTGTGGTATTTTTATCAAAATTTTTGTTTTATAGTTTATGAGCCAAGTTCTCCTCTTCAAGACCAACCTTCCACTCCTTTAGAATCCAATACTAGTGATGTCGAACCAGTAAAGTCAAGAGCACTTGCACCAATAGCAGTTAGTATTCATGAATTTATTTTGTAAATTAAAAGTATATGAATTGAAACATGACTTTTTTAAAAACTGTTACAATCATTATAAAAAAAAGAACTTTATATATATTTTTATCAGATATCATGAATAAATTACTTTATTATTCATATCTGAAATAAATATATATATATATATTAAATTAACTATTATGAATTTATTATGATATAAACAAAGTAAAGTGAGGAGCTATTTTCATGTAATAACCGGAGATATGTTAGTAGTGGTATTATTAGTAAACCAATTATTATTGGCCATCCTAAGACTAAACTACTTGTTTCTAGTACTCAATTATAGCATTTTTGTCTTGAGTTCAATTAGAAACAAAAGGAGGTACCAAAGTAAGGTCAGGACTGCCAATAGTAATTGATGGGTTACCCCTAGCTACACAACTCCTAATATACCTTTAATTATTACATCAAAATAGCCCCACACTTTATTTTATTTACATATATGTCATTATTTAGAATATCAATGAAAAAACAACATTAATAGATTCCATTGTTTGAAAGTTTATGATGATTGACTTTTTTTTACTTGTAATTATATGTTAAAATATTTACATGATCTAGTTAAATCCTTTTAGATAAATTCAAACTGTATTTATATTTTATTAAAACAGGCAAAACTCTCTATACAATAGTGTCACTCAGTGCAAGCCAGAGTAATCAATGGATGCCAGAAAGCTTGTGCATAAAATCCCTATCTAGTGCCTACTTATCCAATATCCCCAGACTAGTTTCTATTTTGTGGCTTTCATCAGTGAGGAGCCTTGAATCTTAGAGTGTTGCACCTAGATCCTAGGAACCTTGGATCTGAGAGCACCGCAGCTAGATCTTAGGATCTAATGCAACCCTCCAGCCACCACCTCTTATCTCTACTTAACTACAAAATTATGAGTCTAAAATTGAAAATGCAATAATATTTTCAATCCAAGGTCATTAGCCTATATAGTCATATAGGTCTGAACTCAGTTCAGTACCCATACATTTTAAGGTCTGGTTCTTTAATCACCATAGCCACCACTATCCTATTAGGAAAGATTGGTATTAAACCACTAAACATCACATGATCACCATTTCTTATGCCTGTTGATAAATGTTATTAAAACAGGTTAGAGTCTCCATACAGTAGTGCCATTCAGTGAAAGCCAGAAAAATTAATGAATGCCAGAAGGCTTGTGCATAAAATCCCTGTCTAGTGCCTACTCATCCAATATCCCCAGACTAGTTTCTAGCTTGTATGGGTACTGATGAAAACCATAAGCAGAAACTAGTCTGGAGTGATTCAAGGCTCATCACTGATGAAAACCACAAGCTAGAAACTAGTCTGGGGATATTGGATGAGTAGGCACTAGATAGGGATTTTATGGACGAGCCTTCTGGCATCCGTTGATTACTCTGGCTTGCACTGAGTGCACTACTGTATGGAGTGTTTTGCCTGTTTTAATAACAGTTATGAGCAAGCACAAGAAATGGTGATCATGTGATGTTTAATACCAATCCTGCCTAATAGGATAGTGGTGGGTATGGTTATTAAAGAACCAAAGACACCAAAATGTATAGGTACTGAATTGAGTTCAGACTTATATGACTATATAAGCTAATGAGCTTGGATTGAAAATATTATTGTGTTTTCAATTTAAGACTTATAATTTTGTAGTTAAGTAAAGATAAAAGATGGCTGCTGAAGGGTTGCATTAGATCCTAAGATCTAGGTGGTGTGCTCTCAGATCCAAGGCTCCTCACTGGTGAAAGCCAAAGCTAGAAACTAGTCTGGGGATATTGGATGAGTAGACACTAAATAGGGATTTTATGCACAAGCCTTCTGGCATCCATTGATTACTCTGAGCTTGCATTTTGTGGCACTGTATAGAGAGTTTTGCTTATTTTAATATTAGTTATGAGCAAACATAAGAAATAGTAATCATGTGATATTTATATTTTTACAAATACATTTAACTGATAATAATAACAGAGATTAATGTACAACACAACATTTTGGGTGATATTATTCTTTCCTCTTCAGATAAAGAATTGAACCAGTAAGCTTTAGATTCATGTATACTGAATTTAAGGCAATTCTCTTATCCGGTGCTCAGCATGCTATGACCTGTGCACTATATTTGGTCCTTGACATCAAAATGAAAATGTTATAATCAGTAAATGAAGTAAAACATTATTTTTTTGATGTTGTTATAATCAATAAATGAAGCAGAAAGTTATTTTTTAATTATGTAATATTGGCAACCAGAAAAAGAAACTTGAAAAACTATATATACCAATGCAATGGGGTTAATTTTGTGTGTGTGTAGATAAACATAAAAGTCATCTTATTTTTCTCAAAAGATACGCATATAAAATGGTATATATAAATAAAAGATTTTTTTTTTTTGTAAATATACACGGATTTTTTCACTTTAATAACATATCCTTTATTGGAGAAAATTACTCTAGAAATTTGCTTGAGAGATCATCCCAAATGGATTAAAGTTAGTATTGATTTGAAGTAATGGCAAATCAGCAGTCAGTGACAGACCAGTAGATCAAGCAGCAGTGATTAAGTCTAAAATGGAATAGTGGCAAGCACGAAGCAGTTACTTGTTTGTGTATAGAAATGGTTATTACCAGTGACGGGTAGTTAATAGAAGCTTAACCAAGCAGCAGAGAGAAGTTAGTAGCGGAGGTAGCTAATACAAGCCTATAAATTGTGAGTGTCAAAGTAAGCACTGTTATGCAAACTTTAATAGTTTATTCTATATGGACATTATATATGCTTATTTGTGTTTCAAGATATATTTGATTTGAAAACACAAATATAATAAACTGGATTACTGATGGTGTGAAAGATTATTTTCATCCGAGGAAAATAAATAGCATATGAATGTTAATGGAATATTACCTTTTTATGTTTTTAATGATATTATTATTGTTATTAAATAAATTTTATTATATATACATTTTTTTAAGTATATTGTTTTTATTTAGCTCCCTGACTAGTTTTTAGAGATCCTCAATACACAGCAGTTGGTGCATCAGACAGAATTCAATACAAGATAAGTTTTACTATGAATAATAAAATATGGCAGCACTATTCTGTAATCCGTGAGTTCAATATAACCAATATGGACTCATGGAAAGGGTATATAGAACACATGGAGTACTATATGTTTATACATAAGTGGAAGATGAGCATCTCAAAGTATCGACACTTTTCTATTTTATAGGTCAAGACGTTATACCATATAGTTTGCAAATACTGATCTCAAACATCAGAGGAACTTTCATACAAAAAAGTTGTAGAAATTTTAAATGGATATTTTGCTCTGAGAGTTTCTAAATGGGTAGAGCGGTTGAGATATGTGGATTATGATTTAGCTCTAAGAAAGCTGGTTAAATACTGTGATTTTGGTCCAGAAATAAAGGATTTATTATTGGAATAACTTCTGCATATCATGGAGGATGATAATTTCTGAAATGTATTGCTGAGCGATCCTAACCTAAGTTATAAAAGAGTTGTGGAGAAATGTGTTACACAAGAAGCTTTACAAAATAATGCATTGGTGTTTATAGAGCCACAACAGTCAGAGAAAATTTCACTAATAAATCAAAAAGTAGTGAAACTTAACTCTCCTACAAAGCATAAGAAACTTTTACCACAAAATACGACCCCCCCCCTTCCCAATAACTTGAAGTCTTTTGGATTTTCTCTTACCTATATACCTAATATCACCCACTACAACTCTTAAAAATTATCACTCCCACCCATCAAATACCTCTATGCACTGCCCTTCCTCTACAATACTTACTTAACAATTCAAAGGATAGTTTGCCAGATGATCTCCACTTCCAGATCAATAATAAGAGGAAATCCTGTGTTCTCCTTTCCAAAAAATGCCTACTCACCCATCATAATGCAATATGTAAATTAGCATGAATAATATATATATATTCTCCCCTTACTCACTATAATCATTGTTGCATCTATGACTGACACTAGTTGGAAGCTAGCTAAGCACATTTAGTTAAACTATTTATTAAAGTTTTATTCCATACATTTTTTGTATATATTTATCTTGTTATAGTGTATTTGAGATAAAGCTTATATTAATTTCATTACATTATTACAGAGATTTGTAGTGATAGAAAAAAAAACAAAAGTGCTATTGTTGTGACAAACCCAGACATTCTAAAAAAGTATAAACATAGAAATAAAAATTGTAGAAACTGTGACAAAAAAGATCATTTAGCAACTGTTTGTCATTTTAGGGACAGTAGCTACTAAAGCAAACTATAAATCTGAAGGAAAATTAATATGAGAATGTTAGTATAAAGAAACTGAATCACAGAGAAATGGACCACATATATTTAGATGTTTTATTTATGATCAAATAGTAAAAATGGAAGTGGATAGCAGAGCCAATCTGTCAATGATATCTCACAGAGATTGGATTAGCAGAAAATGTAAAAGGAAGATAACACTTCAAGATACAGATGTGATAGCTATAGTCATAAATGGCTATAAAATTGATATTTGAGGAAAAGTGGTTTATAAAATTAATTTCTAGTGTAAAATGGCTGACACTTTATGTAATAAATAAAAATTTCAGTTCATTGTTAGGAAGAAATTGTTTCTGACCATTGGATATTTACATAAATATGAATAATAACTTAATTAAACTCTGAAATTTTAAATAGTATGACTACAGCAAATTGGGTGGGGGAAAAAATCTTGGACTCCTCGGACTCAAAAAATCTAGGACTCCTCGGACTCGACCACCTATTGATAAAAATGATAAATTTCAAAATTGGGACAAGTCCCTAATAAGAGAAAAAACATTGATACATGACTTACATAATTGTAAATGAACACCTAGAAAAATAATTAAAATAATATTTAAGGATCTAAGAATAGTAAAATTACAGAATGGGTGGGAATTGAAAAGACCTGTTAAACACCTTCATCATCATTATAAAGATACTTTGCCAGATATATATCTAAATAAGCCCTTAGACAAAAAATTAGAGAAAAAAGATTTTTTATTGAAAGATTGAATTACTGATTTAGACCAATTTAAAGTAATTAATGATAAACAGGTGTTTGTACAGGAGGAAAATGAAGGCAGAACTATTTCAAAATAAGAAGAAAAAAAAATTATTCTCAAAACTTTGCATGAATGTAAAAATAAACCACCTGACAAGTTTAATGATATGGTAATAAATTAAGTTCATATTTCTAGACTAGAGGGAGGTGTGAAATGTCTGCACGTATAAAACCATATATGTAAATAAAAGATTATTTATTTTTGTAAATACGCACAGAATTCTTCTCTTTAATAACATTCCCTTTATTGGAGAAAATGAGAGATTGTCCCAAATTATAGATTAAATTAGAATAGAATTGGTATGTAAATAAAGCTAGTTGCTTACAAAATTAGATCGTATATTGTAAATGAAGAAGGAGGGGAGGAAGCAGCTAAAAATTGTTAGACTGGATTAAAGTTAGACTAGTAGACCTACCAGTAGTAAAATGGAATAGTGGCAAGCAAAAGTAGTTACTTGTTTGTGTATAGAAAAAGTTATTACCAGCAAAGGGTAATTAACGGAAGTTTAACCAAGTAGCAGACAAAAATTGGTAATGGAGGTAGTTAATACAAACATATAAATTGTGAGAGCCGAAGTAACCTCTGTTATGTGAACTTTAATAGTTTATTCTATTTGAAAATTATATATGCTTATTTGTGTTTCAAGAGATATTTGATTTGAAAGCACAAATATAACAACTGGATTACTCGTTATGTGAAAGAAGACTATTTTCACCCGGGGAAAATAAATAGTGTAAGAATATTAATGGATTATTATCTTTTTATGTTGTGTTTATTACTTTACTATTGTTATTAAATAAACCTTATTATATATACCCTTTCAAAGTATATTGTTTATTTATTTAGTTCTCTGACTGGTCTTTAGAGACCTTCAGGATATACAGCAACTTACAATTTTTTAAAGAAATTGATTATTAAAGCTTGATGAATGTTAAGAAATAAAGTATTTTTTAAGAAAAATTTTTAAAATTGTTTGTGCAAACAATAAAAAATATCAAAATTAAGCATAAAGATCATATTCATCTTGTAATTTTATAAAAGTTCAAAAAAATTAAGTTTTCATACAATTTATAACTTTAGCCTATTCAAGTAATTTGATTGTAGTATCTTTAGTGATTAAATTGGCCTGTGAAGACTCTTAAAATTTGTTTTTCAGCCCTTCAAGGAAAAAATTTGCTGACTTCTGCTCTAACCAGATACTAAACTAATGTAATGAAGGTAATAATTAATAGAAATTTTTTATATAATTACAAGAAATATCTTCGTAGACAAAAATTTATAAAATTTCTACTTACTATTGTCTTTGGCAGACTAGGCTAGTTGGTTAGAGTATCACCATCAATTCATTATTCATGAATCTAAAGATAACTTGTTCAATTCTTGAAATATTGGTAGCAAATAGAATCAAAAGTAAAATAAAAATAGTCAAGCATTGGTGGTCGAGAGGTCAGCGATAGCTGCTTTACAAGCAGTTGTTCTGGGATAGCAGGTTCGCTTCCCAGCTGATCCTATGACACATGAGAAAAAAAAAGTAAAATAAAAATAGTCTGAAATTAAAATAATTTAGAATTAAAAATAAAATGAAAATAGCAATCATTATTTAGGTGTAATTAAAAGCAGAGATAATTGGTTTTGACAATTATCTAATTAAATGCAATGGCCAAAATAAGAAATAGTACAGATTACAAAAGAACTTAAGAAGTGCAGATTTTATTTTAATAAAATTACATTAAACTGCTTAAATCTTGCTAATGAACTTAATAGACACTGAAAGATAGAATAATCCAGAAAGAAAAAGAACAAATACATGAACCATCAACAATAAATGTGATAAAATGACAAATCAATGATTGGCAAAATTGGGGGGAAATAATATTATTTCTATGGTACTGATCCAGAAACCAAAAAGAGTAATCAAAAAATGCAGAAAAATGATAGAAATGGGATTGATGTAATGAGATTTCTCTTTATACACATTAATCAAATACAAAAATATAAAACTAACTTTTGGAATCGATGAAAACAAATTTTTAATCAAGGAATTTTATTTATTATGTAGAATTTTAGATTTCATATTTTTATTATATTTTCAATTTTCCATAACTTTATAACTAGAGAACTTTATATAAATAATGCTCAGTTAAGTACCAAAAACATAAATAATTAAATATTTATTTTTTTAAAAAAGCTCAATCCTCCAACCAAAATATAAACAAATGCTAATAATAGTAATGCAAGAGATAATAGATCTTTGTAAGTCTATTATTTGTGTTATGCTTAAATTTAAAATATTGTCTATATTTTGAAATACAGCAGTTGTATAAATTAAATACTTTTAATATTAAACATTTATTACTAGTCAAATAATATATTTACAATATTTGATATTTAATTTCAAAATAATATTCTTTCTCTTATTTTTTTTTTTTTACATATATTTTTGTAATTAGATATTAAAATAAATAAATATTCATATAGTCAATGACTCAGGGGGTTGTGATATTCAACTGGCTAATTTGAGCACATTTCCAATCAATTTTGATTAGTTGCTATATTTTTAAATAACTTTGTTTAATATCTATTTTTAAATCATTTATTAATTGTGTTCTTTTTAAGTTTCATGTTATTAATTCATAAAGTGATCTCAAAATAAAATTCTTTGCTATTTTTTTTTTTCTAATAATAATTTTTGATTATTTAGTGCCTGTTTTTAATGCAGTAAGATTTTTTTTAAAATTAATTTATAATTGGCATTTTAAAATTTCACCTTATATTTATTAAAACGATCAGAATATATTATTAATAAAGATTAGATATTTCTGATTTACTGTGCTATAGATTTCAGTTAAACCTAATTCCTCTTTATTTGTGGCATTTAATAATTTGAAATGATAACCCATTGGAATAAATTATATATTTCTACATGTGACTGTATCGTTTTTTTAATGTGTAGAAGAAGGCTTTAATTAGCAAAGCTTTTAAACAATTACAAAAATCTATTCATTAAGATGTAATTAATAACTTTTAATTTTTTAAAAACTTTTTATAGCAAATTAAAATTTTACATTTATTTATTTGGGCTATAATAGCAGCTATCAGCTAATTATTAGCTTATTTAACTCATGAATATTTTAACTTGTTAAAATTCACAATTTGAATATTATCTGTGCATGCATTATATTTGGAAAAGCACATAAATCCATCTCTTTTTATAGTTTAATTCCACTGTCTAAGTTGTCATTTGGCAATTTCAAGATTTAAACTTTCCTTTACTTATCATTTCTACACCATATGATTAACTTTATTTATTTATGAAATTTCCAAGTAACAATCTATGGTTAATTATCAAATTATTTAAATTTGCACTTTCAAGGTTTGATATTAACTATTGCTTTAATGATTGAAGATGTAATGGGAACAGTTTGGATATGTTCATTTTGAATAAATAAATAAAATGCTGCCTCACAGCAAGAGTATAAACATATGGTATTTTGCATACTTAATCATATTTAGTAGAATTATGCCCATCAAAGGACATTATTAATGTAATAAGTTTGTTCAAAAAGAAATTAAATAATAAGCGCCCTCACACATTTATAAATATTTTTAAAAAAATTACTAGTAAAATACATTTGGTTAAGCTTGGAACATGCAAACATTCTCATAGGCTAGTATACAAAACTATAATGCCATAACAGAGTAATGCCTTGTAAAAAATAATGACATATATCTGTTTAGTTATGTAGTACTTTTCTAAATTAAACAGCTGCTCTAGACATGCTTTTAATATTGTCATAACATTACTTTAATTATGCGCAAGTATAAATCAATATAAATTATTGTATTCTTATGAAAGCCATTCATAAGGATAATAATTTATTGAGATTATTATTTAATTTTAGTGATGTTATTCTACAGAAATTTTGCAAATATTTAAATAAATGAATAGCAAATGTTAACTCATTATTTATTCAGAGCATAGAGAAAATTAAACAAAGAGACAAAACTCTTGCCACAACATTCATTTTTCAAGAGACATGGAAGCTATATCAGACTCTCTAATAAAGTTAACAAAGAACTTAACCACTAAATACCTATTCCTGTTTAACTCAGTAATGTTAGTTCTATAAACTCATCTAATATTGTAATTGTTCATTATCCATATTTGTAATATATCACCCATATTAATTAGTTTAATAAATGTTTTTGAGAAATGTTATTGTTATAAGAATTTTGGCATTAAAAACATAGATACTATCATAAATTAAATAATATAATACTGAATAGAAACCAAGTATTTTTATAATGAATATCAAGAAATGTATCTAACTATTCCAAGAACTAAAATTATAGAGATATTAATAACAAAGGTTTAACATTAATATATAATAGTTTATATTTTAAATACAATAATAAATATTGGAATATACATAAAGGATGGGTAATGGATTGTGCAGTTAGTGTGTTAATGCCATCAATATTTATAAAAGGAATTAGAAATTAATATAATTTTAAAAAAAGAATAATATGTTAATGATATCTTAATAATTGGTAACAAACTAGCCATTAAAAATGTTTATAATGAATTTAATAATAATATGTATAATATTAAATTTATAAAAATGGAATTTGTCATTTAAAATAATGTATTTATATGTAGAAATTAATATAAATAATGAATAAGAAAATTATATTGAAACATTTTATTAAAGATAATAAATTAAGAAAAATAGTTTCTATAAATTCACAACAGGCATATAATACAAAAGATAGCAGTTATTAAAAATTTTAAACATAAAAATGATAGTAAATAAAAGGATAGCTAATTTACAAAAGGAATGGTTTATTGAATTTATACAAAAAATGTGAATATAACTTTAAAAGTATTAAAAATATCATTTTTAATTATAAACCATTAATTTAAATGATATTTTTTTCTAAATGATAATAATAATTATAATAATAATTCTAATAAAAAATGGATAAAACTTTTGTACTTTCCAAAAATTTATATGTTAATAAAAAATTATATTGATAAAAAACAAACGTAGGATGGTCAAATAGTAAAAATCTAGACAAATTAATAGGTAATTATAAAAACAATAGATGATATGAAATATAAAAAAGGAATTATATATAGAATTAATTATGGGAAATTACAATGATTTACTATGATCATACAGGGGTACCATTAGATGAATGAGCAAAAGAACATAATACAATTATTAGAAGAAATAATAAGTTTCAATTATATAATCATTATTTAAAATACAGATGTAAAATAGATTGTATAAAAAATATAAACCTGTTAAATTATATTGAAGACTCTAATAGAAGGAAAATATATAAAACTAATAATATTAACTACAGCAAACATAATTGGCTGATTAAAAATGAGTGGAAATTACATGGTTCACATTTATGTATGTTTTTTTTTCCTCTGTACATTTTGTATGAGTGTTACAAGTTGTTTAGTTGGGAAAGTAAGGAATAAAAAAAGGAAGAAGGAGGAGAGGGGAATCAACCCCCCCCCCCCATATGTTATATTTGTAAGTAATTCGATTGTTATTGTTTTCTACTATTATTGGTTCTAGTTAATTTTATATATATGCATTGCAAATTGAAACTTTAAAATAGTTTCTATTATATTGATATGGACAAAAAAAAATATTTGCCGAAAAAGCTTTTCTGTATTATTTATATATATATAATTATTGTTTTATAATGATATTTTATATTGTGTGGTTTATTTAAATATGTGATAAAACACCATAATAGATTAAATTTCTTTCCATTTTTGATGAATATTAGTAACATACACATGCAGATTTAAAATTTAATTTTTAAAATTATCATCTTAAGATATCAACATAAAAAATAGAATAATGCAAATTATAAAAAAGACAGGATCATAATAAATTGAGAGCAACTACATAATTGAGTGAACACAATTGAGGAAATGGTAGACTGAAATTTGAGAATCTCGTTTTTTTATTTCCTGTTTAATAATTTTTCAATCTAGTTGTGTTTCACATTACAAATTCCCAGCATAATGGAAGAATGGCCAATTCATGACTAATGATTCCAGGATTGATCTTAGTTGAGTAACAAAAAAAAGTCAATTCAATCAACTGAATAATTGCTGTGCAAATAACTATGGGATTATCTTTATTATATTAGAACTATGATTTTATTCCCTGTAATTTTACTAACATACATATCATAATTTTTTAAAAGGTAAGGCAACCTACAGTTTTACATGAATTAATTTTTAAAGCAATATATTTATAAACCACATGCTAAATAATATACTATATTTGTTTCATTCAATTTTTCTTCTACTTTTCAATTTCCACAACTAGCAATTTAAGAGTGATTTTGCTTTCTTTAACTTTATTGATTCAAAGGGGAAAATAATTATTAGGAATGTTGGAAGAACCCGTTTTTCTTTACAGGTAGATGAGACGTGTTTCATGGGCTGCATTCCTAGGAAGTTTAATAGAATTGGTGAGATTTGATATAGTTAAATCTGTCAGTTTTCCCAGTCATTCCGCTTTGCCTCACTTCTTAAATACTATTCTTATCATACTTATAATTGAAAACATTTTTTTTTTCCTTTTCTTTTGCAAATTTTAAAACAAATTCTAATAAAACAATATATAACATTTTTTTGCATGATGCTTCTTTCCAAAAATTTAATATTTTATTGCAATACAAATGTAAATTATTATTTTTTTGTTTTAATTAATAAAAAAATTCCATCTTAAAAGTATATTAATTGAAATTGACTATATTTTTGTTTTGCTTTATAAGTAAATTAATTTATCATAGCTTCTGCACATAGTGAAAGTGGTTAATGGAAATATGACCATCCTAAATTTCAAATAGTTATCAGTGAAATATTCAGTGATTCTTTCTTTCTAAATATATGAAAAATTGTTTTTATTGTATATTTTTTATTATTCTAATAATATGTGTTATATTCATCTATTTATTTCAGTGATTTGTTGAAATTACTTTGGCTTTCCCTTCTTTTTTTTCCCACATTATAAAACATTAGCATATTAGCAGTTATTACAAAGTATAAATAATCTTTCTTACATATTATTGTAGACATTATTTTAAATATCCAAAACTAAAATTTAAAATTCCAAAAACAATTCATTTTTTATTCATAATATTTATTAATTTATGGGTTTTTTCAAGACTTGTTTTATTTCGGTAAATTCATATACATATTGTATAATTTATTAATGTTTCAACTATTTTTATATAGACATTATCAAGGTATCTATGTGTAAAAATGAAACTAATGAAAATTCTATATTGTATATCAACCTATATAAAAATATAAAATCATTACCTATTTTTTATATCTATTCAAAATAATACATTTACTTGTATCCCTCCTTTTAATTTACATTTTAAAATATTTATTTTTCAATTTTTATTTATATCTTGATTAAAAATGTCAATCACTAAATCAATTAAATATCTTTTATTACTGTCAAAAAAATATAGTATTAGTTACAGTGTATCATCATATCTTTAAGTCTGATCATATCCATCTTCAAAATACTTTGGTATTTTAATAATATTCTGATTTCTCGTTGATTTTTCAGAATTTCTGATTACTTTTTGTAACAAATATTGTCTTACATCTATTTTTTATTTTATTTACAAATTTTTTAATGTACATTTTTATGCTTTCTTTTCTTTTTTTCTATAATTTATTTTTCATTTCAAATGGTTAAAAATCTCCAACAAAGATGGTCTTCCTAATTTTTTTTACATTTTCCTTTCAAAAATAAGTAGTATAAAATTCTCATTTTGCTGAATTAATTTCACATCTAAAGTTGTTGTTTTTTTTAATTGTATAGTTGAATAACTTTATTTATCTTATAATTTCTTAAACACCAGCAGTTTTATTGTATTTGAATGACTGCTTAAAGACAAAATCCACTGTTTAGATAATAAGATATATATCAAGTGATAAATTTAGGGTTTTTTTTTACATATTTAAAAAGATAATTTATATCTATTATTCAGAACTACATTGTAGGTTTGATGTTAAACTGCACTGCATAGTAATGAAACTATGCATCATTGTGTGGTTGCAATAATTGCATAAGATGGGTAAAAGTGTCATTTACAAGGATTGATTTTATACATAAGTCATAAGGCCATGTTTATTTAGTATATATAAAACTGAAACATGATTCTGAAATGAATATAATTATAGTGATGCTAATTTCTTTATGTATATAAGTTGCTAGATATTTTATAAAAGATGTGTTTAATGTGTACATTAGGATTTCTTTTTGAATTTACATTGATTTATCTAGGCAATAGAGTACCATGAGTGAGCAATATCACTTGACTATCATCAGTAGTAATTTGATATTGCTTGCCATTCTTAAGACAGTTTCATCTAATATCTTAATACTTAGAGTTTCACATTAACTTTATAAGAGGTTTTTATGCTATTAATATAACACCTATAAATGTAGTTAATTACATATCAAATTTATTAATATTTATTTCACTTAAACTTTCATGGATCTCTTTTTTTTTTAATCATCATCCATGTTTGTTCATTTGAGATTTTACCATTCCTGCTATTTTTATTTTGAACTCTTTTAGCATATATATTTATCATAAGTATTTGATATAAATGCAAATTATTTAAAAAAATACAAATTGTTCTCTCTATATATGTGTGTGCATATATGTAATAAAGTTCAATCAAGACTGCTTTAAAAGTATTATTGTTATAATCCAAATTTTCTATATATTGTTATTTTCAAAATATAACTATACATAACAAAAATAAAACCATTGAACATTAATGTATTATAAGTTAACAGTCTAACTTTATTTTGTATATGTAGAAATACACAAGGGTACCCAAAAATAGGCAGAATTTTATAATAAAAAATTATTTACTTTTAAATATTATAAATTTAATCAATTTCAAATGACTATCCATTTGATGCAATACAACAGTCTAAACATGTTTTTCATTTTTCAAAGTAGTCCGGAAGTGCTTGCAAGGCAATGCATTTTTAATCTGTCATTTTCCCCACTACTTCTAAATCTGCAAAAGAAAGGAATCGAGACATTTTTTCATTTGAGAGGTTAAAAAACGATCACAAGAAGCAAGATCTAGTGAATACAGCTGATAGATAAGCTGGATCATGCTTAATTTAATTAAAAGTGTTTCATACTCAAGGCTTTAAGAGATCACACTTTGTGGAGGTGAAGCTTACACTCTTTTCTTTGTCTCAAAATAGGATGTTTACATTTTACCACATCCTGTAAATGTTTCAGAATTTGCAAATAAAATGCCTAACTATTATGAACTAAATTTGAGAAAAAAATGCTGTTTGTGTCAAATAAAATCGGTGTTGTTTTGACTTTAGACTTAACTTGCAACACTTTTTTAGGGATGTAACATTTCAATTAAACCACTCATAATCTTGTGTTTTTATGAGATCATTTTCTTGTAATCTGTTTCAAGCATTACAACTTCTTTCCTTGCTGTTTTCTGCAAACGAAAACAGAATTTTACATTGTTGAAAGCTTTTCAGTCATTATAAAAAAATTGACAAAAATGTACTTTACAAAACAATGTGTTATGTGGTCCCACGATTTTACACAGTGATATCATTTGGCAGATTGATGCAGAAGGGTTTCTGCAAGATGTATATAACAGCAGAAGCATGTATAACAATAGGTGTGCAAATCAGAGAATCATTTTGCTTATTTTTGGGTCCCCTCTCATATTTCCAGGATTCATATTAAGTATAGTGATTACAATTTGTGATGTTTTATATTTATATTCCATAATAATATTGAATTGAATTTAATAAAGAACAAAATATAAGCAAAAAGATCTTACAATCATTGTTCAGTAGCTTATAAATAATGAGGAAATTTTAAGACACTGCTTATTGAAAAAAAATCCTTTATTTAGATTTATTTATTACAGACTTTAATGTCAATTTAAAATTTTGTTTCTTTAGAATTACATTTCTATTATCATTGTTGTAATTTTATACATTTGGTGCCTTTGCAGCTACTCTTTGAAAATTTTACTTTATCTGTAGATGAACAACTAAGATCAATTTTAATGCTGTCAAACTTTATTGCCTTTTACCATCTCAAGGCAGGTTTGAATTTAATTTATAAAATTCAAATTGCAAATAAGGTGTATTCAAGATAAAATAAATACAGCTCATGCACGTTAATAAATATAATATATATAATGTATGCTATATTTTTTTCAGTTTCATATGGCAATATTTTGACTCTAGATCAACTCTTTTTGATAAAACAAAAAAGTTAAATAGCCTAAAATCTTGCCTTAAGAAATGTGGGAAGGGGGAGGAAAATCCATCAAAATTGATATATTACTTCTGGAATTCTAAGTTAATAGATTGATTTGATTTTATATATTTAGAAATATATACTAATTAAAAATTTAAAAAAATTGGATTTTTAAGAATAATTGATATTGGTTGTTTGTTGATATGGAAAATTGTTTTCTGTCCTAATAATCACATTTGTCAGAGCTTTGAATGAGTCATACTTATGTATTCCAAAAACAAAACAAAAATTAGAAAAAAAAGTGAATTCAATTTACCTTAGAAGATAGAAAAATTCAAAGAAGTTTAAGAATAATTGGTGTTAGTTTTTAATGTGGAAAATTTAGCCAACTCTAGGCTTACCCCTGATGATTTAAAGCCAGAAAACTAAATAATCTGAAATTAATGCATTAGTTCCCAAATTATAACAATATAGATTGATTCTTACTTTATTTTATAGATATAATATATATACACAGGATTGCCACATGTGGTATGCAGATTGTCAATGGGAATGCCAAATCACAGTGATAATTAATAAAATGTATATGTAAATAAAATTACTTAGGTTTACAAATCACTCCCATTATTATAAACACGTTCTCATTTGAAAATGCTTAGATTTACGAATCACTACACTGTTAGAACCACATTCTGATTGTACATACTTTTTATTTAACTATAAGAGGATTACTTTTCTACTTAAATTGTTTAAAATATGCTAAATACTATATATTCTATCCTCAATTGAGCTACATTGAAATTGAACAGATGGGTATCATTTCACTGCAATAAGTAATAAAAATTTATATGTAAATGAAAATGTTTACATTTTTGAATCACTCCATTGTTAGAAAAACACATTCTGATTACAAGTATTTTTTATTTAAATATGAAGATTACTTTTTTTACTCAGATTTGTGACAATTGTTCGAAATATATTAAATGTTATATTGACTAAACTTAACAGACTTGTGCTATTTCACTATGAAAATTAATAAAAATTTTATATAAATGAAAATATTTAAATTTCTGAATTACCTTTATTTAAACATCCCAATTGATATAAAAAATAGCATAATATTAATAATTTATTTAAATAAACATTTAAAACATCTCATGAAATTTATGCATAGTAGATATATTATCAGTTATATTTGATAAATTCTTCAGTTGTGTGATGTAGGGTTAGAGTATCAGAATCTCAAGCATATGGTTTGGGAATTGATTCTATGGCAGTTTCATACTTGTTTTTTAACACAGATTTCTTTTTTCCCTCTTTTAGTACTAATATTCTCTTTTTTGATACCGATATAATTTTTTTTACATATTTTAGTAATTTGCTCTTTATTGAATTTGGACTGTCATGGAATTTGTTATTTAACTAAAATTCATAATTGATCCATAAAATTACCCAAATACATAATAGTCCAAATCTAAGGTGAACAGAATTAGTAAAAAAAACAATTTTTTTAAAAGATATTGTTTAATGGCCCTCTGCTGATTGTGATAACATACAATATTACTTGTAACTGCTCTATTGAGACAATGCCAACAAAATACTTTATGTATTCTAGTGGAAGAAACCAATTGTTTGTTTAATTTTTAATTATAATGTATTATTAAACAAAAGAAAGTGTAAAGTGTGGACTAATAGCTTCTAAAAATATATCAAAAATAATGTAAGAAAATTTCTAACATGATTAAAATGAAATAACAATTACAAAAATTAAATCATGAAGTAATATAAGTATTTTATTTTTGAGTGAATATTTGAGAAGCTAACTTTGTTAATAGAAAACATAAGTTATCCATGAGAGATTCTGATGAACAAAGTAAAAAACAAGTCTTATTTGTAACTAATTAAAGCCGATCATTATTTATCACATTGCAAAAACTAAAGTCAGGAGAGTTAATAAGTAAATAAAAAAGTAAGTGTAAATAATTATATTTTTTCAATATTCTACTGTGACTTTTGTTAAAAAAAAATTATATAGAATTCATTTTGTTTTAATTAACTAATTTTATTTCATGTGAGGGGGGGGGGTCTTTTTCATGCGATCAAAAATATTTAAAAAAATAATCTTATTTTCAAATATAGATATATTAAAATTGCACAAATTGGTTATTTATTATAAATATAATTTTAAATCAGTATTTGACAAAATAAAATAAATATAATGCAAAAATTTATATTTTAATTTCTTCAATGTTTTATTGCAAATTCATTAATAACATTGTTCCAAGTTAATTTTTTTTTTTTTTTTTGCAAATTCTTATTCAATAAATAAAAATGGCTAATGAAGAGAATAAATAGTTCTTGACCTATGCTGATTTCACATTAATATGATCAGACATTGTGAAACAGTTAGGCAAACAGCATAATTGAAAAATTTGTGTTATCACATAATCAATGCTTCTACAATTGTATTACTTCACATATATTTGTTGTAGAGCCTATAATTTACAGTTTTGGCCTCCTTTCTCCAAAAAGGAAGTACAGTTTTATTTAGCATGTGATAAAATGTTTTATTTTTGATTTTCGCAAAAGACATAGATTATGCAGGCCCGAGGGCTGATAAATGCAAGGTCTTGTGCCATCACACTGCCCTTAGGCTGGCTTTATTCATGGGACTAGAAGTGCTGAAATTTAGCTTGCACACAAAGGTGCCTTTTACCCATGTGACAGTCCTGGGTATCCACATTTTAATCACTCATTTAATCTAATAGATTTTCATATTTTACATTCACTTCATTTAATTATTACAATGCATCCTATTTTGTATGAATAATGAACAAAATTCCATTCACATTCAATAGTAATTCAACTCACTTCTAAATCTAGATTTTGATACTTATCTTTTAATGTCCCCAGATAAAATTTATATTTGGAGCAGACTAATACCTATAGCCATCAAGTGTTTGATCGTGGAAGGAAGTCTAAATTAAATTGCAGCTCATATTTTCATATTAAATAATCATCAAAACATTTTTACTACACAGATGCCTTTTATTGATATAAATTACAACATTTTACATTTAACTAAATATATATATAAAAGAAACAGAAAACAATATTGAACATCCATGTTTGAATATGTGTGTATGTGTTTATATATATAATAGGTATGTTAACACCCCCAATTTTTTAGTTTCTGTATTAAAATATTTGTTAGAATCACACAGTAATAACTAAAATTGTAAGATGGAATTTTAAATTATTTGTTTATAAATTTTAAACAATTGCTTCATGATGACTAGTCATAGACGTTTTGTGAAGCATGGCTTAAAATGGCATGCTAGCATGAATTTTTGTTTGCAATATTTCAGTAAATGATAATTTATTTTTATCAAATTTTTCATTTTTTTTTATAGGTTTTGAACAGCGAAGACATCATTATGCGTCCAAATTCAAATAGGCTTCAATTACGTAGTAGATATCGGAAATCTGACCTATATGATAGTCGTCTACAGGAAAATCTTGGTTTGAAATCTTCTGCGGATATTTTGGTAGATCACTTCCGTTACAAGTATCATAGTATGTTTAATTTATCAGGTAATGCTAACAATGTTTCTGGAAGTGAATATTTACGAAGAGATTCATTAGGACTTAGAACAACTTCAACACCCAAATCAACAAGTTGGCGAAATATTAATATATTAACTGAAAATACACTATCTGAAGATAAGTCATCATCAAATGGAAATAGTCCTACCCATGCTTCCGATAGGCGACAACCACCCATAGGAAATGAAAACGAGATTAAACGGACAGTTCGAATGCCACAAACAGTATTGGATAATAGTGAATCAGGTGTGAATTCTGGTGGTAATCTAACTTTGAAAAACCAGGTATCTTCTCGGGCTCACAGAAATTCTTACCCTTCTTCTAAAAATAACATTCCACAAAGCCCAAAGCCTCCATCCAATGAAAAACCATCTCAATCTAATAAAGACTCTTCCAAAACTAATCAGATTTGGTATGAATATGGTTGTGTGTAAAATTTTAAGTCATTGATCTGTTGTAAATATAATATTCATATTTTGTTTTTGTAAATATTAAGTTAATTTTAAAAAAAAGTTTCTTTGGTTCATTTTTTGCATTGTTTTGTTTTACTACATTTGTCAGATTGTACTGAGAACAGTAATAGGTGAGCTGAAAATTATTTTAAATGTAGCAGCTTATTTTGACAGAAGTCTTATTTACATTACAATTTTTCATCTTTAGTTAAATAAGAAAATTGATATTTATTTGTCAAGTTTTGTGCTGTTACTTGTAACCATGAATGTGAACCATATATTTTATAAAATATAGATGATTGTAGTGAAAGATTGTGTGTGTGTGTATGATTTGTCAAATTATTTTGATATTGTTTGTTTTGAAATAAAAAATTTAAAAAAAAATGATTTATCCATATACAATTACTTTTTTTATCTGCTGATTAAATTGTAACTATGACAGCATTATCTCCTTGCTTACAAATTTTATTTTTTCTAAGTAAAAGTACATATTGTGGGGGATTGATTTCTAAAAGTTGAGCCATTTACTTTTTCTTTTTGCCAATAGCAAGATACTGTAAACATTTTTAAAGAAATATATAATTTTTAAAATTTTATCATTTTCTTTTTATTCAAGGATAGGCTGTAAAAATAATTTTTGTCAGTTTTTAATATTCCCAACATATGTATAATTATATTCTTTATATATATATGTACTAATATACAATACTTGTTTTTTTAGCAATAATTTTTGCTATGATCTACTTGTAAATCAAGATAGTATGCAAACTGTCAAAAAAGTTGAGTTAACAATCACTAAATACAAAATTATTTTACATAGTATTTTCTATATAAATTTTTAAATTAAAAAATATCTTTTAGAATTCTTATATCATCATTGTCAATCATTATCAGTCCACTGCAGAATGAAGGTCTCTCCAAGTTCAATCTATCTTGTCTGATCTCTAGCCTCTTTTCTCCACATTACCCCTGCACACTGTCTTATTTCATCCATCCATCTCATATGTGGCCTCTTTCTGGGTCTTTTACAGTCTCTTGGAGCTCAGTTTAATCTTTCAGTTGTTTATCTATTATCATCTCTTCTAGCAATATTTCCAGCCAAACTCCACTTCAATCTTTTAATTCTTTCAATGATGTCAGTAACACCTGTTTGTTCTCTTATCCACATATTGTTTTTTGATCTCTTGTTGTTACTCCTAACATGCATCTCTCCATACTTTTTTGAGTAATCTGAAGTTTCTCTATTGCTCTTCTATTAAGTGTCCAAGTCTCAGATCCATTATGTTTCCATCTTTGTAGTTGTTTACTTCTTCTAACTCATCATAATCAATATTTATTTTTATCTTTTGAGAAAATCCATTCAACATTACTTTAGTCTTTTTTACATTTATTTTTAGTCCTTCTTTCTTACTTTCATCTGATAATTCTTGGAACATTTCCTGAAGCTTTGAAAAATATTTTCAAAAACAAGCACATCATCTGCAAAATCTAAATGATTTAAACAATCACCATTTACTTTTACTCCTTTAGCTTTTCATTTTAATCCACAAAATACTTCTTGCAGTATTGCTGTAAAACGTTTTGGAGATAAAGGGTCATTATTATTATTATTGTATAATCTAATTGTTGTTGTTGCATTTTTATAAATATTTTTTAGAATATGACAATATCCTGGGTCTATACCTTGATGATCCAATGCTTTAATCATTAAAGATTTATAAATGCAAAGCATAATAGCAACTCATATTTATTGGTCCTTTCTATCACTTTTGTCAATACTTGGATATGATCTACTGTACTAAAACCACTTAAATCCAGCTTGATTTTGGTTGGTTGAAATCCAGTGTTCTCTGTAGACAAGTTGTAATTATCTTGTTAAAAAAATTTTGTATAAAACTGGTAGGTCTGTAATTTCTGATATCTTCCTTATCACCTTTTTTAAATATTAGTATTAATACTGCATTCTTCCAATCATCTGGTACATCTTTATTATTTAGACATTTGGTATATAACATTGCCAGTTTTTTTTCTATTTCTTCACCTACTTCTTTTAATATATCGATTATAATTCCATCATTCTCCTTTATAAATTTAATTGCATGTCTTACTTCATTTAAAATCCTGGGTAATTCAAACGATATAATAGATGTAGGAAGTACTTGTTTTTTATTACTATATAATTCTTGATAGAATTCTCTCTTTTTAGTAATAGTGCCATCTTTTTTTCTTATTATAGATATTAAGTTTCCTATCAATGCCAAAATATTGTTTTACATTCTTGAGACTTTTATTCTCTTGTATAGCGTTCTTTGCTAGTTCACAATTATACTTATATAATTATCAATTCTTTTTGGCAACATTTTTATATATCTTCATATTCCTTTTTTTCTTCATAAATTCTCTAGTCTCAGAAATTTTATTAGTCAATTGCTACTTTTTTCTACCAGCTATCTTTGTTGCAGTTTTTAAAAATGTATCAGTTATTTTCCTATTAATTTCATTCAAATCTGAATCATGTTCAAAATCTACTAATACTTGAAAACGATTTGCAAGTTCTAATTTAAATTCATTAGAATGTTTCTGAAGATTAGGAATATCAACTGTAAATATTGTTTTTCTTAGTAATTTTTGTCTCTCCAGTTTTGCATTAACACGTATCTTACATCTTACTAATCGATGATCACTTCTTGTGTTAAATTTATTAAGGACATTACGATCTTGAAATATATATTTTCTGTTAGTCAAAATATAATCTAATTCCCCTGTACCTTCATTTGAATGCTTCCACAACCATTTCCTTTTAACATTTTTCTCAAAAAATAAATAAATCATAATATAAACTTTTTCTGCAAGCTCCACAAGTCTATGTCCTCTCTCATTTCTATTACCATAATCACATTTTCCTACAACACTTTCATTTGTTTACCAATTCTAGCATTAAAGTCTCCCATAACAATTTTAAAATGTTGTATAGTCTGATCAAAAGCCTTTTGTACATCTTTATAAAAATCTTCTACTACTTCATCACCATGAGAACTTATTGGGGCATAAACCTGAATTATTTGCATTTGGTATCTGCTATTAAGTTGAATAACTAATCTTGCCACTCTATCCAATACACCATTAATCTCCACAATATTGTTCTTCCACCCTTTATTTATAATGAATCCTACTCCACTTGTACTTCCAATATTTGTGTCTTTGTAGTAGAGTCCGTTTCCACTTTTTAAATCCTTATATATTCATTCATATATATATATAGTATAATTTTAAAATTTATGAATTTAGTTTAATCCTAGAATATCTAGCACATCAAACAAAATTTTTAAAGTTTATGTAAAATTGTATATTACGAGTTTTTTATGATAGTGATATTTATTTTCTGCTTTAAAACATTTGGAACAGTTTTAATATAATTTAAAATTTATTTCTTTATATTATAATGTTGTATTACAAAAATGAAATCGTAGAAGTGAAATATCTCTTTTCTGGAATTCAATGCCCGCTGTGCTTTTTTTTGACTAACTAATGAGTTTAATATTATAACAAGTAAGCATTTGGGGAACTTTTCCTATGGTACACACAACGTTTTGCCATAATTAAATATAAAAATATATTTTTAATTTTATTTATATTGTGTAAATAATTATTGTATCTTTAGAACTTTTCAAAAATATGGATCTGTAGACAATTTTCAGATATTCTTTTTTCCTTATTCTTCCATGTTCATTAATTCTTTTTTTTTTTTTTAGGCTCAATATTGAACAATAATTTAATAGAATTTTAAACAAATTAATAAATGCAAAAAAAGATAGTTCATCAGAACTATGTATAAAAAAGATCTCAAATTCAGAAGACTTTTTTTTTGTTTGTTTTTAAGTTTTTTGATTTCACTATGTTTAGAATCCTATTTAATTATTATACAATATTAAATGTGTTAGGGAGAACAGAATGAGATTAATTTATACAGAAAATAACATATTTAGTGTATTATACAAACTTTTGAGACATCTTATGTATTTATTTAATATCTAATGAGATTCATTTTTCTAGCCACAACTTCAATTAAAAAGAATATTCCAAAATATTTTTTTATTTTAACTAAAGTGCCTTTATACCCTTTCTTTATTTTATTTTTTTTTACTGACAAATAATCATAATTGTTTAGTTTTCTTTTGCTAATATTATCTTATATTTGTGATTTTCATTCCCTATATATATATTACAAAGTCAACTTATAACAACAATGTCTTTAAATAATTGTGTGTTTAAAATAGTTAAATATTAGGACAACATTTTGTAGTAAATGTGAAATTAAGTGTTGATTTGAAATTGTAAATTATAACAATCTTACTGTTCTCAGTAGATGGAGCTGCAGCTTCATCCTGTTTGTTAACATTTAATTTTAAATTTAAGCTAATCTAGTCTGCATATACAGAAGACAAAATATCTGATTAGTATAAAATAATGCTTGAAGTGAATGAACGTATGTAAATTATGCAAAATAAAAGTTTTACTACCTAAATTTTTTTCCTGTTTATGTGTGATAATAATAAACACAGACTTATATAAATATGATTGAATATTTATTTCACATATATATACAATATTTACAAATCTGTACAAGACTCTTTAAAAAAAAGCATATATATATATACTATTTGCAATAATTTGTTATACCATATTCTTGATATGTTGGATTGGTATAATGTTTAGTTGTGAGGGTTTTTTTTTAAATATTTGGTATTTTTATGATAAAATAATTAAAAGTTTAAATAATAAGTAAAAAATAAAAGAATATATGTTACATTTTTTTAAATCATCATAATTAGACAAATAGATGATTGTTGTGATTAGTCTGGATTACTCATATAAACACAAACGAGTATACAAATGTTTTAATAATATATTTATTAGTAATATATAAATATAAACATACACTCGATTTCTAGGTACTTTGATATTAGACCTGCAACATAAGGGAGATAGGATGCCTTTTCACATCTGCAATAAATGTGTAATTTTGTGCTGATGTCAAATTGAAAGGAAATATTCCCTGCAATGTTATTTGATCTCATATGAAGAAAACATGTTTATCAATGAATCTTTTTTTTTTTTTTTTTAATATTTTGACATTTTCAGTTATTGTTCAGATTTCTTTTTGACAACAGGATAAATATTTAATAAAAGTCTTATAATAATTTATATTTCTTTATTTTTGTGTATTTTTTTTTTCTTTAAAAAAAAATGTTTATTAGCATTTCTGTGGGGAGTCCTGACATACTCTGTGCAATCATATGTTCAATAAAACTCCATTTTGGGGGGACATTTTTCAGATCAAAATCTCCATTGTATGTGTGTTAGAAGTAAATGGCAAATTTGTGGCTTCAACACAACAATTCCTATTATGTATTATACGGTAAGTAGCATATATGTGTATATTTTGTAAATAATATTTTAAAAAATTATAATTTAGTGATTGTATTGTGCATATTTAAAGTAACATTTTTTTTTGCATAATGCCATCATTTATTTAAGATTGCAAATCAATTTTTTTTTTTATGGTTTAAAATGTTTTTAATATCATTATACATTTTAAAGTTGTTAGTGTGAAAGTCATATATATTTGTGTGTGGAAATCAATATTTTTTTTAAAAAAATACTCTTTTAATCTCCATTTCTTCTTCAAAATTGTTTTTAAATTATCGTTTTTAATATTTTTTATACTTTAAAAATGGTAATTTTTAATATCCATTTGCTCCTTAAAAATTGTTTTAAAATCATCTTTTTAATATCCATTTGTTTTTCAAAATTTGTTTTAAAATGCTGTTTTTAATATTATTTTTTATACTTTTGGTTATTTTTATTAATACTGCAACATGTAGCATGTATTAGACTTGTAGCGCTTTTTAACATTCATATCAACCTACCGATAACTTTGTAAATCTTGTAAAAATACGCACAAGATCCGTGTACACATTACTATTTTATTTTTGCAAATTTTGGGGAAAATATCATATACAAGATTCTTGTACACATTATTTTTGTCAGATCACAAAGTTATCAGCAGATTGATATGAATGTGAAAAGGTGCAGCAAGTCTAATGCATGTTCCATGTTGCAGGACTAATACCAAAGTATTTACAAGATTTAAATAATGATGGCCATACTCCACCTGGTATTGGGGTAAAGCTACTAGTTCTAATGTGAACTGTTGAAGAAGGGATTGTATGTGCCCTTATAGTTCTCTATTCGCTTCCAGTTGTACTTGACAGCCTGTCTCATGAGTAGATATGGCAACTCTTCCAGTTGTCTTTACAGTTTGCCTCGAGACAGCTTTGGTTTCGGCAGTTTCCAGTCATAAACATGGACTTGCCTCACTAACTGTTAGTTTAAATATAGTCTGGAGAACAGGAGAACTAGGCTACTGTTATTTAGGTTTAACAATCATTCTCTGGAGAATGCTTGTCTTTCAGGTTTGACAGTCATTTTCCACCTTACTTTCAAAAAGGCCGACTATTTATTGCCAGATCCCAAACCTTAATGGAAACATTCGGATTCACTGAGCATCATAAGACAAAACATGAAAGTTACACTGGATTTAAAAGTCCAATTTTTTAAATGAATAAATATAAACCTATCATAACATTTCTGAAGTGTAAATTTTCACTACATCTCTCTGACATAATGTAGGAAAGGCAAGGTAAGATATGACGATTGAAATAGAAAATTGCATGTCTTATAATATACAATCTTTATATCAAAGAAAATTCTACAAGGATGAATAAGTATATCATAAGAGTTATAATCTATCACATCAATAAATTTAATGAAGACAGATTGCTCAATTTTCTAGCTAATCAACAGTGAAACATCTAATTATCTAAATATAATCTTTTGCAATAATAAACCGAAACACAACCTTACCCCATACTATTTAGGAATCACCATGTATCATAGCCTAATTTTCAAAATTAATTTTGAAGAATAACTTTCTTAGAAAGTTGGATTGTAATGCAAATACTTTATGGACTGCTTCCTTAACACTGGCATATTCAGCTGGTCAATATTGCACTCTTGTTTAGAAAAAAAAAATGTCACACTAAACATCTATACTCAAATATTACCATGAGAAATATTTTTAACTCACTTAAGTCTATTTATTTATCATGTTTTTTTTGTTCTTTTGTATATTCCTCCATTACATATCAGAAGAAAAGTTGAATCACTGAAAATATATAAGCAGATCAGACTTGCCAATAATTCCAAGACAAAATTCCATACCTAAGACTCATCTCAAATTTATACCCCCATTTTTTTGGATAGTCAATGAAGAATTTATAATTAAAGAATTATATGTAAAAAATGAAATTCTTATAAAGTTCCAAATACCCCCCCCCCCCCGATATATAACAATAGATCCAGATGGATTTGATCTTCCTGAACACAACTGTAATTTTACTAACAGACAGGGCAAACCATGCTTGTTATCTACTTCATAAATGTAATTTATTAGCCATTGATTTATGTAGATGTAGACGACACAAACAATATACTTGATGATTAAATCTATGGTCACTGGCAAAATTGAAGCTGCAACTAGTGAATCTCTTTGTTAAAATCTTTATAGTTTCTTTGTAATATTTTATTACCTAGATAAATTGTTTGAAAAAAAATACTGCACATTAAATAATAAATAAATAGTAAATCTAAAGGAAGAATGACTTCATCTCTCTTTATTCACAAAAATAACTTCAATTTATCATATTTTATTAGTGAAGTATTGCATATAGAAGGAACTTTTTAATTCTTAATTAATGTTTAAAAAAAAAAGTGTAGGAATCTTAAAATATTTTTATTTTAAGTCTGTTGATGAAAGATTAAATAAGAATCAGGAACAGTTTTAAACTGATTATGTCTTTTGTAGTTAATTGACTTCCATGTGATTGATTGGGAGGAGGGGGGCAATTGCTGCTGCAAGCTTTTTTTTTAATTAAACTGAAATATTCACATTATTTATTAGAATAAAGCTAATAATAATAATGATATTATTTATGGATCTACTTTTTTATATTTGCAAAAATTTCAGTTTAAACTACTCTTTATAAAAATTATTTATTATATATATAGTAATGGATAAAGCAGTTTGATATGAAACTTCCCTAGAAGGTACCACTAAATAATAAATCTAGATCTCCTTCATATACCATATTGTTAACTAATGAAAGGAAATACTAAAGAAAGAAGTTTACTAGCAAAGTCACACACACAAACTTAGTAATCATACAAAGTTATTTTTCTTTTAAATAGTCTGGTGGTCATGGATATCAGAGACTCTTTTACAATACTATATGTAACTGAAAACCATAAATTATAAAAAGATTCTTCCAACTAATAACAAATCTTGAAGCAAAGAGACCCAGCATGAGTTACATTTGGACACATATATTTAGTATATCATTATTTTATGTTTGATGTAATCAAAATAAATAATAATAATAAAAATTCAAAAAATGGTCAATAATAAAATAAAAAAGTTTATTTAACAAACAAAATAATTTACTTTAAAAAATATAATATTATAACAGCTATCACTATTTACATACTAAAATCAACACATGCATGCATAATTAACAGTCTAACATATTGCAAACTAAAACTAGCTATCCTTGATATTAATAATTAGTAATCTAACAACCTATATTCTGAAGGCTTATAAGATTAAGCAATGGGTGATATGCCAGTTAATGATAAGATAAACTCAATATTGTAATATTTAAAGTAACCGCAATAAAAAAGCAACTACACTTAAGACTCTATATATAAAATAATATCAATAGTAATTCATTATAATCATACTTATTAAGATATAATGATATTGCCCATGCTCTTATAAAAGTATTACAAAACTAAATCATAAAAACGAAGCCATAGGAAATTTAAAACTGGTACTAATAATGTCAAACCAAACATATTCAATTATACAACATCCAAGCTGTCAATACATGCAACATTGCCCAAATATATACAAAATAAATACTTAGCATTACAAACTTAAAATCATAAATGATTATCATTAAATAATAAAGATTATATATTTGACAATGTGCAGTAAAATATGAAGTCAGTATATTTTCATATATTATTCCAATTTATACCATATTCATTACAAATTTATGAAATGTTTAGAAATGATAGTAATTAATAGTTGTATAATAAAAATATATCAGAAAGTTGTTTTGTTTTTTAAAAAAAATTATATAAGATTTATAGATTGATTTTATTTATTATGTTATGTTTACCAATAAAAATTCTGTTTTTCTCTGACAATTGATTGAATACTCTAATAAAAGACAATTAACAGAAGCAATGATGTTGACCATTATGACTATCTATTTTTAAATATAGACAGAAGAAAGGCCTGAACAAAGTTGAAAATCATTATTTTTGCAGCAGTTGGTGATTATAAAGTATTCCTATTCATTGTAGATGAAGATATAGAAGAATTATTCATTTGAACTTTGGGTTTCCGTTCCTGGGACAAAAACTATTTAGAAATTCATTTTAGAAGTTTTAAAATTCAATGTTTTTCTTTTTTTAGAAGCACGACTATCTCCTCTGATCACCTTTGCAAGAAATTATTCTTGGAAAACAGCCATCGGAACAGTAAATCATTATATAGTTTAGTTAATAAAAGTGATGGTATCAATTCTTTGCTGTTAATATTTTAAATTCAACAATTAATGTAAATGCAAAATAATATTTTGTAAATTATAAAAATTGACTTTTTAAATTATGATTTAAATAAATAAACTTTTATTTATATAGAGAGTGCACAATGTTTTCATTAATAATAATAAAATATTTTAAACATATTCCATGATGTCATATTTTTTTATTTTTAAATAAAATTTCTTCTCCATACATTTAACATATTCATATGGAATACAGGCAGTTCCCTAGATACAAACTTAATTCGTTCCTGACATGTGTTTGGAAGTTGAAATTGTTTGAAAGTAGAGGTCTATAAAAAAAACATCAAGAAGGGTTTTCAAAATGCAGTATTTACTTTTTACTGATTAGTATCTGGAGTTTTGTTTACAAATTTATCAAGAGTTAATTGTATTCTTTTTCTTCTCTTGATAAAGAATTCTGTAGCATTGTGTCTTTTTCTATTGCCCTTCATATACGAGATATACACTTTCCATTGGGATCACATTCTTCCATGATGGTCAAAAATTTGTCAAGATGCATGAAGGCTTCATTCATATTCTTGATTGTCAAACTCTTAACAATAAGTTCATTATCAGGTTCTTCATTTTGCATTCCATTCATCTCTTGTAGTTTAATCAAGTCTTCATTTGACAGAGATTCTGAGTGAGATTGCATTAACTCATCAATATCTTCATCAATGACATCTAAATTTAATTCATTCATTATATTGACTATTTCAGTTGTGATATCTTCAGGAGTTTCTTCAATATCCAAAGAAGTATTCATCATTTGTGGATATATTTTTTCCCAACAACCTTTCATTGTTGACTCTCTTATTTCAGCCCATGCATCCCCAATAATCTTTATTGCATTCGATATATTATAACTTTTCCAAAAATCTCTTAGTATAGGTCCACTTTCCTTGTCAATTATCTTGATTGCTTGAGTTATTAATCTTCTCACATAATATTGCTTAAAAGTAGCTATCACAGTTTGTCCATAGGTTGTATTTTACTTGTGGTATTGGGAGGGATAAACAAAACATTAACTTCTGGATATAAATTTTGCAGGGATATTGGATGTCCATGAGAATTGTCTAAGAGCAATAGGGATTCAAATGGTGAATTATTCTCACTACAATATTGCCTAACAGAAGGCACAAAATGATGTGAGAACGAATCTTGAAAAAGCTGTGCAGTAGCCCAGGCTAGGCTTTAGGATTTGATTTCCAAATGACTGGGAGCATTCTTTTATCTTTTCCTTTCAATGCTCTAGGATTTTCTGTCTGATAAATTAGCATTGACTAAAATTTTAAATCACCAGCTAAATTACTCCAAGAAGCAATGTTAATCTGTTTTTAGAAGGTTTATACCCAGGTACAACTCATTCTTCCTTTGCTAAATATGTATGTGCCAGCATCTTTTCCAAAAATAATCCTGTCTCATCTACATTGAAGACTAGGTATGGAAAATAAGCTCCATCTTTAATGATATTAGAGAAAGTGGAAATAAATTCACTGGCAGCTTTCTTATCTGCACTGGCACCTTCCACAGTACATTTAATATTATGTAAAGAATATCTCATTTTAAATTTGTGAAACCAGCCATTACTTGCTACAAATTTGATAGCAGAGTCTTCTTTTAATTCTTTCTTCCAATTTTCATGCAAACTAAGAGCCTTAGCTTGAATAATTGATAAAAATACTTGGATGCCTTTTTGATGTTGATCTTCAATCCATAAAGCTAAAGATTTCTCCATTTCATCCATTACTCTGTCATGTCTTTTTGAAATAATCTTTGAAGAAATATTTCCACAACTTTTAACATATTCCTTAATTTTGTTCTTGTTTTTCACAATTGTATATATCATTGATCGGTTTAAATTACCTGAACGTGCAATTGAAGCAAAAGATTCACCATTTTCAGAATGTCTAACTATATCCATTTTTGTCTCTATCATTTGGGGGTTATGAGACCTTGATTTCTTTTTAGTTGTATCAATGCTGCTGTTTGTTTGTTTCTCACTCATGTTTTTAATTAATAACAATGAAAAAAATTCACCAAAACAAATATATGCAATATATATGTAAAGTATTCGTGCACAAACTACTTTTAAAAATAAGCACTAATCAAGGTAGTCTGTGACTATGCTAAAAATAAAAGTAATCAATGTGAGAGAGATGGGAAGATTTACTGTACTTTATATAGATTTTTTTTATTGTTTTCTAAAATATACTTTTAATTATTTTCTAAAATTCCAAAGTTTATATTTTCTTTAGAAAAAATTCAATTACAAATGTATGCAAATAGGGTTTTTTATTATGTGCATAGATAAAGATCTAAAGTCCAAAAGCAATTACATAATAGCAAAATGTTTGTAACTCGAATGTTTGTAACTAGAGGACTTCCTCTATATCATTTCAATATATATTTAACAATTTAGGTTAATTCTTTACAGATTTAATATTCAAACTTATGTAACACTGTGATTATTTATTAAGCGCATAGGAAGTATGTAAATACTTTTAGAGAAAGGCTTTAACCTTTTTTTGACTAAGAGGAATCTCTCAAACCTCTATATAAGATAGCGACTTTATAAAGATAAGTTGCTGTCTTGTATCAAGGTTTGAGAGGTTCATCTATAGTCAAAAAAAAAAAGAGATCATTTCACTATTATAAACATTCAAGGTCCATATGATAAATGTTAAAGCCTTTCTCTAAAAGATTTAATATTCACAAAAGAGGATAAAATTTATATAAAAATAAATTCATAAATAAGTTCTTATTCCACCAGATGTTATTTTTCAAAAAATAAATTACAAAAAAAAAAGTTTGAAAATAAAAATTTGATAATTATTGATTATGATCTTGGGACAGGAATGAGAGCTGAATGATTGCCAATGTTAATGCTATCCTCTTTATGTTTGAGAGTTACAGATATAAAAAGAAAATTTCTATCTAGTGATACTTTGGAATTGTTATGGCTATCAATAAAAAAAAAAAAATTAAACTTTTTACTATGTCTTAGCTCACTAATCCCCAGAGCAAGATTAACAATTTAGTACAGAATCTAATTTTCAAGGACACAAAGAACACTCAACTCAGACTTCAATTTTATACAATTTAATATATACATATTAAAATATACAAGTACAATATATATAGATACATGAATCAAAAATTCTACTTTAATATAACCCAATCACAGCTAATTAGAGATAAATCTTTTCACTTACTAAGTCTATTCACTAATAATAATAATGGCAGTACTTATACCTTTATTATTGTCGCTGTCCTTTAAGCCTGGCAGCTCATAAAGCATTTAAAATAAGATCTGGGTGATTTGTTACGGCCTTGGTCGGCTTATTGACCTGTAGGAGCAGAGATCCTGGGAATAAGATACCCCCTCCCCACTGGTTTCTTCTGCTGCTTCATGCTTGTTTCCAAAATTTGCCTCTAAAATGACAAAGAAGAGCACATGTTCGTCGCCCCAGTTTTTATACTTTCCATCCTTTTGTTTTCTGGAAAGCCAATGGATAAAATCTGGGTGGTGGGTGTGCTATCAGTTTAATCTTGCTTTTATAAATTTAATTAGTATTTTAACCTTTCCTCCATTATCTGATATTTATTTTTTCCATCTGATGATAATTTCTGTTACACAATACATTTTAATTAAATATTTTTTATTACAGTAATTCAAATAATCTTATTCTGGCTATTTATTATCTAATTTATTTATTTCCTCTCTGTTTACTTTTTTTTACCCTGCTTATCTTAATAAAAGGATATATGAGTCCCAAGGGAAATTAATGAATCAATCCAAATTATTGTGCTAGACGAATTGGCAGAAAACACTGACAATATTCAAACAAAAATGATACTCAATCATTAATCAGTCACATAAGAAATTACAAGGTTTTGGTCTAATTGGTTTCTGGCATTACATTCAATTTCAGAGTAGTACCATAGATGTTACTAGAGAGTTTCTTCATTCCAAAAGCTTTGAAACTGGATAATGACATACAGAAAGATTTTGATAAAAACTTAATTGATAGTTTGTAACTCCTTTTTTTACTATCAAACTAACTGGCTCAAATCTCTATAGTTATACAAGAAAGTAGATTTAGCTTCAAAATCTTAAGAGTTGTTTGAATTTCAGGCTTTTGGTTTGATAATAAAAAGGAGTTTAAAATGCCTTCCAGATGCATAACTGCATTGGTTCAAGTTTTGAATTCAAAATCTTCATTGACAAAGGAAAAATCTGGTCTGGGATGGAGATTAAAATGCATTAACATCTGGTAATCACTGATTATTCAAGCTTATACTAAATGGTGCAAGAACAGATTAACATACCTAGAAATTATGTAAATAAACATGGAGAGATAACTTTTAATTATAGTACATGAAATATTTATCCAGACATCATACTATGCGAAGAAACTAATCAACCATCCTACAGAGTGATAATAAATGAAAGATTATTCTTAAAGTGAACAACCTGCAGGATGATTAGCCAGTTTTTACATATAATATCAAAACTGGATAATGAATGTTTTACTCTCTATAAATGGAGCCTATATCACTCTCGATTTGTTTATACATAGAGAGGAAGAAAAATAACCTGAGAATAAATAAAACAATTGTATTAGTTTTTTTTTAAGGAAACTTTATTGCAATAATATAATTTTTTAAAATATATGTTTCATAATTAGTACAATATTAATTCTTAAAAAAAAAATTACATTTTTTACATGAGTATAGAAATATTATTCATAAAAGGATTCAAAATACAGTTATTATTGTAATATAATCATAATAATGTTATTATTCCCACACACAATTTTATACAATTTATATTTCTTAAATCAAATAGCATTGCTATTGAGAATAGATAAACTTACTGTGAATAGTTCTTACTAGATATAACTGATAACTGTTGTATTAAATAATTTCGAAATTAATATCAGTTTCCCTATATAAAATTTTATACTTGATTAATTAGTTATATTACAGAATTAATATCAGTTTTATATATCTAATATCGTATTATTAACTTCTCGCCCCGCCCCCCAGCATAATAAAAACAAAGGATTAATGTTTATGATTGTTCAGTATTTATCAAAGCTATAAAATTATCATAATTACATTTTTAAAAAAATCTTTCAAATCAGTTTTTTAATGATCATTGCATTTACTAAATCATCTTTATTCAAGATAGTACATGTTTCACTTCTAGGGGGCAGCATTAGCAAAGCATTTGCATTATTCATGCTAAGCAGTCTGCTGCTGATCTGATTACCTGTACTAATAGTTACAGGAATTGTATCATCTGAACTCCAAGATAAAATGGCACGATGAAATTCAGGTCGAGGATCCAGTTGGATAGAATGAGAAAGCTGAAAAATAAATATATTCCATTATTTCTAATAACTAAGAGAAAAGCTTGATTTAAGATCTATATATAATTAAATATGAAAACCGTCAAACATCACATGATCGCCATTCTTTATGCTTACACAAACTATTTTTCACAGAGGCAATTTCTCATTTAATAGCACCACTCAGTGCAAGTCAGAGTAATCGATGGATACAGGGTATTTGATGAGTATGCAATCCATTGGTTACTCTGACTTGTACTGGGTAGCGCTACTGTATGGAGAGTTTGCCTCGGTAAAATATTTAATAAAAGGCATTAAATAAAATTACTCTTTTAAAAAAGTAGTCAATATTTAATAGAAATCACTACTTATTTCAAGATTAATTGATGTTTTTAAAACAATTTTTATGTATTCTAAATAAATTTTATTTAAAAAAAATATTGTATAGAGTTTTAAGCAAAAATCTTTCATAATTTGAAAATTAATCATGATGTATAAGGCTTGTCAGGCTATAATGACTATATATTATGGCACTGATTTTCAACTGGAGTGCCATGAGAGTACCATAAGTATACTGTGAAAATTTTTAAAGATCATTAAATAATTTTTGAGAGACGTTCCAAAGAATAATGTACATATCAAAATTAAAACTCCTTTAAATTTATTATACAATTGTATCATTATTATAATAAATAAATGTATACATAATATAGTAAAATATTTATGCACGATGTTAGCTTTATGAAAAATGAAGTATAGTGTAACTTGGTAAGGACTTGTTGATAAACACATATATGTCAAAATCATCTGAAGTGAATGAAATCATGTCATAGCAAGGTTGCATGAGCAAATTTTGATTCTGCAAGCCCTCATAGTGCCTGAAATAGTGGGATATATAGTTCATACTGTATGTGTTGTATAGTTCTGACTAGATTTGGAATAGTAAGGTAGTTAGGCAGAATTATCTTGCAAGTCCTTGTTTTGAAATTTTTCCAAATGTGTTTAATTACACCTATATTTCTTTTTAAAAGATATGACATTAATAATTTTTATTAGATATTCATTAGATTAGAGATTATCCAATAATGGATAATATTTCTATAATATAATCTTCACTACATGATTCACACAAGGTAGGGACTGGTTTCTATCCACTTTTAACACCTTATGGAGGAATGTAATCATAAACACATGAAAAAGATCTATTATCCCCAAGATGCACATTTCATGAACCAGCACTCATCAGTTGGCTCAGATCACATCCTCTTACACATATCTTTATCATTGTTCAGTATGTATATATAGATAGCAAATTACTACAGTTTATTTGATGAGTGTCAAATGTGCCGCCTTCACAACTTTAACACAAATCATTTAATGAAAGTATATTAATAATTTTTATTAGTCATTCAATAATGGATAATATTTCTTTAGTGTAATTTTCACTACATGATTCTCTTGCAAGATAGGAACTGGTTTCTCTTCAGAATCTTTTTTTTTTCTGATTTAAAAATTTAATGCTGCGTTTTTCTCATAAAATCTAATAAACTGAGGGAAAAAATTAAATGAAGTTATTTAAATAAAAACACAAATTTTATTATAGAAAAACATGGCATATGCCTCTTGAAAAAGGAAAAAAATGAAGAGAATAACATAATTCATGCATGTGTAGTCCACATGGTTTTCCTATAAATTTGAAATAAAGACAAATTTAAAAATCATGGCTTGGTTGTCAACTAGAAAAATATATTTGAGATGGTGTTGTTAAGATAATTCAATTATTATTAACAGCTTTTAAACTAAATAATTTGCTTTAATGGTCGAATACTTTTTTTTTTTGTTTTGGGTTTCCTTAGAAATAAAAGGTCCTCTTATTTCTAACCCAGGGTGTTATATGAATTTAAATTGGGATATATTTTTATAATTACAAGAACTTAAATTTCATCTCTTTATTTATTGTAAATATTATTTCATTTCCCCAAAGAACTATGTTAAGTTAAATATTTTCTTGGATTTTGATCTAAATGAAGGAATGAGTGGTTATTTCCATGTAATGACTAAAGAAATGTGTTAGCAGTAGTATTGTTAGGTAACTATTAAATACTATAGAGTAGACAGTGTATAAGCTAAACAATTTCATCCAATAATCCACAATAAGAAATAAAAGGATGTTCTTTTTTTTCTAACCCAAGATGTTATATGAATTTAAATCCAGACATGTTTGTAAAAATATGAGAACTTAGAATTTTATTTTCGCGTAAGCATTACTCTAGTTATTATATGAAAATATTTAAAATAACATATATAGATCACTGAGGGAGATAAAATAATAATTACAGGATATAAGGAAGATATATATTTAAATCCAAATAATATAATATCTTGAGTTAATAGCAAAAGAGGACCTTTTATTTCTAAGTAAACCCAAAACAAACAACAACAAAAAAAAAACTACTACGGTCTATTGCAGCAAATTGTTTAGTTTAAAAGCTATAAATAGAATTTGTATTCCTTACTCCAAACACTTTATAGAAATTTTTTATTATTATACATATATGCATACACAACTTGACATTTTGACTGTCCTGCAGTCTTCCACTGAGCTATGATATGATAAATAAAATAAATTTATAAATAATATAATAAACAAATGTAATTAAAAATAATAAATATAAAATATAATAAAAGTAAAATAATGTGATAAATTAAAACCAATAAAATAAATATAGCCTATATCCTGTTTTATATGTACTCACAAACCATTAATTTAAATATATTATCTCATTATTTTGTTGATACTCTCTAATTATTACTATTCTTTATAAATTAAATCAATATAAAATTGTAATTTTATTATTCCCAAATAAATAAAATATTTATGATTTTATCTTTATATATTTCTTTGTTCAACACTGATCCATTTACGAAAAATATTTTATTTTTAAGTCACATAATATCTACGATTCTCTTTAATTTTTCTTTATATTTACCTTCATTTTACAACTATAATTCATAAATATTATAAACATTTTTTAATCTATCTAATAATATTTCATTTCCATAAAAATTTCCAAAAATAACATTTTTTTTGTATTTCAAATTTAAATATATCCTAGCTCCTCTAATATATGATTTAAATTAATTATATCTGTAATATCACTGTAACCTTTATTCATATGTTTTTGTACTTTTATTTCTACATTTTTATATATTTTAACTTATTAATTCATATCATTTATAATCTATTAACTATTGAACTATTAGTATTTAATAAATTGCTAAATTATATAACTTTTCCTTAAAATATATTTTATATTATACTATTTTAATATTATGCTAAATTTTTTATCTTAAAAATACATATCTGTAAATATTCACATAAAAAATTTCTACAAATCCATACATACTTATGTTATTTTATGTTTACATATTTCTCTTTATATATATCTTTTTTAATAACTTCATCATAATGCCAGAATTTATTCAATTGTTTCGTTTTTTATATTAATATTGCTTCTTTCATTTTTCTTTCTTTAACATTGTCAGTACATATCATTTTTATTGAACTTTTTTATAAATTTGTGTTCTGTTTATTTCATATGTATAGATAGATATTGGTGATATATTATCTAATATGTTTTAATTTTGTTTTTATAGAATTTTTAGTTTCTCCCACATATTTATTTTCAATCCTATTATCTAAGTATTATTTACACTATTATATATACTGCATTAGTTATTTCTTTATCATTTTTATATTCTATATATTTATTATCCAGTAAGTTTAGCATACTTTTTTCCTTTTTTATTTTTATATTAATTAGTCTTTTATATTTTTTTTATTAAGTTTATTTATATTTTTATTACATTTATTCACTACAATATATGTTTTTATTCCTATATATCTGTTTTTACTTTCCTTCATTCTTTTCAGTTCCATTTATCTTATACTATGAAGAAATATATTAATGACATTTGTGTAGTTAAAAAGTTGTCAATACTAATTCATAGTTACCTAACAAGACTAAAAGATTTCTCTAGTCATGGAAAGATTTCCAGGCACTATCTAGTCAAAACTGGCTAGATTACCAACAAACTAAAGTTTTAAAAATGCTTCTAGTGCTCATTTACTTGGCTATCACAAAGATCAAGAATCCAACTTAAATTAGACTTTTAGACCAAGTGTAGTTGAAATGCACACACATAATTAACTCTAAAGTAACTTAATAATATTAAATGGTAATTAAATGTTATATGGTGAGATATGGATCAAGAAAACAGACAAAATTAACAAATTAAAAATAATGTTTATTTATACACAAAAAACATTAACACAATAATCAAAATAAAAGTAAATTGAATCATAATAATTATAGAATTTTTTGCTAGGGATTAGTTCATTATCTAAATAGGGACAAAACCCAATTATTTTTAATTTATAAGATTTAAAAAAGAAAAATTTGTCTAGACTTTGAATTTATCATTATCTTTACATATATCTAGGTTTTTGTTCTAGCATTGTTTCTGGAGTGCACTCCTATCCTCTTGAACATGATGAAGTTCATTAACAGATGTTTCTAGCTTCTTTTGACATCTGGCTGCTTCTCTTTTCCAGAGCAGCACATCTTGGGTCTCATTTAGCAGTAACTTTCTATAGTTACAAGTAGGTATCTCAGTAATTGAAGTCAAAGATATTTACTACATGTCAGGCAATCAAAGGTAGAAGAAACTGGGTGGTGAACATCAAATGAATACCCGTCTGTGGCTTAGCAGTGCAGTAAGATGTACATGTACAAAGCTATACATTTCCGATTGATATACTGTAAACTTTGTAAGGCACAACAGCAGTAGAGAGAGTATAGCACATGACTGAACTGACAGTAAATTGGGTGATAGATTCTTAATGGAAATCTTAATAGAATTGTAGATTCTACTCAGCAAAATTCATCAGAATAATAATACAATAGAAAATTTGTATCTTTTATACCTTTGCTACCCATTGTCTGAGATTACCCACATTATTGATTAGTTTTTCAAATTCTTTTGGTTAATGTTAATCTTCTCTTTCTTGGTTACACATTGATTAAACTTATTATCTAATCAGTTGAAAATATTAATTTCTAATAAACAATTCCTTCTGATCAAATAATTTATAAAATATTTGATATTTAATTACATCTCTAATTAAATAGTTTCAATAATTGTTTGTATGATCAAATTATTTTGCTAAGTAGCTTTATAGTTACTTTTAAATATTTAAAGTTATAATTTATTTTCTTTGGTTTCATAATTCATTACAATTTCCTTTTTTAGTTAAAAGAGCAGATAAATTTTCTTTTAAAATATTAAATCTAAAAATTCCTACACTTCAATAGGTTCTAATCATACTTTATTTAAAGAAAAAAAATATTTCTACTTTTATCTAGTTAACTAACAGTCTCTTTATTTTTATTTAAAATAATAAAAATATATATATATATATTTTTTGTGAATACTATTTTTAATCATTTTATGTAACATATACGTGTAAGTGCCACAATAGTGTCTTAAATAGTTGTGTTATCAAAAAATTCTTTCACATTTTAAAATAAATTATAACAATTCTTTATACTTAGAAATCTGACTATTAATGAAATGTGAGGCATGGAAACTAGCACCTAGAACAGCTGATGAGAATTATATATCACTATCTCATTTTAACTTTTCAATAGGTGCCTAAAATACAGTCTTAGTAGTCTTAATTTATGTTGTTAATTCATATTCTATTTCAAGAGTTTATTCTAGCTTTGAATGTATTATTGACTAATATTTAAGAATTTGCATAAACTACATAATAAAATTAATATTGATTTCATTTATTATTTTTATTCAAACAATATACACAAAGAGATAGGCAAATGCTTTAATAATAAAAAACACATATAATACTTTTTATATATTTTTAAATATAAAAGTGCCACAGTTATTCCATAATTAGAAACATAATACTTTTCATGTCAGCATTGATAGCCGAGAGGTCAGCACAGCTGCCTTGCAAGCAAGCAGTTGTTTGCAGATGGTTGTTGTGGGTTCGTCTCCCGGCCGATGCTATGACATATGGAAAAAAAATAATACTTTTCATACATTTTTGAATGTCAAGAAATGCAGAAAATATTTTAAAATTGTATTTATAAAAAGTAAATTATATATTAGTCCTATATACTATCAAATGCTGAAATACTTTTTGCAACTAAATACAATAATAAATTCCACATTATAATCCTTTTGACTGGTTTCATTTAAAAACTAAAAATGTAAAGTTTCAAAATATTTTTTACCTATCTTTAAAGTATTTATAAGATAAAATTTTATAATATTGGTATATACTATATTACTATAGATTATTAATGTAAAAATTTAGGAAAAATGATATTGAAAACCAATATTGACTCAGAAATCATGCAGAACTTTGGGAGCCATAATTTTCCCACCTTATACAAAGTTCATAATAGATACCAAATAATTAAAATTGTAATTGTTTAAATACCCATAATTCTGTTTTTATATGGTAGATATGTTTCTGAAAAATTCACTTAAAAAATATGCAGTGCTATGGAAAAATGGGAGATTGATCCATACCTTAGAATGTATTCAAATTATATAAAAATCTTAATTTGCTTTTATGCACTTACATGCAATTTTTATTTAATAAAGTCATACATACATAAAATAAATTAACATTTATTGAAATAAAAAATTGTTTTTATGGATTTGAACAATTTAATTATGAAAATATTAAATTTCAAATAAAATAAGTATAAATAATATTTTATTATTTCTTTATTTATCCTTTTTTTCTGTTTCACTTCTTTTTTGCAATTATCATCAGTTGATTAAATTTTTTTAAGAATTCAAATAAACAATTTTTAATGTTTGCAGCAACTGAAAAATTTTAATAAGAAATAAAAAAAATTAAACACTAGAGACAAATTCAAATTGTATAAATTTTCTTTTAAATTACAATAAATCTTATAGAAAAATAAGTAGGAATATGAATATTTCTGTAGTGTAATTTTCACTATATCGTTCTCGTGCAAGGTAAAGGACTGGATTCTATTCACTTGTAACATCTTTTGGAGAGGTATAATCATAAACATATGACAAAGAGCAAAACCCCCCATACAGTATTCCCCCCTTTTTTAAAAAAAGAAAACAAAGGGGACCAAAGGGGGTTTGTAAAAAACCCCTTTCTAATCCCTCCTCCTCCAATACCCCCAAACTGGTTTTTGGCTTGGGGTTTTTGCCTTGGGGGGGATTTGGATTTGAGAGCACTCTTTCTATATTTTTGGATCTTATAAAACCCTTTCAAACAACCCTTTTTTCTCTTTAATAATTAAAAATAAAAAAAAATAAAATTAAAAAAAAAAAAAATATTTTTTTTTAATTATTTTTTTTTTTTGGGGGGGGGGTATTCTGTAGGGATGGTTTTGTTTTTTTATTAAAAATTAATTTGTTAGATCAGGTATAATCATAAACATATGACAAAGACATGTAAAAAAGATATATGATCCCCAAGATGCACATTTCAAGCTGAACTAGCACACCCCTCCACAAGATGTTAAAAGTGGATAGAATCCAGTCTATGTATGAGAATGTTGTAGTGAAAATTACACTACAGAAATATTCATTAAGTGGATAATCTCTAGTCTAATGTATGACTAATAAAAATTATTAATACATGTAGGAATATTTTTTTCTTAGATTTCAAATTAAATGAATATTTTAAAAAGATTATTTTATTAAACTATAAATAATAAAAATCTTATATAACAATGATATAAATATATATATTATTAATAATTATATATAAAAAGCCTTTTTTGGCATATGATTTCATGCCCTTTTCAAATGTTACATCTATTTTAATGTTAATCAATTATGCAGATAGAACACCATATACTATTCTACAATGGAAATAAAATAATGATAAAATAGAATAAAACCTTCATACAGAAATCTAAGATAACTTCAAAGAAATGACTATATAACATAATAATTTTCCATTCATTTTTAATTGACCAGTTGTTAACTAAACTTTTTGAAGTTTTATAAATATTCATACAATTATATAAGTTATGCTTAATGTAATAAGTTTCATATATAAATTATTTATTAAAATTTATATGAAAGAGCAGCATAATGGATTTTTTTATTAAACCAAATTAAATAAAAACAAATGTAAAAAAAGGGTAATAGTATGAATACTGAACTCTACCATCTGATGGTGCTGTTTTTCACAAAACGCACTTCAATATACCATTTTAGCGGCCTTAACTTATGGCTGACAATCTAATAAGTGTTTTTGAGCCGTAACATGCCGCCTGAGGATGATGTATTCTATGATTACATAACGAAATAATACACCCATTGCATTGCGACAGTATTCGTCAAAGTGAGTGCTCTTGAACTCTCGCTACAGTCTGATTTGATGGTGGCCGTATCTAAAAGAGACGAAACTGCAAAAATTCATTGTCAGAAATTTTTTAGAAAGCGTAGTGGAATTAGTATTCCATATTAAGAATTGTCATATCATTACACATGCTTCCCTATGCTTTTGAACTGCACACAACTTAAAAAGATTCTTTTCAGCAGAATTTTTTCCAATTTTGTGTGCAAATGCGAGGACTGTAAAATGTCATCTGCAAGTTGTCCGAATTGCTGGCCAGTGACACAAGTGGATGCACAATATTGTGTTTTCCCAGAAAGAGAAACTTCTGCAAGCATACCTATGTAGATCTGTGTATGGGAAGTTGGTTAAAAGGCTCCAAAATCCCATTACTTACAGCTTTGAGACTTCCCTGTTATTTTATTTGCATGTTACTTTTGGTTGCTGTTTTTATGCCCCTGAAAATGGTGTTTTTTTTTACTTGTTTTGGTTCACAACTTGTCCAAAGTTTCATTTCTTTTTGATTCAATAAATTATTTTATGGGAAACTTGTTATTTTTTTTGTTGTTCACATGATTATAAAGTAGGTAGTCAATATTTGATAAGTTTCATTAACAATTAAAGTAGGTAACATTTTATTATACCAAAAAAAAAAAGTGTTTAAGATTTTATTCAAAAGGCCCCATCAAAAAAAATAAAATAATAATAAAAAACTGTGCGGTAACATAATAAGATATTCAAAAAGAAAATCCAAAAAGAAGTTGATAATTAAAAATCAAAACAAACCTTCTCTGCCACCCCAACTCTCCCGGCTTAAAAAAAAGTGTTCTTTAAAAACGAACTGTTTATGTCTTTTTTAAAATTAAAGGCCCTAAAAATTAAGGAAGAACTTTTTGCTATCATATAAAGCTTTCTGTAGCATAAAGATTTGAAAAAAAAAAGCCTCGTAATAAATTAACCAAAAAAAAAAGACAATTCAAAATCAAAACAACCTCTGTCCCCTCCACTCTCTTGGTTTATTCAAAAGTACCAAATTGTTGAAGTCTTTCAGCAAATCAACAACAACAAAAAAAAGAAGATAAGTTCAAAGCAAACAACCAACCCCCTCCACCATCTAAAAACAATAAAGTATTTGTTACTATATTTTTGTGTAAACAAACTGACAGAGCGCAAATCTACACAATCCACAAACAAAGTGTTTGTTTCTTAAAAAAACGAACCAAAAAAAAAAAAAAACTGTGTGAAAAAAAATTTGGTTTACCTTAAGTAATATTATGTAAAGAAACCTATGGACAGTTAGTCGTTAATTTACAAACAAACCAACACCCCTAGACCATCAAAAACAAAGTATTTGTTTATTAAAACAAAAAAAAATCTGGATGAAATTAAAAAAAACTTTGGTGGTTTACTGTCACTGACGAAAAAAAATTAAAAACCAGTTGAAAAAAAAAAATCTTTTACCGTAATATTATGTAATAAAAAAAAACTTTGGTGGTTTACCATCACTGCCGAAAAAATAACCGGTTGAAAAAAAATTTTTTTTTTACCATAATATGTAAACAAACAGGTGGCCCATGAATTGTATATTGATGTGAATTGGGCGAAAAAGAGTGCCATCAGACGGTATGGTTCAGTATTCATACTATTATCAAAAAAGATTCCTGACACCACGTAAAATCAAAATTGTATGAAAAATTCTGTGGCAAAATAAGATATGCTAAATAAAGGGTAGTGCAAAGAAACCTATTTTTTAAATCAACAATCATTGAATGATTTAACATTTACAATTCATAATGTAAGTATTAAAAAAATCAGATAACAATTTAACACAATATCTATTTAACCTAATAATATTATCAGTTGCTTCTCATAATGGATTGAGGAAATTTTAACTTCAGCAAAGATTTTTGTGATTATTGTATAAATCAATTTGCAGATTATAAGTATGTCCTCAAATATCATAATTTCTATCCTTGCCATATTTTTCCAATGAAAACAATCAATATTTAAAATCCTTCAACAAGTTTGAGATAATCTTTATAAGATAAACAGGATCTGACTCTTCTATGATAACTATATTTTATTCATTAAAACATATTGTTTTAGAGGAAATCAGTTATTCATTTAATTTACATAGGCAAATCCAATACAGATCAGCCCTATAATGGATTCAATATCATATTCAACAAGATTAAGAACATATTAATTAGTTTTACAATCTTATCAACATATTTTCAGAATAATATGAATTATCCTTAAACAAAAAAAATTCTGGTAACCTTACAATAATAAGAAACAATGTATCATTATCATACAATAATCTGACAAAATAAATAAATATCTTTTATAAATTATACATCAACCTTTAAATTTAAAAAATCAAATTAAAAATTCTATCTATTTTAAATCCTATTTTGATACCACCTTAAAGAGTTACTATATTTCCTTGTATAACACCATTTTTTATTGCAAATATCTCAAATTTTCCAGCATCAGTAATAATGCTCTCTATACCATCATGTATCGATTGTAGATATAAAAAATATGCACTGACAAACAAGTTTTCACATATTATCACAAATAGTAGTGATTGAGTCAAATGTCTTGATTAAACTAAATAATAAATAAAAAAAATTTTATATATTAAATGCTTTTATTGACTGTGCACTAAAAAGAAATAAAATAATTGTTTCTTTAACTACAATTGGAGTTTTTAGATTTAATTTGAAATAAATTAATTTTTGGACCCCCCCCCTACTTTTATTTCAAGTTAAATCTAAAAACTAATTGTGGTTGAAGAAACAATTATTTTATTTCTTTTTAGTGCACAGTCAATAAAAGCATTTAATATATAAAAAAAATTATCTATTATTTTTAAGTTTTTAGTATTGGCATAGTAAATGAATGTAAAATTATATCATACTCAAATTGACTGGACACTTATAGATAATATATATATATTTCTGTTATAAGTTAAAATATATACATCAGATTTAGTAGGTCTGCATAATAATCCATGTGTATATATAGTAAATGAACCTCACTTAATACATATAATTTTACTTTAAATCATTATCACACATATAGTTTATGTAAATCATTAGATATTTCTGCAGTAAGTATAAATTTTTATTTTATATTTTTAATGTATATATTATATTTAGTATAATTAATAAAACAAGATACAAAATGTGTAACTTGCTTTTAAGCTTGTACTAAAATGTTCACTAGATACAGCTTACCACTAGCTCCAAACAAGCTTTAATTATAAGTGCTGAAAGAAAGAATTCAAAATCTCTATAGGAAAATTCTCATCTCCAGACCAATTGGTTTCGAGTTTATGGCTCACCTCAGTGAGGAGTTAAGATTTCAGACACTAGATCTAAAATTCCAACTCAAGCATCAGCACTTATTTAATACATTATTATCAATTTGAAAATCTGAATTTTTCAGACACATAAATGTCTTCAAATCCAGCCTTACGAACCAGATAGCTATATGGGTCTGAACTTAGTTCAGTTTTACCATATATTAATAGCCAAAGCAATATAACATCACAAAAGTCTTCAAGGGTACAATTATAATAATTAAAACAAGAGACAAAATATGTAACTTGCTTTTAAATTTGTGCCAAAATGTTCACTAGATGGAGCTTATCACCAGTTCCAAACAAGCTTTAATTATAAGTGCCGAAAGAGAAAGAATTCAAAATCTCTATTGGAAAATCCTCAGACTAATTGGTTTCGAGCTTGTGGCTCACCTCAGCGAGGAGCTAGGATTTCAAACGCTAGATCTAAAATTCCAACTCAAGCAAGTTACACATTTTGTGTCTTGTTTTATTAATTATTATAAATATACCCTTGAAGGCTTTTGCAATGTTATATCACTTTGGCTATTATTATATGGTGAAACTGAACTGAGTTCAGACCCATATAGCTATCTGGTTTGTAAGGCTGGATTTGAAGACATTTACGTGTCTGAAAAATTCAGATTTTCAAATTGATAATAACGTATTTAATACATGCTGACCCTTGAGTTGGAATTTTAGATCTAGTGTCTGAAATCCTAGCTCCTCATTGAGGTGAGCCATAAGCTCGAAACCAATTGATCTGGGGATGATGATTTTCCGATAGAGATTTTGAACTCTTTCTCTATCGGCACTTATAATTAAAGCTCGGTTTGAAGCTAGTGGTAAGCTCCATCTAGTAAACATATATTTAGTATGTATATATAATTATATATGAATAATAAATCGGTAACTAAATTTACTATTTAAATTGATAGATCCATTTTTATTTTTAAGACAATTGTTTTTTTCTTTTTTAACTTTTTGCGATTGTTTAAATAATGCAATTTTTCTAGTTCACTTTTTTAAAAAAAAAAACAACAATTATTTTAAAATAAAAACAAACAGTTTTAAACAAAAAACTTAGTTACTGATTTATTATACATATATAATTATGTACATATACTAAATAGATATATACATTAAGAGTTTAAAATGGTTTTAAAAATGTTATTAAGTTGAAAAAAAAAATTTAACTGCCCTCTTGCGACCATTATTTAAAACAAATGAAAATTTTAAAAACAATTAACTGCAAAATGTGAAATTATTGAATATTTTTCCTGCCCTTAATTCCATGTCTATCAAACTAATTGACATACTGAAAAGATGTGTTTTAAATGGATTAGAGTGATATAACTTAGTTATATATCAATTTTCAAGCAATTCTATTGAATTTAAATATATTAAATCTTGATTTTAAAATTTCATTTTAATTTGAAAAAAATCAAAAGTTAACAAACAAACAGATTTTTTTCAAAATCAATTAAAGTATTTAATAATAATAATAAGTAATATATAAATTATACTTTTGCTCATAATCCTTTTTGTGCATTTGATTCTTGACTCTCTAAAACCACAATGATCCTCTGGTAACCACTAATCTGTGATTGAAAGCAACTTATTCAATAAAATCCTTGAAAGCATTTTTGCATCAATAAATAACAATAATATTCAATAAAAATTACAGCCATTTTTTTCTCTTTATTTTTTTTTTTATAGAATTAAACAAATAGAAATCCTTTATGATATGTCTATCCTCTCCAGAGATTAATATATTTCTGAAATATCACTACCATATTTTACAATTTTTTCAAAGATTTTATTAGGATCTTCAGACATTTCATTTTTAAGAAATGTCTTAAACCTTATCTAGCTAGCTATCTCTGTCCAAATCTAAATAGGTGATATAGTATTAAATACAGTCATCAAATTTCTTCTTCTTTTATTCAAAAGATGATAAAATGGTCATCCATCTATTCAAGATATTATTATAAAAAAAATAATAACCATTAATCAGGGTTGTGACAATTTTTCAAGAACATATGTGGCTTGCAATACACTACTTTATTATGCATTTAAGTAGAGTATTCCATGTTTTCTTTTAATTAAGTCATTAATTATATATTATTGGAAAATATATTAAATTTTATTAAGTGCTAGCAGATGATCTAATAATAATGTGAAAGGCTAAAATCTTTCATGTTATCATTATCAGAAAAGTGATTAGAAATTGGATTTTTAGTGAGCCCAAAAATAATCTTACTTATATACACATTATATTCCCTTAAGAGAATTCCATGTTTCTCTGACAAGACCAGCTTGAAAATCCAAATGACTAATTTTAGTGCTTTAATAACTATTGAAACTTAGCATGTCCAACAATAATCCTAAAAAATGATTATCAAATTTCCTTCCAGAACATTTAGAATGCAATCTATTATTTGAAGTCATTATCATTTTTAATCTTACAGTTTAAAAGTTCTACCTCTCTGCTTAAGCAGCATTTTTATTATTGTATGTGCCCATGTATTTTGATTTACTTCATCTTTTGAGTCTTAACTATAAGACAATCCATAAGAACACTGTTTTGAGTATAAATATATCCACATTTTTCATAGCAATTTTTCTAAATAAAATACTTATTGCCGGCAATCATGTGTGGGTAAAAATTCAAAACAAACGGTTCAGTTGAAATCACAAAGCCAATATCATTATTTAACTCACAGTTTATTGCTATTATCACATTTGTATTAAAGTTTTCAAGAAAAATTTTTTTATCATCTGTTGGCACTGAAGCAATAACATTATACAAAGTTCATAAAAACTTTAATAACAATATGTGCAGTCTTGTTTCACAATGTTAACAAAAAAACATAGTATAATAAAACATTTTCTTGATATGTCTGCAAACCAAACAAAACCATTATAATAATTGGAAATATGCAGAAAATTAGCAGTGAAACATTTTTTAGGATGCTTTAGCTGGGAACCAACATCTTGGAACTAGAAATATTAATACAAAACTTGATGAAACTTCTCTGAATAAAAATTTCCTATGTAATATTTTTTCCCTAAACCAATTCACTATGGAAATATTACTACTATTGTGTCAATATAAAAAACTCATTAGTAGATCAAAAAAGCTTTGAAATAACAATGCTATCATCCCTTTAAGCTATTATTCAAATAAAAAATAAAAGAATCTTTCCTACTTCAGGGCAAAGGCATCTCTAACAGCTTTCCTCTTTACAGAAAAACAGTAAGAGAAAATAAATTATCAGATTTACCAATTATGTAAGATATTTAACTAAGAATAACTATATATCCATTTTCTGACCAATATTGGGTCGTACACCTGAAAAGAAAAAAAAGTTTGATTAGAATCTGAAAAAAATATTCAAGCTTTATTCAGCCAGATTAGAAAACTCAAATTGTGGTATAATAGAAGATAGAGATGCCACTACTATATCACGAGCTTTGTTGTCACTCAGGTTAATATAGAATAATTTATTCTTACAATTGAAACGCAAACATATAAAATAACATAATTAGCAGTATTCAAAAGTAACATTGAATTATATAATGACTTGAAGAATTAAACAGAATAATGAAGATAATATGTAAAGATATTGATGAATGTAAATACATTACTCTCTTTAAAAAAAAAATGCAGCTATCATAGAATATAATTATCTTACTCCTACTAATCTAAGCTAAGAGTTTTTATATAAATACATATAGTCAAGATAATCAGGCAGAAATTAATATATATATATCCATATTTATTTTGAATAAAGTTAATATAAAAAATAAATATAATATTAGATACATTTCTAAAATAGCAGACTTCAAACAAAATAAAAAAAATCTTAATTTTGATAAAATGTTATTTGGCCAATCATTAAACTTGTTTGTATTATTTTAAAGCCATTTTATAACCTTATTTGAAATTGAAACATTCTATTTATTCCATATTTATATTATTTTTATATAACTGCAATAAATTTAAATACAGGTTTTATTACTGTGCTGGATAAAAATTCCATAAATAACTGACTTCTGACATTTTGCATAGAAAGAGTATGACTGCATTCTTATAAAATATATCCATGAGTTAGCAATTCTGCTAAAACTTTTATAATACATTTTCTATCAGTATGACCAAAATGTGTTTTTCCAAACTTAAACTCATCTTTCTTATTTTATTATTAATATTCCCTGTACCATGTTCGATGAATATCTAAAGACGACTGGATATTTATTTATTTTGAAAATAATCCTTAGTCTATTTATATGTAAAACAATAATTTTATCTTTCATTATATTACACTAATATATTTTTATGTATTAGGAGAAGTTAATATGGAAAACTATATCTTTATTGCTTCATATTAATCAAGATTCTCAAACAAAGAAAAAAATTGTATTATTTTTGAGATTAATGCCATATATGCTGTAGCAAATAAAAGAAACAAAATGACCCACATATATATTTATATAAAGACTTCTATGACACACACATATATAAGTATACATATTGTTAATTATAATTTTCAAACAAACATACCTTTGCTTTAACAATAATGGCTTGGTGATTTATAAAGCCCCCAATTTTTTTTAGAGCTGGAATAACAAAAAGGTGACTGGTTACTGCAGCAGACACAGGGTTACCTAGAAAGAAATATATCAATCTCTACAATTACACTAGATAAAATTATTACAACTCAAATACTAATATAGCAAAATAAAATAAGCAATAATATTATTACAATTTTACTAATAAAAAAATTGCCATGAAATGTAATTTTATAACCTAATCAATCAAAAGAAAATGCACATACACACATAACATTAATAATGGAGATATCTATTTCACTTTTAATCAACTGAAAAATAGTGATTACTATATGATAATGCAAAAAGACTTCCAACCAGTTTTGGAACAATTATTCAAAATCGCTTTTTTTCTTTTTATTTAAACGAAGAATATAAAGAAAGCATATATCTTGTAATAAATATCGTTATTTAAAGCATCTTCAATTTGATGATTATTTCATGTTTCAGTATATAATGAAACACAATGAAAACTTTGTATATTAAATTCGTTTAGCTTAATAAAAAAAACTTGAAGTTAAATGTTGATAAAATAAAACTGTTTAATGAATTAGTTTTGTCTATAAATATTGCACTAAATGGAAATAAAATTGAGAAAGTTAATATTAGGATTAGGAATATCAGGAAAAATAATATCAAAAATGGAAATAAAAAAAAATCCATTATTTTGTGTTTTCATATAAATTTATAATAAAGTAATATAAATATCAATATATAAGTGATTCTAAATATATATATAATTTATACAAAAAAAAACATTTTCAGCATATAATTTTATGATCTTTCCAATATTATTTCTTTTAACTATTATGCAATATGATGCACTGTGGTTTCTCTTTCGATGCCCAGAGAAACCTGTTAGCCACTTTACCTTACCTTTCCATTCCCCACTATATTTTTCCCCTATTCTTGACTAGCCTGCTCCATCCCATTTCCACAACATTTGTCAACTCCATGGCCTTTATATTTAAATCCCCCTTATCTTTTCCCAAACCCGAAAATCAAGAACCCACTTTCTGTATAATCACTGTTTATACTTATTCTCCTACAACTTCATTATTTGTACCCTTTCTGCTTGTAGGCAATTTACATTCAATTAACAAATGCCTAATATTTTCCTAGCCTTCCTTACATAACTTGCAGACTAAATCAACCATATTTTTCCATTTATGTGCATATTCCCTTGTTGCTAAAGATCCTGTTGAACCTTAAACAGTAAACTACTTTCCTTGCTATTATCATAAATTAACTCACACCAATATTCTGTTTACTTCTATATATATTTAAACTCTTTTTACTCTCCATACTAGTTCTCCTCTCCAACTCCCTATTCTTTATTAATGCATCTAATCTTCTATCCAATTCCTTGCCACTATAACAGTAAACAATTCTCCTAACACAATCATCCCACCCTTTGTATAAGTATACTGACATAAATTCTTTATCCAAATCTTCTGCATACCATACTACCTTTCTCACCCATCTTGTTGCCTGCCCTTTACTCATAACCCAATTAAATACTATTTTGGCTATTCTCTTATTATCCATAAATTGCAATCTACTGAACATTTTCATTTTGCTTTTTGCATCTCTCATATAAAAACTTGACCATTCCATTTCTCCTTGAATTGCCTCCTTTGCCATTCACACATCTGCATCTAATGCATGTCTTCCTACTTCTCTTTGTACTTTTTCTAAGTAATCTAACACCCTTTACTAACACATAATGCATCATTACCATATTTTTAAGCCTGATACTGCCACTCCCTTCCATACAATTCTACCTACATCATATTTATTATATGAAAACACTGTTAATTTCTTTATCAGTCCCTTTCTTTCTTTGCTTCATTTATCAATTTTTTCTCCCATTCATCCAAGCAATTTCTCTGATTACTTAAGATGATTCCCAAATAGTTATACCTATTCACCACATATATCTTTATATCCCCCAATAAAAATTCTTTCTCTTTTCTCAGTATTTATCATCATTACTTTTGATTTTTCTTCACTAAATTTAATCCCCATTCACTTCACCCTTGTGCATGTCTTCAGCATAACTTCCATATCTTCCCTACTTTCTGTGCACAAGAAGATATCATCTGCAAATAAAAGACCCGATAATGTATATACTTCCTTGCCACCTATTAATGGTATCTCTACCCCTCTTCCTAGTCTTTCTATTGCTCTCTCCATTTCTCTCAAATACAACAAAAACAAAATAGGTGACATAGGGCATCCTTGCCTTAGTCCTATTTCCTGATTCTATATTTTCTAATTGATACATATAGTAATTATTTTCATACAATCTCTTAATAAGATTCACTGAAGCTCCATCCATTCCCAAATTTAATAAACTTACCCATAATCTATTTCTATTTACTCTATTATATGTCTTCTATATATCTATAAAAACCATACATAACTGACCATCTGTTTTCTACTCATATCTATGAGTTGTTTAACTACTATACACCTATCCAATTGAAAACCTCCTTGCATTTCTCCCACTATATTATTTTCTTCCATCCATTTTGTGACCTTTCCAGTCATCATACATGTGAAAACTTTATATAACACTAATATTACCACTATCAGTCTATAATTGCTTAACTTTCTATGATCCTTACCCTTTTCTTTAAATAGTAGCCTTATTCTTGTATTATTCCAACTACCTGGAAATTCTGTCTTCTGTGCCATCTTATTAAAACACGATAATAAGTTTAATTTTCCCTATTTCCTAAATTCATCACCATCTCTGCTGCCCATCCATCTAAACCTCTTGCCTTTCCACTTTTCAATTTCTTCCCTGCCTCATTCAATTCATTTTCTGTAAACCTAATATTTCCATTACTATATGCTTTCATGTTTGTTATCACTCTGTCCTTCACATCTAACATCTTTTCTATATCCATTACATACTTATTTAAGATTGTCTCTAATTCTTCTCTAGAGCTACACTCTATTCCCTCATCATCTAGTAATACTATTTCTCTCCCCCTCCCCTACATTCCTTCTTTTAATATATTTCCAAAATTTTTTACTCCCATCTCTTCCACTTTTATTAATATCCTCCAACAATTTACTATTTAATTTCATTCTCTCTATATAATTATCTATTTTAGCCAACTTCTTTTTTTTAAAAATATTTTTCCCATTTAACATTAACATCTTTTTCACTTTCTTTGTTCTTAATAGCACACTTATATTCTTTGCATGCTTTTTTTCCTCTCTTTTACACTTTTACTAACTCTCACTTTTCTATTACTTTTATTCTTCTGAATATTCTCACCTAAAACCCTATTTGCCACTTTTTCTACTTCACCACACCAGTCCTTATATTCATCCCCAACAAACTCTTCCATGATTTCTTCTACTTTTATTTTATATTCTTCTAACTTATTCTTATCATTCATTCTCCATCCACATCTTTCACTATCCTTTCTACTTTTATTACTATTTTCCATCACATTACTAACCATTTCTATTATAAAGAAATTATGATCACTATTACATACTCTCTCTTCATTATCAAACACTTTAATTTTCCATACTTTATTCATTCCCTCTTTCTCTACTAATACATAATATATTGTGTGAAATATATTATTTCTAGACCATGTGTATTGTCCCTCATAAATATTTGATAAATTTCCAATGCTCAAATTCACTCTCTGACAAAAATTCTTCAAAAGCTGTCCATTCTTGTTATCTATATCATCAATTTCTTCAATATGCCCATTCATATCCCCTATAACCATTATTCTCTTCCCCTTTTTTTTGAAACTCTGTATATCCTTAACTAGGCATTCATATATGCTACTGTTCCACTCCATTATAGTTTGACTATCTCCAGTGGCTATATATACTATAACCACCATCCATTCTTGTCTTCCTAACCTTATCTCAAACCACAAATGTTCTTGACACTTAACAGTATTTAAATATTTTTTGACATAACTCCTATACCACCACCCCTTTTTTCTTTTCTATTTATACTCTGCCATACCAAGTCTTCCAGTATAGGTTTCTTCTCTTAGATGTGTTTCCACTACTGCTAATACCTCAAGCTCTTCATTTTTAACTGCTTTGTTTAATTCCAGTCACTTTTCTGATCTCCTACCATCTTGCATATTCAAATATCCAATTTTAACAATTTCTTCTTTCCTATATACTCTTTTATAAATTCTTTTGACTCTTTTTTCTCCATTACATTTGTAAATAACTTGATTACCATTAATTTTACAGACCCATTCCCTCTCCACATCTACATTTATATCTAAATCAGCTACCCTTTGTTTATTTCTTACATCCAGTCCATTCTTCTTCTTTCTGATAACACTGCAATTTAAAACCCCACCTCCCTTTATAAGTTTCCTGAACTATAATATTCTTTATAAATCAAACTCCCTAATACTTCACTTCCTTGTTTTGCTAAGTGCAATCCATCTTTACTATATAACTCCCTCTTACTAATAAAAAAAATCCCACACATCCACAAACATAACATCATTTCTCTCACACAATTTTTTCAATCTCTCATTTATAGAACATGCCCTATCTAACATATATCTATTGTTAAATCTTGGTAATAATCCAACTATTCCTACTCTTCCTTTAATCTTACTCAAATTACTAATCAATTCTATGTACTCATCCATTACTCTCTCCGATGGCTCTGACAAATTATTTGTCCCTACCATAACATACACATCTCTACTCCCTTGTTTCTTTACTTTATCTGTAACATCTCTAATTCCAGTTCTAGGCAAACATATTCTTACATACCTGTTTCTATTTTCCCTTGCAATTACATCTCCACATTCTCTAATTAGTAAATCTCCTATCAATACTGTCTCATAGTTTACTTTCCCTACTTCATCTGTAACATTCTCTTCCACCTTCTGGACTTCCTTATCTACTTCTTTTATCATTTCTATTCATTAATTCCTTAATCTGCTCACACTTCATCTCTAATGATTTTAATTTTGCTTCTATATTCTTTACCTCTTCCTCTATCTTACTTATTCTTTGGCTAACCATCTCCATTGCACTACTTATTTTGTCATCCATATCTCTTGTCACTCCACTAAAAACATACTCTATTCTATCTTCCTCAACTACATTTTGCTCCATTTCTCCTGACTTTCTCTTTAAACTATTTATACTTAGAAACCATTTTTTCACCTCTTTTATCACATTTACACCTGGTCTACATAATCATACATCTGTTACATCCTTTCTAGTCTTATTTAAGCATTTCAAATGATAAACCTTCTCACAGCATGCCTAATTCCTTTCTGACCATTATATATACATTATGGGATACAAATGTAATCCATATTCCTTATTTTTCAAGTCATCTCTATATTTAACTTTTTGCTTTCTCTACTACTACTCTACAAACCCCTTTATACAAAAGGGAAAATTTTTTTATTTTCAATGGTGATCGATAGACATGTTTCCCAATCTTACTCCTCAAAACATTATCTTCTTTCTCAAATAAATCACTCTCTTTCTTAAATTAAAAAAATTATTTAGTAACAAACTTACTAAAAAAACCAACTAATCTTATATACAACTTAGTTTTAACGCTTCCGTACTATAACACACACAACAAAATTTATTTTTTTCCTTTTATATTTAAAATGACATAATGAAACACTTTCCAAACATTATCAATATTATTCCCTATCTTTCCAAATCCAATTAAATCTATCTGTCTTCCTCCAATTTTCTTTCCACCTCCACACAGTAGGCAGAAAATGTTTGTTGCAATGAATTCCCCCAGATAATATTAAATATATATATAAACTTTAATTTATCTTGCAGAACAAATCAATCACATCAGCACAGCAAGGCAGTCAAAACTAGTGACACCTATTGTTTTATAATAGGAAAAAAATAGTAATAAATGGATAAAATAAATTAAAAAGTGAATAAAAATAAAATCATGATATAGCAATCCAAAGTGTTAGAAATTCTACAAAGGTTGAAATTAATTATATAACACAACAATTATAAAGCGATAAAATATATTTCATACAACAATATATACTATTTTATTATAAAATTTTCAATTCATTTTTAATTAGCTATTAATTAAATTTATTGAAGTTTTGTATATATTCAAATACTTAATTTTGCAATGCTTCATATAATTTGTTTTATAAAAATGTAATATAGAGAACATACCAATAGCTCAAACAGGCTCTTAATTGATAAGTGCGGTAAGAGAAAATATTTAAAATCTCTATCCAGAACATTCTTATCTCCAGACCAATTGGTTTCGAACTTATGACTCACATCAGTGAGGAGCTAGAATATTCAGACGCTAGATCTAAAATATCAACTCAAAACCCAGCACTTATTTCGTACGTAGTATTTGATATTTTAGATCTAGTGTCTGAATATTCTAGCTCCTCACTGAGGTGAGCTATAAGCTTGAAACCAATTGGTCTGGGAACAAGAATGTTCTGGATAGAGATTTTAAATATTGTCTCATATTGCACTTATTAATTAAGAGCTTTTTTGAGCTATTGGTATGCTCTCTGTATTACATTTTTGTGAATACAAGTTTATAAAAGCAATATCACATTATATATGACTTGCTTTATTGATTATTATAATTTGTTTTATATATTTGTCATCTTTTCAAAACGTATTGTCCTAAAATTTATAATACATTAATAAAAAAATATAAATTATATTGATAACCAAATTAATATTAAATGGGCAAATAGTAAAATTCTAGAAAAAATAATATGTACTTACAAAAGATGATATAAAATATGATAAAGTAATCATATTATTGTTACAATTGTAATATGGTTTAGTATGAACATACAGGGAAATAGTTACATGAAAGAGCCAAAAAACATAACTGCAATGAATAGAAGAAATAATAAATCTGTGTAATATATTCACTACTTAACATACAAACATAAAATAGATTCTACAGAAAATATTAAACCTTTACTTTACATTAACAATCCAAAAAGAAGATAAGTATATGAAACAAATTATATTAAGAAAAATAAAAATAATTGTATGAATATATAAAAAATTTCAATATATTTAATTAATAATTAGTCAATTAAAAATAAATGGAAAATTATATAAGGTAATAATGTTTATATTGTGCTAAAACATAAAAAACGTGAAGTTATAATAATAAACAATATATAAAGACTAAGCGTTTTCAGGGGGTTCAAACGCATGGCCAGTAGACCTTTAGTGCTCTAAAAATATCAAGTTATATTCAGAATTGATTTGGCAGAAATACTTTACATGAAGCAGAATGATGTAAAATGTAAGATAAAAGAGGCATTCTTTATAGCAGATGATGCCAACACTATCAATCGAAAGGAATCCTGCTTTTCCATTTCTAAAAAATGAGCCATTTAAATACATTGCATAAATTTGCATATACTAAGTTCAGACAACATTTTACCAGCGCTTCCATCATATGCTATGAATATGGTAACTAGATATTCCTGAAAGCGCTTAGGCTTTATATTTTGTTTATTATTATAGCTTCATATTTTCTGCATTTTAGCGTCATATAAACATTACTTTGTTATATGTGAAGTATAATCAATTATTTAATTACATAATAAGGTAGTATATATTATATTCTGTCAAACATATTTTATTGCTTTATAATTGTTGTTATATAATTAATTTATTTCAACATTCATTTAATTTCTAGCAATCTGGATTGCTATAACATAATTTTATTTTATCTATTTATTGCTACTTTTTTCTTTCTATTATACAGCAATAGGTGTCGCTATGTATGCAATAATATATTAATTGTTAAATAGGTAATGTTTAACATTAAAAAAGACAAAATTATGTGATGAAAAAGGCTTTTTTATATAATAATATATATATACAATATATTAAAAATCATTGTTATAAATTGCAATTTATATTATTTTATTAAAAATTAACATTATAAGAAATATATATTTCAATATAAATGATTTAATATGCTTTTTGAAGACTTTAGTATTATATGTAAAAGAATTGTATTCCTTTTGGTTTTATATAAAAGAAAATTTTTTAAACTATATTCTTCTTGTAAGTAATTAGATTCCAAAATAAAAATGTGAGACAAATATTGGAGGAAAAAAACAAACAAAAAGAAAAATAAATTTAAGTATAAAATACCATATTGAAGTAAAAAATTATAATACAATAAAAAAAATGTAATGGAAGTTAATAAAAAATAAATGATGGTCAATTCATTTATATATCGACTAATAAAAATATATCATAAAGAAGAAAGAGATAATCAAAAAGCTTGTTCAATATTCATTTAAATTTGAATAAATTTCAAATTATAAAAAGTGTAAATCTCTTACCTGGTAGACCAAATATCAATTTCTTCCTTCCCTCATACACTGTTGTTGCAAAAGTTGTTGGCAATCTGCAACAATAGGTATTTCTTAAAATTTTGTAACAATAAGTTTTCTACCTGATAATAACCTTCCATCAACTAAAAATATAACAACATTGGCAAAACTTGAATAAAATATATTTATATTCTATTTTCTAGTAACCATTAATTACTTAAATTTAGAAAAAATGCTGGAACTAACGAATATGTTGAATGTAAACAGAAAAAATCATGTATAGATGAATCAAGTAAAATCAATATACTTCATAGCACAATAGTGGACTAAGTTTGTAATTTCATATAAAACATTATAATAAGACTGAGTGAAATTGAAAATGCTTGCAAGATAATAAGACAAAATACCTCAAAGTGCATTGTCAAAATTTCAGCTCCTGTCTTTATGGAGAAGTTACTTTCTTTTCCTCCATTTGTAAAATTTAGACAGATTAAAGTAAAACAGTACAACCTGAGAAGAGGTTGATTGCTCAAATAAGTTTCCTTTTAGCATCACATATTGTCATGTTCTCCAAAACAATTAAAACTTAATTAACTTGGTTGTAGAATTCAGCAAACAAAATATTGGCGTGACCAATTTATAGTGATAATGAAGAAGTGACCATTATGCTTTCAAAACTGTTCCTTTTATACTCATTTCTACAGTAACGTGATTTCAATTAGGGCAGTGAAAAGAAGGTGTGTTATTACAATTAACAGGAATCTAGAACATTTGCACCGGGAATGATTTATACATAATTTAAATAAATACAGAAAAAAGTGATTTTAAGTGTTTTTTTAAAGAAAACATACAATTATTTGTTAATTAAAACATTTGAAACTAAAGTTACCTAACTTTGAAAAATAACTCTTTTATTTATTTATCTCTTTTTTTAATAGGAAATTAACAACAGATAAATTTATGATAGTTAGGCGTAACTTCTCAAAATCAGTGTTTGGGAAGATAGCAATCTTAATATTGACACATTCTTAAATAAATAAAAGGCAAATTATACAGCTGTAAATACATAAAATAGAGCATTAAGTTACTCAATCAAATTAATAGAAATAATACCAGATCAACCATTAAGAATTATAATAAAAAAATTTTTTTTAGATACTAAATTGTACCTGTATTTATTTTCTATGCTAAATAAATGGTCATATATATATATATATTAAATATCAACAATAGTCACTCTTGCTTTCTAGAAAGCTGGTAATTTCTCCTCTTGTGCGTTTAATGTCACTTAAATTTTAATTTACAGCCCAATAGTGCTTCAACATACAAATATTGCAGGGGCCTTTTGTATTACTACCATTTTAGACTAAAAAATCATTTTCACATGCTTTTTTATAATTATGTATGGTCCTTCATAAAGAATTTTAAATTTCTTTAAAATGTGTTGTTCAGTTAGACTGACATCAGATACTTTCACAATAATTTTATTACCTAACTTGAAAGAGCAAGAGAATTGATTTGATCTGTTTTCTTTTTTGACCTTGACTACACAATTGACTATAAGCCTTCTTTTGATCTGATATTACATCCAGTAGAGTTTTTCTGAAGTTTGGTGCAGCTTTCCCAAAATGAAATTGGATAGGATCAGATCCTAAAAAATCATGCCATGTTCAATCAATATAATTCATAACTTTTTTAATTGATTTACCCAACTATGATCATTTTTATGGACATATATTCTCAGTAATCTATCAGGTTCTCTTATAACCCTTTTACAAGGGGATAAAAGCCAACGTGTGTTTAATGTCTTTTTTAAATGACCATTGTGTAAAATATTAAAGAATGTTTAATCTTTAATTTTAAATAAATCATTGAAAAGAAATGTTTTGCAATTAAATGTAGTTTTAAAAAAAACATGGGCGCATATATATATATTGATTAAATAAAACCGAGCTTACAAATCATCTTATAAGGAAGGGAATTCATAAATTTAAATTAATTATAAAACTTTGTAAATAAGGAAATAAATTCCTAAGAAAGTAATGAATTGTGTAATTAAAGATAAGGAATTATTTGTATGATAACAAACTAATAATTCAAACTAATTAAACCCCAAGAATTTACTCCAGAAAAGATAAGAGAAACAAAGGAGATGATATAAAAAGCTAGACAAAAAGGACTTATTGTCTTTTTCTATGGTTGCTGCTATTAGTAGTGTGTCCACAAGTTGAAGAGCAACAGATAATCATCAAATGATTTATTTTCCCAGGATCTCAGCTCCTGTAGGTCACTAAGCCGATTAGTGTTCTGAACAGACTGTGCTAGTCTTATTATTATTTTGGAAACGCCTCAAGATGCTCATTGAGTGTCATATATTAAGACCTATAGACGGTAGTGAAGATAAAGTTATTAATAGCTTTTCCTTAATTGTGTAAATAGTATTTGCAGGGAAATAATTAACCTGGGACTTAAGCTCTATAAATTTCAAATTGTATACTTGCATTAAAGATCAGTAGAGCAGTTATTTATTTTTCTTCCAAATTTATATATATATTACTATTGCTTAAAATATTACTGTTATTTCGTTAAGTTCTTTTATGTGTATTTGTTTGCTGGTCACCCAGTCTTAGTTGGGGACACAGCAAATTATTGACACAGTCACATTTCAAATCTAGGAAATAGAAAAGAGCTTAAGCCATTAGTAGTTCTGGTATTGGGTTTTTTAACTTAGGAAGAACAATTCACAATTATAGTATTAGGGACTTAGTCATAAAGTTAAATTATTCAGTAATTAGTCATGCGTGTGATGGGACAGAATAGTATACCGGAATTCGAAGTTAGCAATGCATCTGAATGGCCATTGTATATTATGCAACTACAGAACTTCTTTATATTGAATGGAATTGAAGATAATATAAGGAAAGTAGCTGGAATCATGCGCTTTGCAGGGATGAAAGTTATAGAAATCATAAATAGATTGTTTGACATACCTATTACTGAGACAGTAAAATATAAGGATTTAATAAATAAACTAAGTGATTATTTCAGCCCCTGTCTGTCATGGCACATAGCTTGTTTACCTTTGTGAAGAAGGAAGCAGCTAGAGGGTGAGAAAATTAAAGAGTATGATACAGCTCTTAAAGAATTGACCAAGAGTTTGTAAGTATGGTGACCTCATGGATGAAATACTCATTGATCAGTTACTATGGGAAATGTCTTACGATAGGCTCTGAAAACAATTTCTTACCTAACCTGAGATTACATATGAGATGGCCACTAAAAAAGGCATCACGTATGATTTAATACTGGAACAGGTTCAGGTGTTTTTAGCAGGAAAAGGGATGAAAAACCCTACATATGTGTTTAAAATAGAACATGAAAAATCCGTGCCACCGGAAGCGGAAATAAGTAACTTAACTAGATGTTTTTGTTATGGTAAAAGAGGCCACATATCAAAACAATGTATATGGCATAAAGAATCATGTTTTAAATGTGGAAAAAAAAGCCATTTAGCATGTACTTGCAAATAAGAAAGTAACTGGAAAGGCAAAAGTAAATCGCCTTTGCAAGAAAATAGGGGAGGTTGCCATACAATTAAAACATGGGCACCCAAGTTCGAAATCAATTTATGATGAAGTTGCAATATTGTGACAAAGAACTGTTAAAGGAGATAGATAGTGAGTCAGGTATTTCTCTGATGTCACTATCAGACTGGACATCATAGTCATCTGATAACGCAGAAAATAAATTGGGAAAAACAAACATTAGAGCACATGATGTTAATTGAAATGCATTAAGAATAGCAGGTCGTGTGATAGCACGCATCTATACATTGTAAAAGGGAAGATTAACCCTATTTTGGGGAGGGAGTGGTTCCATGAATTAGGGATCCAAATTAAAATTACTAAAAAAATCCCTATTGATCGATAAACAGCATATAAAAAGCCAGTTTTCATTAATAAAGAGTTGCAAAAAGCAAAACCGTTCATCTATAAAACTAGTAAATGTCATTGCATTCAAAAAACGGAAGAAATGATAGATAGTGCTAACAAATGGCACTGTAACTGTAAAGGTGGGTTATATATTAAGCCACCTGCATTGGCAATAGGAATCATTTCAAAAAGAGATTACAGTGTTAAGAAAAGAACTAGAAACTTATAAATTGAGATCAAAATACGCACAAGAAAAAAATTATTGGTAAAATACTTGTAGCTGTCTTAAATAATGAAGAAAGACAAGACACAATGGAACCATCACCACAGATCAACAGTGAAGAGAAAAAACCAGAGTGCTGCGACATGGGAACTGGAACAATAGAACGGGAAATGGAGTCAACACCGAACTTGAGGGAATTAACAAGTGGATCGCTCAGACCAGATGTCAGATATGGAGACCAGACAGATTCAATGACTATATGTAAGCATAAACTTTTCAGGAGTAAGATGAAGAGGGTAAAATGTTAAAGAATGTTTAATCTTTAATTTTAAATAATAAATTGTTGAAAAGAAATGTTTTGCAATTAAACATAGTTTAAACAATTATGGATGCATATATATATATATTGATTAAATAAAACCGAGCTTACAAATCATCTTATAAGGAAAGTAATTCATAAATTTTAATTAATTATAAAACATTGTAGATACTAAGAAAGTAATTAATTTTGTAATTAAAGATAAGCAATTATTTGTATGATAACAATTAAACATAGTTTAAACAAACATGGATGTATATATATATATATATATTGATTAAATAAAACCGAGCTTACAAATCACCTTATAAGGAAAGTAATTCACAAATTTTAATTAATTATAAAACATTGTAGATACTAAGAAAGTAATTAATTGTGTAATTAAAGATAAGGAATTATTTGAATGATAACAAACTAAAAATTCAAACTAATTAAACCCCAAGAATTTACTCCAGAAAAGATAAGAAAAACAAAGGAGATGATATAAAAAACTAGACAAAAAGGACTGATTGCTTTTTTCTGTGGTTGCTGCTATTAGTAATGCATCCGTGAGTTGTTGAGCAGCAGATCATCATCAAAGAATTTCTTTTCCCAGGAACTTGACTCCTGTAGGTCAATAAGCCGATTAGTGTTCTAAACTGACCATCCCGGTTATTATTTTGAAATGCCTCAAGAGGCTCATTGAAGGTCATATATTAAAGCCTGTAGATGGTAATTTAATTGTGTAAATAGTATTTGCTGGCAAATAATTAACCTGGGACTTAAGCTCTATCAATTACAAACTGTATACTCATGTTAAAGTCAGTAGAGCAGTTATTTATTTTTCTTCCAAATTTATATATAAATTACTATTGCTTAAAATATTACTGTTATTGCGCTGAGTTCTTTTATGTGTATTTGTTCGCTTGTCACCCAGTCTTGGTTAGGGACACAGCACATTGCCATTCCCCTCAGTTTATAACAGAAGACAGGTGTGAAACTATAATGAGATCTTCAAGATCTGTGCTATTAACTTTGCTTCAAATAAATAAGTTGAATGATTAATAAAATTTAAATAAAAATTTAATTCAAATATATAACAATATTGATAATAATTTATAGTTTAAAAACACAAATACTACTAAAAGTATTTTACTTATTTTTCAGTTTCAATAAAAATAAAACTCAAAGGTGCCAAACTCCCAAAAAAGAAAGTTTGCTCTTGGAATACTTATAGAAGAAGAACATCATCAATTATTACCACCATCCCAGCATGTTCACCAATGGCTTGTATAATTTCTCAGGGCTGTGAATATTAACTAATATAATATTTGTCTGAAGATTTGTGATGATGGTATATTATTAGATGTGATATGTTGGATTATTTCCATCATCTATGAGTGAATGTTGAATGTATAGAAAATTTTAAAACTTTATTTAAACTTTCCAAATACAAACAACTTGTTAGTAATAACACAAATAGACAACACAGCTAGGTATATTTTAACCCTCTATACCCATGTCATATGGTGCTGTAGCCTATGTATATATATATATATATATCAAACTACATGCCTTTAGACATATATATATATGATTAATAATTTTAGAATGACCAAATCATGCCCTCAAACAAATAACTAGTTAATAAATTACTTGAAAGCCATGATTATCTTTCTTGGCCATCCAAACTCTGGGGTAATATCATATATTTTAGAAATGCAAATTTACTATTATTTGGTCTAATATCTATCGCCAGATTAAACTTGTGACAACTTTTGTTTTTCAGGTGACAGTGTCAATAGAGAGCTCTACTGAACACACTGTCTCAATGTTAGTTAATTCATTATTACTTCTTTTGAAAGAATTTGTCCCACACTATCTCAATGTTAGTTAATTCATTATTACTTCTTTTGAAGGAATCTGTCCCTATTCTAATAATGCAAATTAATTCAGTGAATTAACATTCATTCCTAGAGATAAATAAAGAATTATGAAGATTGATGAATTCTAATTTTAAAATAACATTTAATAAAATAAATAACAAAGTAATAAAATTACAATCTATTCATCTGCACTCATCCTTCTTATATAATAATAACACATACATATTACATAAATTATTAGTAGAAATTAATACAAATAATATATATTCAGAATATTATATGACTTTTTTTGGATTAGCAGCAATAATAAAGCTCTTAGTGAAAGTTCATTAATAACTTCTTGTTTGTTCATTTAAGGTTTATATATTTTGTCAAAAACTAAGAAAGCTTTTACAATGATATATTTCTTAGATTTTACTGCAGATTTTTCCTAATTAGATAGCTGTTTGTAATGTTATCATGGTCAAGGTCTTTTTAAGATTCCTTATTGACTATTATCTTGTCCATGATTTCTTGCATGAATTTGTTCAGTTATAAACTTGCTGGGATCTTCAGTGTGATATAACATGGCTAAAATCAAAGCATTTTTTTCAGATAATAAAGAACAAAATGCATTGACAAACATATATGGTGTCTATCAAGTAATCTAGGTCATTTCTCCAATGTAGGTAGGAGTTTCCACACAGGATCTTTTCCTACTTCTGCACTCTAAACTAAAAAAAATAAAACAACTACTTTTAAAAGTCCCAGGATCACTTTATATATCCTCTTGCCATTCGCTTATGCATGCACCTTGTCATATAAAAAGTTAATAATTAAATAATTTTGAGATTTCATACTTAAATCCAAATAACGGAGATAAAACAAGATAGGAATAAAATATAATTTAATTATAAATTATACTAATGGTCAGACCTAGCTATATTAATAAAAATATTATAAACTATGGTTACCTTTCCAGAACATTAAATAGCTCCTAAGTAACTGAAGAGAAATTAAATTCTCCATGGACTATGAATTTATATTAGGTTTAAACTGCGAAATCCCTGGGGGAATATTTTTACACCATCAGTATTATTAAAACATACTATGACTAATTTAGTAGAGTAAGAACTCTTATCTCACTAACTATTACAAAATTTAATTTATTATTTAAATGGTCAGAATTTATGAGGTGATATAGAAGGCTGGATTAATAAATAACAAAAAAAAATATTTATTATACAATAAGACATATTAAGACATTAATACATTAAGTTATAAAATAATAATAAATACTCAAATATTATCATGCTTCATGTGATTATACTTAAAACAAAAGTCTTATCAAAGTCTCCAATTTAAAATCTTTCTTTGTTAAGCTTAACATTTTTCTTCATTTGTTTGTTTTTACATCATGGAGTCCATTCCAGTATTTAAGACACTGTAAATCCATCCTTGAAAATTTAGAATCATTAAGTTTTCAATTTCTTTAGCTGCTTTATATTTTAAATTATTAAAGGTATACTCCTTGATTACTAACCTGGGGCTCTTATTAAGATCACATTTCTTCATCTCTTCAGACACAAATATTCTGTGAGAGAACTTTATCTGTAGGCATAATTTAACATAGGTTGAATGCAATCCAGATATGGCAGTTCAAATTTGATTACATATCAGAATAACAATAAATAATTAATCCAGGCTATATTGATCTGGGGTAAATGGCGCATACATAGTGGATTTAACTACCCTAGGCCATAATAATCATTTTATATTTATTTCTGTTGATAACTTGGCTGCTAAATAAAATGAACTTAAAATCTTTACAAGCTGCTAATGATGACTGTAAAACCAAAAGACAGACTCTAGATGCTGGGGAAAAGCACAAGCTTTCAATAAAAATTTTAAATCACATTTTTATTTAAACTGTCATTATTTAAAAATAAATAAATCATATTTATCCTCTTTCAAATCATTTTTAATTAATTTTATTAATAATAAGAATATTTGTTACAATAAAAAAATCTTTTATAAATTTAATATGTTAACAAAACTTTTTTTTTTTTAAAAAAAAAAATCAGATATCAATTATTTAAACTTTGAATAATTCAATATTAAAATTAGAGACAATAAAAGCAAATTTAAATTTTTAAACTAAAAAGGTGTTTTTCTTTTTAAACTTACTATTTTTTTTTAAATATTTTTTTAAAACAATTACCCTAGAAGTAACCAATTATGTATCTTGCTTTGTAACTGATATAATATATTGAAGCAGTCAATCTTAGCTTAAGATTGAGCTTCATGTTTCCACCTACTAACCTGTATTCAAACCCTATATCCCATCCCGCTCCTTTTGTCATATATATATATATATTTTATGTATATGAGATGCGCACCTAAGTTATAAAATTCTAATGTTTCAATAACAATTTTTTATTATTATTAATTCTTGTTTATTAATTATTAGTTCCTTTTTATTAAAGTATTATAAGTGCGGCTCAAATATATATATATATAGGAGCAAAATACTAACAAAATATTGATTTTTTTGTAAATATTTTATTATACATTATTTGTAAACTTTTTCTGTTTAAAGTACTTTTTTTTACCTATTACAATGTATATTTTATAAAATCCAAGATGGAACGATGCAACTGTTAATTGTCTAAAAATAATTAAAGGGTTGGAAACACTATTGTTTTAATCTGGGGAAGGTATTTTTAATTAAAGTTTTTACTTGAAATGGGGATTAAGATTAAAGATTTTCTTTGTTATAAACATTTTTGTCAAATCTACTTCTAATCTGGAAATAGATTTGAATTTATTTTTGGACGTTATCTAACAGTTGCATCTTTCAAAAACAATGGACTAAGTAATTAAAAGCATTCCAGAAATACTTGAGCAGGGTATAAAATGGCTGGATTTTAAATCACCAACAGATAGATGAGCTACTATTGAGAGAACTGATTGTTAACATACTACTCGTCATTATGAAACTGAAAATGATGTAGTAGTAAATCCACCACCCTTCTCGGCCCTGTTGGGTCATCATCTTCCGCTGCCGTACCATTCTGCTGCTCAAGAGTGAAGTAAAAGCCTGACCTAAGAACTTTAGAATGCTAATAGAAGTTTGCTGCCACCGAAGAACTTGCATTTCAATTGCTGTGCACGTGCCATACTAAATTGCAAGGTAACTTTTCAAGCCGTCACCTCAAACTAAATCTAGCCTAACTCATCTATCAAGATTTCTTCTAATGTGTTATTTAACTTTGTTTTTCGTACGCAATTTGCTTTTAAGTGAGTTCTATAAATTTAATTCTCTCTCATATGCTCTTAACTTTCCTTACTTTGGTGCGGTCATTAATTTACATGTATTTATTCTTTGATTTATATATCTGCTTGTTTATTATTAATATGCCAATTTCCAGCAACCTAGCAAACTTAATTTCTAAAATCCTTTTTGTCTTTCAATTAAATCTCCATTAATTAAGGTTTTTAACATTCCCTCAAAATATATTATATGACATATGTTCGCCAGTTTTTTTTTTTTATGAATCAACATTTTATGTTGGTTTATTATAAAATCATTTGATCAACTCCGAATAGATTAAAGCAATTCTACCCAGGGTAAATCCACCATTCAAGCTAATTAAAGCTTTGAAATCTTTTAAAATGTTTTTTTTTAAATTCTGAAAGAGTGACCCATTAATTATTTTTTATAACTGCCAGTTTTCTTTTATTTTCCATACTCTTAAAATGTCAAATATTGTATTTAAATATTCCAGTTGCTATAAAAACCACGAGGGTGGGATTGAATTATTTTAAATGTCAGAAAGGGAAGGGGGGTAAATTGTAATATTTTACTGTTTTAGTTATTAAGTAAAATCTTGTGTCTATATATATTATAACTGCATAGCATATTATTTATCTAAATTAAGGCATTCAAATAAGGGTCATTCATTTTAAAGCAGTAAACTTATTCAATGTCGTTAGTGACATTTATCAGTACTGCGTTACTGACATTTGACCTTATCTTCGTGATTATATATATATGCTTCTTAATCTGGGGGTTACGACAAGTTCGAACCCATAGATTTCTTTTCAAGCCTCGTCCTGAGGATAGTTAATCTTCCCAGGACTATTTATTTTGTATAACAAGATCTCTGGCAATGATTCCCATAAGTCTGGCACACACTATGCCTATCCACTTTCTTTGTATAAAAAGGCCTCTGGTAGTGATTCCCTAAGTCTGGCACATGCTATGCCTATCCACTTTCTTTGTACAAAAGGCCTGCACATTGGCGATATCCATGGCATGCTTATCCACTTCGTCTTTCGTCCAGAAGCACGACTTTTCCTGTTATTCTTGGTTATTATGTCAGCACTGCAAACTTCTTGATATTATTAATTCTTTTGCTTCATGACCCAGTTTTAATGCTCTAATATTAAAATCGCACTCTGCTTAAAATATATATAAATGCCAACTACTTTTAGTTTTATTAATTAAATTTCTTTCAGTCTTATACAATCCCACCATCATAACTTATTCCTGTATTTAAGAGTATCTATATACCTTGGGGAAATAAAGCGTTCTTCTTACCAGCGCTAATTAAAAGAAGTTTCATTAATTATTTTGTCATATAATCAGATATGTTTTCAAATGTATTTTATTTATTTTCACGACCGTAATGGCGTGAAAATAGTTTGTATTATATCTGTAATGAATCTAGGAATGCTCCCCAAAATAGTTTGTCACCATGTTTCAGACCGGTATATAAAAGCATTAATAGCAATAGTATGTAATTCTTTCTAATAATCGATTGGCATCTTAATATTGGACCCACCAAAGATGTGTGTTTATGTATAGTATATATTATTTAATTAATAAAAGAGCATATGAGAAATAATAGCGTGAATGACAGTATATAATTATCTATTGTTTGGTAGACAGCTTGCTCATTCACACACATACTAATGTATGCAATTAACTAAGTCATAATGTATAATAATTTGTCATTATATTAAACTATATTTTATTGTCTAATTTGTTTGAGTAGTTCGAATTCCTTTTTCTCCACTTCCAAAAGTACAGCCATGCTTATGTATATTTTAGTTTAGTAATAGTTAATACATGTCTCATTGTCTTTACACTTTGCTAGTGGGCTGGATTAAGAATTAGTTATCATGTGCCATCATTGTTATGTTATCCATTAGGTGTTTGATCTGGGGCTTAGAGAGTGGGTTCGAATTCAGGCTGGTCCCTGACCTAAATCTCGGGCTTGACTGGGTTTGAAGTACATTTTGTGAGTTCCAGTTCATGTTAGATGGATAAACATGTTTTGATTGGTACAATATATATATATTATGATGAATTATACTGGAATTTCCCAACATATTCACATCTGCAGGTATTTTAGTCTAATATTATTGGGCACCACCAGATTACAGAGAAATCTGGCTGTTATAATTATTTACACAGATAGCTATGGACCTGAATAATTCATTATCTAAGACAATTCATTATAACCTATAGTAACATTACTAATTTCTTACCTATTCTTTAGGATATTTAATTTCCAGCCTTCCACATATACAAATATAATTATCCCCAGTATAAGATCTAATCAATAACAATACTATTACTTTAACTTTCACTAGCTTACTATATAGTAACAATTTTATTTCTTATAAGCATACCTCCTCAAGCACCTATATGTATCACATGTCCTTATATGATTCGATGCTTAAGGAAATCTTATTTAATGTATAAATTTATATTAGTCAGATAAAATTAATTTAAATTATGATAGCTGTTTACACATTAATATGATACAATTGAGTTATAACTATAATTAGTTTTTAATTTAATCTGGATTGAAAAACAAACAATTGGGTAATATTGATTATAATTTCAATAACTATTTTCATCAGAATAAATATTTTAATGCCTTCCCTTTTATCAGAATTTATATAATAAATCAAATAGTAGTACTTTTAAGTTTGCAATCCTAGACCGAAAGAATAGAATCACATAACATTTTAATATTTTATAAATTCATATAATTCTAAATTATGTTAATTACTGGTGGTTAAAAATGAGATAAATTCTTCTGTAATATGTAAATTATGTTTGTACAATTTGAACATCATTTAAAAATTCAGGCATATAATAGATTCAACCCCTGAATAATGTATGGTAAGCAAAGGTTGACATATATATTGTAGCTATAAAAAATCTGATGTAGTCCAGATTGATTATATTATAACAATGCAGAGAAAAAAAAGGAATTAATAAAAACCCATGTGAACTGAATAATAAATATACAAACTGCCAAATACATGTCACTTGAGAAATAAAAAGTATACTGCCTAAATATTAAAATAAAAATTAATTCATGCACATTATTAAAGATTGCTAAGTATTATTTTGTAATACATGAAAAACCGATGATAATAACATTGTAAAGAGAGAAAAAAAAAGTAGACTTGATACGTAAAAGAATTGTGTAGTTTCTAAAAATGAAAAAAAAAACCTTCAATTTGAATCTGTTCTAGTTTGTCTTTCTTGAACTAAGTTTTAAATAAAACTTCCCATATTTCTATAGTAAAACTAGATAGCAAAGCTAAAAATAAGATTAAAATTTGGGGAATTGATAATATTTTAGGTTATAATTAAAACTTTAAAGTCGGCAATGAATTTTCTTTTACCTATGTTACAGAATGTAAATGAAGAGAAAAAATGACAAACTATTTTTTTCTCTCTTCTTCTTTTACTTCATTTACTTAGGTATAAAATCAGAATATAATGACATAAAATTTGTATTACACAACATGTTTAGGAGTAGAGGTATTTTTTAAAAAATATATTTTTGTAATGACTCAAATGTCATATTTTCCTTAGCTGGTGATATATGTTGTTTTAGGTATAAATAGCCCAGAAACAAGCAATTAGGCTTTATTGTTGCCATCATTCTAATTCTAAAAGTCCAGCAGTTCATTCCATATTGTCTTGCATTAGAATGCAGTCTACTATTGAAGCTGATATATAAAAACCCATACTGTGGATACTGTATTGCTATAATATAGATAAGCTTGAAGGATAAGTGAATTCACTTGTTTTTTAAAATCTTTGCTTATGGGTGTGTTAATTTAAATTAAAACAGCACGTAGACTTCCGAATATATTACAATAAATACTGAACAATATAAAAAATATTTATCAAATGACAATAATAATAAAAAATTTATGACAATAACTATCTATAGTTGGTATATACATGAACAGCAGTTAGTCTCTTCAAATAAAGTCTAAAGTTTCTTGTCTTTGAAAGTTTCAAAACAGATTTAAATATATATGTTACCTGAGTAAATTAATAGAAACATGTTAAAAAATGGAAGAGTTCTTTTGTTAAATTACATTTAAAATATGCATATTTTGCTGCTTTGAGTTCATTTTTATTTTACTCTCCTTGGAAAATAAGGCATGTGATAATCAGTATCTGATTTTAAATCTTATAGGTCAGCAATCAGAAATTTGACATCCTAAATTAAAATTCAGACTTCTACTTTTTTTTTTCTTAAAATGGTTGATGTGAGTAGGAACATTTTTTATGAATGCTTTCTGAAATCCATGGAGATTAATAGAGTGTAAGCTTTAGTTTTCTATGTAGACATTCTTAAATTAAGTGAGTAAAAAATCATTTTATTTTCCAGTTCATGCAAAAATTATCAGTCTATTGGCACACATACTGGCCCTTCAGCAAACTAGCACAGAAATGAGACAAAGATTTTTCTCTTTTTTACTTTATTTTTCAGAATTCTGATCAATCAAACATCCCTATTAGATTCTACATTAATTACTAAAATACAAAAAAAAATTCCAACTACTATTTTTATTTTCTTATAACCAAAAACTGGAAATCTCACTATACATATAATATCAGTAGATAACAAATTCTGGTACTTACATATTAGATGTGCAACATATTAGACCTAGTATGCCTTTTCACATTCATATCAATTCTCTGATAACTTTCTAATCTTGTGATCTAACCAAATAACATGTACACTTGGATCTTGTACAAACTTAAAATGATAAATTTATCAAAATGGGTGTATACATGATATTTTTGCAAGATTTACAAAGTTATCAGCAATCTGACTATGTATGCGAAAACGCAATACATGACAGTAATTGCACCAGACTAAATCTAACATAACAATACTAAAAATATTAATTTCACACAAAAATAAATCTGAAAAAGTTTTATGCAATTCCCTTAATGTTATTTTAAATAAAGATAAAACAATCATTAAATTACAGAACACTTAAAATATACATATATGGTACTTACCATGTAATTTATAACAGGAATTGTCACAATGAACAATCAATTTGTCTATTGTCTATTCAAAGTAGATAAAATTTTGTTTCAAAATGGAGACTAAAAGTAAAATTTTTTATTTTTCCTAAAATGGAGACTTACTAACACCTGCATAAGATCTTCACCAGAAATGTTATTAAGTAGTAAATGTATTTTTTCAAAATCGACAAAAAAAAAATTAAATTACTACACTTTTATTATTTCTTCAATGCAGTGGACTAATTTTTTTTATGTCTTCCAGTACGATTTACATGAAAATGGTCAGTAACCAGCAGCTCGTAATTTAGCAGTTTTATAGGCTTTCCAACAGTTTGAATAAATTGTTGATTTCTATTCCACATTTTGTTTAATGACTTTCATCAGAATTGCTGCTGTTCTACCATAAATTCTCTGATGAAACACTTGTCAGCCTCCCTGCACAAGGCATCAAACATCCACTGTTTGAGAAGACCTCTGTTTTCCCCATTCCGTGAATGATAATTTGAAAGCCCAGCTGTAAATAAATCAGATCGCTGTCAAAAATGAAATTCTGGAACCATCCAACTCATTCCCTTACAAAGGTCTATTTTATTATTACATCCTTGAACATTACAATGCTATTACTCAACCGAAGTGTGGATGTACTCAACTGCATTGATGTAGTATTAATCAGAAAATTGAAATAAATAAATCAGCACTGAAGTAAAAAACACTCTGAGAAATTGTCCAAATGAAATCTGAACAATAAATGAAAGTGTAAATTTATCACATTATTGGACAAGATCGGATGAGATCACAGGGTTTATTTGACAGGATCACAAGGTTAGAAATGTATCGTGACTGTAAAAAGGCATACCATCTCTCCTACATTGCAGGACTAATATTTAAGTACCCAATTTCTTCATGTTGTTATTTATCTAACTGCCTCCCAATTTTATTTAGACTAAAAGCATTCTTCTTTAATTAAAGCATATCAAATTATAGATCTCAACTTGATTAATTTTTAAATATATTATTTGTTAACTCTAATATTTATTAAATGTATTACCTATTAAACATATTATATATTTCCCCATATTAAAACATTATTTATATGAATTAATGTATTTGATATGTGAATCTATATATACTTACATGCAAATAACTTTAAATAATTCTACTCATTTCTTTTATAATAAATAGCAACTTAAACTATTTCTCTGATGAACTCACTTTAACTCTATTTCTTACAATCAATTTTATGCTCCTATAAGCTTTATCATCTGCCTCCAATACTATCCCAGATATGAACCATCTATCTTTATCCACTTTTCTATCCTTTCTTCTCTCATTGGGCATTAAAACAATTGCCATGAAATATTTTATTTCAATATATATATATATATTGTAACCTAGATAGGCACCAGAAATATTGATTGTAATTATATGGCACTGTTGCAGTAACAGCTGATTGCATCTTACTAAAAAAAAAAAGTGAAATAACCTGAAATTTTTAAATTTTTTTTTATTAATGACCTAAAACTATGTTTAAAAGCACTTGCAGATATAATTTGTCTGAGATATTTAATACTTTTCTTTAGTGAGTATTTAATGATAAAAAGGGGGGGGGGGCAGCTTGTCACAGAAATTGTCACTTCATTTAAATTGCCCCAAGTTTGTTTTCTTTGTCTGCAGAACAGTGATTGATATCAGTTTAGGTAATTTCCTGGTTTATTTACTTTTAATATTTCAATCCATAGTGTAAATAGTGCAGTATATTTGGTTCATAATCATAGAAACTTTCATTTAGTCAGATTGGTTTAGTACTTGTGGTACAGCATTTATAAATATGCATGTATGCTTGTGCCATCTTTCAGCTTCATTTTTCAGTCATGTACTTTATTATACTACCAGATATCATGTTTCACAGCAAAATATTTAATTTCCTAATCAATAGCTTGGATGACCAGTTTAAATCCATTTTAAATGAATTAATAGATCACTGAACCAGTTGATTATCAAACAGACAAATACATTATCAATTATATTATTTGCTAAAATAATTATTTTTTTTGTTACTTTAGAAATGTAAAAGATTTTATTTTTGGTTCAATTTAATTAATTTTTTTTTAAAAGACAACATGTTTTTTTTTCTTTCTTTCTTTTTCAAGAGAGAAAAGTTCTTGCGTAATTTGTAACTAATTATATCAGACAATGGGATAAGTAACCTTTGTTCTAGAGTTGAACTTTTGAATGACCTTGGATTGGTGGAAGAAACAAATGCTCGAGTAATAATTTGATATAAAAAGGGGTACTTTTACAAAAGAGTTGGCTTTTCTGATTACAACATTTCTCTCTCCACCAAAGGGTTTTATTACTATCATTTTTTTCTCTACAAATTGGTTCTTCCATAGTTCAAGATTAAAAGTAAAAACTTATATTAATTTTCTGGATGAAAACAGCTCAGAAATTCTTCTTAGAAAAATAAAAAGATTAAAATGTAGATGTAAACAACTTTGGAAACAATGTATATTTTCTACAATTCTAATTGACTAATCTAAATTTAAAATCATCATTTGGGATGCATATGTATATTTATATTTCAAATTTGTTTTGCCTAAATTTTATCTCTAATATTAAAGAAGCAATTGAAATGTGTGTCTATATTATAAGTTTGATTTGCCTAGATTTAATCTCTAACATTAAAGAAATAACTGGAATGTGTGAATTTTAATGTTATTCTGGAAAATTTATGCTAAACTTTTTCATAAAACACTTCAAAGACTCTTTGTTGATAATTTTTACTAGCTATAAAAGAATAAAGTTTAAATGGAAGGATGTGTGCAGATAACTTATGATAACATACTTTTATTATTATTGACAAAAAATTGATACCTAACCTTTTGCATCTCTAGAAATAAGAAACAAAATGTGTGACAATTAATGAATTATTAACTTACCTCTGAATGTATTTATAACTGAACGAGTGGGAGAACATGGAAACTAGATGTTGATATTTACATTGTACTATTGCTCCTCATTTATATTTGATTTTTATTATTATTATTATTAAAGATATTATCAATAAACTTATATAAATTTAAATGGATTTTATAAACTAAGTAATTATTGCCTAATGAATGACTTTTGAGAATTTAGAACAAATGCTTTAACAACTGTAATGAATTAATTAATAAATTATTGCTCAACTTATGCCATAATAAATATTTATTTGCCATCATGAAAAGTTTCATGTGATATTGCCAGTAGTTTCATTACCTATCGCTAAAAACTTTGAAATGCTCTCCAATTGGATCTAATTAATATTATTTGTCTCTCTGCAGGAAATTGTTATATGTGTATCCATATCTATTATTATACAAGTGATTATCATCATTTTCGTACATGACCAAGATGTGTCATCTATAGATTGTAAATGAACTTTTATTTTCCAGCTTAAAAAAAAAAGCTTTAATCATTATTATTATTGTGTTAGCATTTGATAGATAGGTAGACTAATTATTTGTCTTATATTTTTTTATTATTATTTAATTATTATTTCTCTCTTCAAGAACGTCTCAGAAAAGTATAGTATGGAGAAATATTATATTGAATAATTAGTTATTATTTTAATAGAGTTTTTATTGTGTACTTGGGTTTCTATATGCGATGTTGGCAATAGAAATATTTGTTTGCTATTAACGAATAAATTGTTTTATCCCTGCGTTCTTAAGAAATTATGAGGTTTATTTCTCAATAATTATTTTACTTCAAATTTAAAGATTTGTAATTCATCACAAGTAAAACTTTTATTTCAATTATTGGTTAATGTCAATTACACTAAAGAGTTAATTTAACTTTGCTTTGTTAGAAGGATGAGGTTTATTCATCAGTAACCATTATATTATAAATTTAAACATTTATAATTCATCAGAAATGAGTCTTTTTCTTTTCTTTTATACTTATTAATTAAGGTCATTACAGTATTTATTTATTAAATGCGAATTGAAATTGTTTTATGCATTATTATGCTTGTACCTGTCTGTTATTTAATCCAGTCATATAATTGTTGAACTAAAAAGTAGAATGACTTGCTTCAATAGATTTTGGATGACGTGATATGTCAAAAAGAAGTGGAAGAATTAGGGATTTATTTAAGAGTGAAATTTTTTTATATGCTTAGATTGAAATGTATTAGTGGCTGTGCAGAAAGAAATTGTTTATGTTATATATTGAATTGTCAGGGATTGAGAGATCTCATGTTAGTAAAGTAAGAATATTTACATTAAATAATAATACATAAATTATCAGAAGCAATTAAAATAGTCTTCAACATTGTTTTTAAAAATGAGCTAGAATAGTTATTTTTATTTCCTTCTGATAATTCATATATTATTATTTCATGCCCTGAAAAGTTTGGCACAGATGATAGAGACTCAACATGGAAGCGGGAGGTCCCAGATTTCATTCTGGCACTTGAATTTCTTATGAACTCCCGAGCAATAAAGCTATGTGTCTTTTTTCTTCGTTTCATTTAAATATTATTTAAATATATTTTAATTATTAACTATATTATATTTCTTTTAATCTAATAATGTGAACAAAGCCACAGCTACAACAATTAATACTTAACTAAAAAGTTAAAAATTGGCTGTTAGATAGTTCCATTAGATCCAAAAATCTATGTATAGTGTTCTCAAATTCAAAGCTTCTCATTGAACAAGGCCACAAACTAGAAACTAGTCTGGGGGATATTGGATAAATAGACACTAGATAAGGATTTTGATGCACAAACTTCTAGTTTCCATTGATTACTAAGGCTTGCACTGGGTAGCACTACTATATGAAGAGAATTACTATTGTATGTATAAATCAATGCATAAAAGAACAAAAAGCAAGAAAAAATTCTATATAATATTCTTACCCAGGTTTCATAAAAACTCTTCCAAAATGCAGTGTTGCCTTTAAATCTATCTCAATAATATGCTTTAAAAGATCCTAAAAATAAAATAATATTTTAAATCAAAAAGATCTGCATTTAACAAATTAATTTTAAAAACTGGGAGAGGGAGGAGATATGGACATGATTAACATTGTGTTTAATTCAATAAGTGAAGAATATGATAAAGTATTTATTTAAAGATAAATATATATATTAGATTAATGTGCCTTTATGGCTATTATATATTTTATAATGGAGAGGATTAGTTAGCCTTATGTGACATACACATTTGATATATGTTAAACAAATTAAAGATTATATGTGTTGGGGTTGCCTTTATGACAGTTATAGTTTCTACAAATATAGAGAATACATTAATGGCTTAAGAAATACACATGATTTTATGGAGCAAATTATGCATTACATTGTTCAACAGACAAAACTAACCCAAGAGATAAACCTAGTGCAAATATATTACTGCTCAGAGCTCAAAATTATTTGCTGAGAAAAAAGATAAGAAAATAGTCTTTAAAATTAATTTATAAGCAGACAATAAAAGCAATATTACTATGAACCAGAATACCTGTCCTTCAATTGCTATAATTGTAGTGAAACTCTTCATGCTGTTTGATGAAGCCCATTTAAGAATTTATATATCAGCTTGGATTATTATGGTAATATACTACAATTAATAAAATTAGTAATATTTATGCCATAAAAGAATAGTATTCATCCAACAATTACATTCTGAAATTTCCAATAAAAATTTTAAAAAATGTAATTTAAAAAAAAAAAAAAAAGTTTTTTATAGTTTATATTAACTGAGCATTGTGAAATCCTTTAATTAGTTAGTTTTGTTGATCAAAATATTATAAAATTTATCATTTAATTATATATAACTCCAATTCTATAGATTTTTATATATAAAGCAGCTGGAAAGGATCAAGAAGCCCTTATTATGTGTTTGATAAGATAATTTATTCACAGAAGTTCAAAATACTATTACTCAAATATATATTATATACATATATAATATTTAAATACAGATATACTTTTATATCCCTGGAGTTTAGATGTAATTATAGGGGATTTGAATCAGCCTTTAAGTTCCCTTCAGTTATCCAAGCTATTTCATACAACCGATACACATGACCACATATATGTGAAAAAGGTAAATGATCTCCAATATACTAAAACTCCAGGCATATAAAATCTACCTGCATTTAAATATTACAGATTCAGCCTGTATTCTGTCCATCCCTTTTCTGTCTATTGAAATAGTCAAAATCCTATGTATGAGGAGTCAGAATGACTTAAGGTCAATATGGTCATGACAATAATATTGGCATCATCAAGGGATTTGGCTATTCTTTCATCAAATTTTCAATGGTATGGAAGGCTGAAAAGTTTGATGGTGGAGTAGATTAAAGTCTGTCCATTAAAGTTTAAAGATTTGCTATCTTAATATAAACCAATGATTATATATATATATATGTGTGTGGAAGATCATAATCTGAACCAAATGATGAGTGCTGGTTCAGCATGAAATATGTATATTAAAGATCATTTATCTTTTTCACATGTGTGTGGTCATGTGTATAAATTGTATGAGATAGATTGGATAGCTGAAGGGAGCTTGAAAGTCTGGGTTCAAACCCCCTATAATTAAATATATATATAGACTTTTGCAAACTTAAAATCTAGAATCACTCGCATTCTCATCTATATAACAGAATTAAATGCAGAAGTGTATATATCTCAGTGTTTGTAGGCCATGAGAAAAAATCTAGACATTTCTTCAAACCTGGATGATATTTGTAAAGAAAGTAATATTGTAATTCAAATCTAACTCAAAAACTTTGCGTGCGATGTAAAATAATCTAGGCGCTATTGCATCTGAACGCAAAGCTATTTTATACTTAAAACAAAATAAAATTATACTATTCTGCAAGTGCTTTCAAGAGACGTGCTCTCATCTTCATAGCTCTAAGTGAATTAATTATATGCAATTATGCAAAGTTCAGGTTAATTTCTCCATTTTCTTGAGATCATGAAACATGTGATAAAAAAACACAAAATAAAAAAAGCTTGGCACATAATTAATTCTAAGAACTCCATAAATATAAAAACCAATAGCATTTCAATCTAATGACATAGCCAATCACTAGGTCAACTTATGCATGCAAATATACTAATATCTATGATAATGAGTGATTAGTTTAATGTATGTTGGTATCTATATGGGTATGCTAATATATTTTGCTAATATTCATTGTAGTCATGCTGTGACAAAGATATACTGTATCACAATCCTGGCTCAGCAAAATAACAAATATTTTTTTATATCAAAGATTTATAATCATAATAATTGATAATGATCTACATACTCTGATACAATATATTTCATTATATATATATTGAATTTATATAGTGCAAAATTATATCATAACTATCATAAGAGAAATAAAGAAACTTATATTATAAATAAATTCATATTCATAGCAATAAGGAAAAATATCACTTAAAATCTAATCAAAGTTCCAGACATCCATTCTCATGATACAATCATGAAAGCTGTTTATTCACTCTCGCATCAATAGTTGTTTTTAAAAAAATCACTATGCAGATTAGATTTGGTGTAAAATTAATATTTAATTGATTACCTCTGATCAGACACTGTGAGTAATATGTGATGTCTCATATGCATAATATACAAATGACTTGAAAAAAATTAAAGTTCCTGGATTCTATAAATAACTTATATAATCCTACCCAAATGAATTAAACTATAAATATGATAATTTTAACACTTATCCTCATAAAAGCAGAATGAAGAAGATTTTTGATATTAAATTACTGGAATTTATGACTTCTTTACTGATTATTTAAAAATTAAGAATTATAATAATATGTGATTATTTTGCCAGTTATTCCATTTACTAAACATAATAGTCAAAATTTAAATTATAGCTTATTTTAAATGAGGATTTGTTTGTTTAATTTAGTAATATGTTTCTCTGCCTTTTTGATTGCTAAACTAAAAATAAAAATGATTTTAAATACTTGGATTATCTCTGTGTGTATATTTTCGAAATTTAAATAAAGTTTATTAAAATTTTGTAATTATGTATAAACAATACACATAATTACCACCCTTCATTAGTATATTCACTCTAGAAAAATTTATCTTTAAATGACAATAAAAGATAATATATACAAATGAGCTCAGGTACAATCTATTCAAATGTTGGCCAATACATTAAATATATATGTAGTCATCAGCCAGGTGTTGGTCATTGATCATAATGGAATCATTGAATATACAAGATAATCTGTATGTATATGAACCCGTTCTTAATGATAACAAACTTATATGGACTTTATTAAATTACTGTATGTGCGAATAAAAGATCACAAAGTAATTTCTAATTATTATTTATATACATTTATTGATAAATGAATAAAATTGTCAAGTTTAAATTGTCTTAGTTTTTCTCTTTTAATAAAGTTACTGATGCTACTAGGCTGGTATTAATAGAATATCCCTGGGACTCAGCAAAATAAGTGCAATTGAAATGCCACAGTCAACACTTCTTTTTGTTTACAAAAAGATGAACAAACAGTATCATAATGATGCAGTGATAAGTATAGCAGAATAGATTGTGCAAGAAAGTGTAATGGATCATTTTGATAATAGAAGAATCTGTGTAAACTATTACAATGGCATTATTAATTACAATATTCAATAATTAGATGTAAATAATGTATCAATTTGGAAAATATATGTTCCAATATGTCAAGCAATATGTGCTTATTAATAGAATTGAACACAACAAAGTTAATATAGCTACACTTTAGTTGTTCTCTGGGAAAGATGTATTGCAAGTGGCAAACAACTATGGGTTTGTAAAATCCCCAATGTGAGGAGTTAAAAGACGAATGCTTATTTTCAGCCAGCAACAACTAAATAGGTGGCATACCTAAGATTTAAGAGTAGAATACAGTCACCTAAAGAGAGATAACAAGATTATGATATTGCATTAAGAATATTTGCAAAAGAATGTTATTTTAACTCTGAGTTGGATAACATGTTAATGGATCAATTATTATATGGAATGATGGATCACAGCTTCAAGAAAATGTTATTAAAAATGAACTGAGCCTTACTTATAAATATATAATAGAGACATGTTTTGCACAGGAAATAATGCTGGAAAATGCTTCAAAATTCCAAGCTATATCGTACATACAAAAAGATCCTTAATAACTATTAATAAAACAGAAGCTGATAGTCCAAGCCATAGAAGTTCAAATCAGTTTAATTTGTTACTGTTGTGGAGGGAAAAACCATGTGAAGGAGTACTGCAAATTTAGAAGAGAAAAATGTAGTCTGTAGTTTAACAGGACATTTAGTTTATGTTTGCTGAAATAAAGACAGAAGTATAAAAACCAAGTCAAACTCTGACTTTAAATCACAGAGAGGCAGTGTAAGAAGAAAAAATTATATTAATAAGTTTAATGGTACAGAAAATGTTCATATTCTATTGGATGATTTTCTGTGAACAAAGAACTACTATAATAGTGGATAGTGGTACTAGTTTATCTTTGCTATCACAGAAAGTTGGGCCTAAACTTAGTGAAAATAATAAAATAAAGCTGATGCTCAAAAAACCAGTCATCACAGACACAGATGTTAATGGAAATAAAATATACTTATGTATCAAAGTAACTAACTTTTGAAATTAATTCCAGAGTAAAATTTCTACCATTGTATATAGTTAAAAGACATTTAAGTTTTATTTTTGGTAGAAACTGGTTTAGACCACTTGGAGTTCAAATAGAGAAAAGAATAAAGTTGATTTATAATATATTGCAAATAGCAAGGAGGAGTCTGGATTGGTAAAAGTGACACTAATATGAAGAAGTCGAATTTCAAAATGTTGATCTGGATATAAAAATTTGCAAAATTGATAGCAAGGCCTACTTGGAATGCATGTAATATGTCTACATGCAATGGTTGCATTCTTATAATTTAGTGCATACTCACAGAATCTGAAATCCAAAAGCAAGTGCTTAGTTTCAAAATAGGCTCGAAGATGATGCAATCTCACAAAGTCCTGCACTTATCAAGACTCTGTACCTAGATGATCTACATTTTCTGCAAAAATCAAAAAATAAAATATTTTATCACTTGCTAAACTTAACTATTTTATTTTTTTGCCAAAACTTTGTAATTTAGCCTACAATGACTATCACATGTAAGTAAACAATTGAAGCACTAGTTATATAGTGATGTAGATTTTTCATCTACACATAACAAGTATACTTAAATATTTCGCTTATATACTTTCTGGACATGTTAATGTGAAATTACACAGATCAAGAATGAGCAATTCATCTACTAAATTAGATTCACAAAATCAAAATTACAATGATGACATTAGTGAATTCGAATAAAACATTCAAGGAAATAACATATATATAAAACTGCTTTAATATTTCAACCAGCGGACTGGTTTTCATCAGAAAACACAGCAAAGTGGCTACTTCCAGAATTTAAACATTAAAAAAATTACAAACATTCACATATCAGATAACAAAATTAATTCATATAGATTAAAATTCTTTATCAATTTTTTTAAAAAACTTTCCTTACAAAATCTCCTCCTCTTATAACACACTCCTTTATACAACAATTCTTATCAATCAACCAATTGATAAATATCTCATACTTATTGTTTTAAAACAATGAAAAAATAGTAATTACATTATTATAAAATACTTATAAAGCTTTAAAAAAACCTACAAAAATAAAAAAATACTTTACAATTACTTTAATACATGTTTGTACAATATAAATGACTCTACACAGAAACTTTATACAAAAATTTACAAAAAATTACATAAAAACCCTTTCAAAAAAACTTTTTTTAAAAAATTAAAACCTAACATATATATTATTATATAAAAAAAAAAACCATACACATACTATTATATAAAAAAATCACTATACATATTTTACTAGTCCACATATAAAATAAAAAAAAAGTAATAAAGCAATAAAAAAATAGAACACTAAAAAATAAATCCCTAGAAAACTAGGTAATTCAAGGATGTGATAGTAAACATCACATGACCATCTCCTCTTATGCTTGTGTATAACTGTTGTTAAAACAGGCAAAACTCACTATATATATTGCCACACATAGCAAGCTGGAGTAATCAATGGATGCCAGAAAGCTTATGCATAAAATCCCCATCTAGTGCCTACTCATCCAATATTCCCAGACTAGTTTCTGGCTTATGCTCTCAGATCCAAGGTTCCTCACTGACGAAGGCCATAAGCCAGAAACTAGTCTGGGGATATTGGATGAGTAGGCACTAGATGGGGATTTTATGCACAAGCCTTCTGGTAGCCATTGATTACTCTAGCTTTCTGTGTGTGGCAATATATATAGTGAGTTTTGCCTGTTTTAACAACAGTTATACACAAGTATAAGAGGAGGTGGTCATGTGATGTTTTTTGGCTTAAAACCAATCCTGCCTAATAGAATAGTGGTGGCTATGGTTATTAAAGAACCAAAGACATCAAAATGTATGGATACTGAACTGGGTTCAGACCCATATGACTATATAAGCTAATGGGCTTGGATTGAAAAGATTAAAGTGTTTTCAATTTAAGACTCATAGTTTTGTAGTTAAATGGAGATAAAAGGTGTTTGCTGGAGGGTTGCATTAGATCCTAAGATCTAGATGCAGTGCTCTCAGATCCAAGGCTTCTCACTGACGAAGGCCATAGCCAGAAACTAGTCTGAGGATATTGGATGAGTAGGCACTAGATGGGGATTTTATGCACAAGCCTTCTGGCATCCATTGATTACTCTAGCTTGCTGTGTGTGGCAATATATATAGTGAGTTTTGCCTGTCTGGATGTGATAGTACCTATATTCATAAGATGAGGATGTAATGACTTAAATTTAAAAATAAAAAAACTTTCCTTCTGCTTCCTCTTTCTCGTGGAAGAAAAATTATCCTCCAATATAACCACTATTAAATCATCAATTGATTGATCAGGTAAATTAAAACGTTTAGAAACTGGTCTGTCTTCATTTTTATGTAAAACATCAAACCTATGATTAGTTATTCTAATATGTATACTGTTTGCTGACCCACCTATGTAATGACTCAAGCACTTTTTACATTCTATTAAATATACTAAGTTCATACTTTTACAATTGACCTAGTTGGGGATATACTATTTAAAATCATATCATAAGGCACTGTTAGATAGGGCAGTGATAAAATCTTCAGGAGCTGACAGGAAGGAATTTCTTTGGTCTAAGAAAAGAAATAGTCAATTGATAGTACACCACTAGTTCTTACCTTTAATGATGATTTACCTAATATTAACTGACTATTATGGAAACATTTTAATATATTAAATTCCATAGATTATCTGAGGTCTGATTTTCCCTATTGTAAAAACAGATTTTAGCAATAATTTTGTGCCAGAAAAGGGATGTTTTTCATGTGAGAACAAAAGATATCTAACATGCAAACATATTATTTTATGAAGATGGTTCAGGTGATACCATTCATGATTTTAAATGGTATATCCTCAACTATATCAATTGCATAAGTATGAACTTGGTATATTTAATAGAATGTAATACGTGCTTGAGTCATTACATGTGAGTCAGCAAACAGGCTACATATTAGAATAACCAACTATAGGTTTGATGTTTTACATAAAAATGAAGATAGACTAGTTTCTAAACATTTTAATTTATGCGATCACTCGATAGATAATTTAAGAGTGGTTATATTAGAAGATAGTTTTTTTTCCATGAGAGAAAAGAAACAGAAAGTTTTTTTATTTTTAAATTTAAGACATTACATCCTTATCGTATGAATATGAATATAGGTACTATCACATCTTTGAATTACCTAGTTTCCTAGAGATTTGTTGTTTTTTTTTTGTTGTTGTTTTCTAGGAAATTGTTTTTTATTTTATAGGTGGACTAGTAAGAAATATATATATATATAAGAAATATATATAGTAAATTACATATAATAAAATATATATAGTGGGGTTTTTTATGTGTATATATATAATAGAATATTTTTATGCTTTTTTAATAAATAATAATAATGATATATGTATGGTTTTAGTTTTTTTAAAAAAGGTTTTTTTGAAAAAGTTTTTTTGTAATTTTTTGTACAAAGTTTTGTTGTATGTAATTCTTGTAAAGTTATTTATATTGTATGTGCATATATTAGAATAATTAATTTGTGTTTGTAAAGGTTTTTTATTTCTGTAAGGTTTTGTAAAGTTTTATAAATATTTTATAAGAATGTAATTACGTTTTCTTTTGTTTGTGTTAAAAAAGTATGAGATATTTATTAGTTGGTTGATTGATAAGAATTGTTGTATAAAGGATTTTAGCCTATAGGAATTAATTTTATTATATGATATGTAAATGTTTGTAATATTTTAGTGTTTAAATTCTGAAAGTATCCATTTTGCTGTGCTTTCTGGTGAAAACCAGTCTGCTAGTTGAAATATTAAAGCAGCTTTATAGAGAAGTATTTGTGTGTTTTTTCCTTTTATTAGTAATTTTTTATATTTCCTTGAGTTAGTTCATATATTTATTATTTTCATATATATATACTGCATTACATGTATTTTATTCTTTCTCAAATATTGAATCAATAAAATTCCACAAAGTCATATTTATAATTTATAAATAGTAATAAATAAGTAATTACTTAGTCCTTATAAGTACTAATTTGTGCAATTTTATGGTATCAATCTTTAAATAAATTAAAATAAAATACATATAAAAGCAATAAATTATATTTTATTTTCTTGAATGTTTTTTTTTAGTACATTCTCATTCAAAATAAATAAAATTTTAATAAAGGAATCATTCTAAACTTCATTTACATATTCACAAATAAGATAATTTTTTTAAAATCCAAATTAAAACACTGCTCTAGCACCACTTTTTCTTAAGTCAGCTTTGCTTACTTTGCTACATAAGGGTCACTCAGGAGTAATATGCATGAAAGCCTTAGTAAGATCATAAGGTACGATGACCTAATATGAGTGAAGAAATAGAGAAGATGGTTAAAAATTGTTTAGACTGTTAATCCATCATTGATTTGTATTCAAAAAGACTGAAAATGTTGTGAACGTATATGAAGTCTTAGAACAGACACCTAAACCATTCTAGGTTATTGGATGGCTACATCATATTCCAACTGGATGTAGTATAAACTCACCAAAAAGATAAGTGGTTGAATGTATTATTAAGAGATTAAAAGAAATTTTCATAAGCCAAGGATACTAGAAACTATTTTTATCGACAATGGAACTGGTTTTGCATCACAGATATTTAAGAATTTTTTTTAATTAATAAGGAAATACATCACATTTAGGCACCACCATACCACCCCAAGTCGAATGGTTTAGATGAAAAGGCAGTTCAACATCTTAAATTAACATTGGATAAATTAGGATATGAATGAAGTGCAGTGCTAATTGATGCAATGCACATCGATAATGGAAGACAGCATCAGAATTATTAATGCATCAAACATTTCACACACATCTGTCTGAGTTATTAACCAGCTAATAATAACGTAATTGGTGAAAACAATTTAGACCATGAAAATTTTAAAGTCTATGAGTAACTTTGAATTAGAGACTTTTTTTTTTTTAAAAAAAAAAGGCTTCTTGGTGTGATAATAAAAGTTTTGACTAAACACATCAAAATAATACAATTAAAAAATGGAAAACATTTAAAGAGTTAACATCAATTATTTATAACCTCACTAAAGTGATATGTCAGAAATAGATAGTATTCAATTATCATCAGTTAATAAAAAAGACAACTGTGATAAAGAGGAGGAGTGTGCTGATATCTCCTCAGCCACACAAAATGAGGAAATTCCTAGTGATAGCTGGACAGAGGAATTAGATCTCACTGAGTATTAAATCAGATTATCAAGCAGTAGAAACAGTGGAGGATTTATTATTGTCTAAACAGTCTAATCAAAAAAAAAAAAACAACTGATCAGAATAAAGGATCAACACAAACTTCAAGACTTATTCAAGATTATTGGAGAGTCCAAAAATTACAAAACTATTTTTGTAATTTTACAAATTATTTCTAGAGGGAGAGGAGTGGACTGTCTGTGTATGCATCTATTTAAATTATAAATAAAGTTTATTAAAATTTTATAATTATGTACAGACAACTCATATATAATTGTCACTCTTCAATAGTATACCCACTGTAGAAAAATTCATATATACCTGAATAGTTTTGAATGATAATAAAAAATAACATATGCAAATGAGTTCAGATTACACAGAAAGGAATGATATAAAAACTTCCAATAGTCTACTTAAATGTTGGCTGATATATTAAATATATATGAGGTCATAAGCAGGGTGTTGGTTGAATGATCAAAAAGGAATCATTGAGTGTACAAGATATATTAATATTTATGCACACAAGAACCTATACTTATTGGTAACACAGTTTATGGACTTTATTAAATATTGTGGGTGTGAATAAATTAATTCATACAACTACAGATTATAATAAACTTTAGAGATTACAAAAATTGGCAAATAAGTTTAAATTGTCTTAGTTTTCTCTTTTAATAAAGTTATTGATGCTATTCAGCTAGTATCAATAAGAATTCACCTGGGACATAGCAGTATTAAAAATTTAAGTGCTTCTATTTTATAAGTTTCTGCTAGTAATATATCTTTTTAAATGTGTTCCAAAATTAATTTAGTCCTTCCAAAAAGAGACATATATGTTTATAACCTGTTAATTATTCATTTCAAATTAAAAGACTCCCAAAAAGAAGCTATTACTCATTAAATGATTTTACTAGCTTTCTTTTCTAGTATTATCCTTTAGCTATAATTAGATGTATATCATTTGCTAAATAAAAAATTAGTTGCTTATGGACTAGCTATGGATATTCTGCTATGAAAAATCAATTTTGTAAAGCATAACATGCCTGACTGGAGACATTGTATGTTTTAATGAGGGCATACAGAAGTTCTAAATGACCTATTCTCTGAGTAATCAAGGTCTGACAAGTTTGGTAGCCTAAAGAAATTAATACTAAGAATGTGAGCTGGTCATCCAAATAAATATACTAAGTGGATTAATTTATATGAAGTAAATAAAAACATAATGCACTGAAGCCCTTTTAAAGAAGTATTTGCAAAGTATTTCTACATTTTTAGATACTTCTTTTAAAAAAATTTAGTTTATATAAATGTTTTATAATTTATTTTGTCAAAAAACAGATAAGTCTAAAAGAAATGAAAAATTGATCATACAAATTGACAAAATCTTTTTGATAATTACAAATCACAAAACAAAACAAAAAATTATATTATTTAATAAATCTAAAATATCTATTAGATCTTAAATGTTTGTTAACAAAATAATCATAATGAAATATATATTGTAACGGAATGGTCTGACAACCATCTAGATTCGTGTGCCAACACGTTGGATGCCAATTATAACAGAACAAACAAAAATTGGAAACATAATATATGTGATTCATGCCTGATTGGCTGTACCATTTGTAATGGAATGGAGGTATTATGTATATGACCAGATTCCTAATGACACAACTGGACAGTATCTAGCCCCAATAATTGATTGTTAATTGGAACTGAATGAACAAAATGGCTATCTGTGCCACTCATTTTATTTGTACATTGAAGTGATGGTACAAGTTTGAATCCCTAAAGGTCAGTAGTTATAAATATATCACATTTGATAGTATGGTTAGTGAAACTCTAATACATATCGTTACCATATGGTTGCTCTTTAGGTCCTCGACATCGTGAGTTTCTCCTCATATTCTCATTACTTATCAGCATTCAAACTCCATGGTTATATGCATAAATCTAATAATTTAGGATGACAATGATTATCATAAGTTTGATATAAAACTAAAAATCTTTATATCTGAGTTATGTGGGTGATATGGCATGGGTAACGGAAAGTTAGACAAATGATATGACATGGGTAACGGAAAGTTGGATAAATGATATGACATAGATAATGTAAAGTTAGATAAATGAAATAGCATGGCTAATAGAAAGTTGGATAAATGATGTGGCATGACTAATGGAAAGTTAGATAAATGATATGGCATGGAAAATGGAAAGTTGGATAAATGATATGGCATAGCTAATGGAAAGTTAGATAAATGATGAATCACACAAATTCTAATTAAATTAAATAAATCAATAACAACTTTATTCCATTATGGGTCATTTACAATCTTTTAGAACTAATCAATTTAATATTTGGGTAAGTCAGATCATCCTTCATTAAATTCATATATTATGATCATCCCTCTAACCTTTGACCCCATATAGGATGGTCATCCACTACCCGCTCTAACGATTTGCTTAGTCTAATAACTTAATTTATGATTATTTAGATATGATTATCCTGCTGACCAATTCTTCTATTCCCTGACTTTAACTTGTCTACTTTAATCCATGACGATGTGTCGTGGATTATTGATTGTTGCCTTTGGGTAAGAAGTTCCTCTTGATGTTACCAGTATTTATGATAGCAATAGCCATTCATACAAGAGATTTAGTCAGTCATACAGAATAACAAATAATAATCAAGTTAATTTAACAGTAACAATAAACATATAAAATTGTCCTGTCCTATTGCGAGCATTTAATATTTTATAGATAAAATCTCACCTCGACACCAGCCAATCATTCAGTGTTCTTTAGTTGGCATGTTTAGAGATCAGCATCTAGATCTTATTACAATAAAAAATTATAGTGATTGACCTACAGACCCCTCCCCCTTTATATAATTATGATTGATGATTATAGGGCTGGATCATCAATTCTTTCAATAAAAAAAAATAACAACAAAGAGTTATACAACAATGAAAAATGGTTTCTACATGATACATATATAATTTGAATAATTGAAATTGTTAGTCCATGTAGTTAACTATTCTTCAGCATATGGATACACAGATGATAAGATGACTGGTTCCTTCTAGATTAGGAAAATTCATGGATCTTGGGAATTAGTAATCCATTTGATGTTTGGTCATCCTCTAGATAATCGGTTGATGACTTGCCAGTGGACAAGTAATGTTTCTTTGTTTACTGCTGCTTTCTCCATAATCCTAGTGAATAGTGTCTCCTGGTGATGGTAAAGACATTACTGATGTTATTAGCTTATAAAATCGAATTATTCATAGGCATATGACTGGCAGCCTCCCCATCTACAATGTTTAATGAGTTTTTACCCCCACATCCTTTTGTATTGCTTCATATTCATTAAAATTAATGTTATCTGCTGTAAATTAGAAGTTGTATGGTCTTTTTTTGGTTTCTTCAGCCATGAGCTTTGTGTTGATGAGTAATAAAAATTTACATGAATTATTCCACTGGAATTATTAATATAAGTCTTTCTATGGAAATATATTATTCCTTTGACCTTTATAAACTTCCCTCCTATATTCATTTTCAATAGCTTTTGGAGATAATTTGTTCTTTTATAAAATCATTAAATTATAAATCGAACATTAGTTTATTTTTAAGCATTATTTTAATGTGTGTTGATAGTTTTAAAAAAAATTTATTATCAGTTTTTTGTCTTGATTAAAACAATTCGGTTTCTTTTATTGCATATCTAGTCTGTGTCACGAACATGTTATATATCATACTGTATTTACATTGTTTTAATTTATTTGAGTTACTTTAATTTTTTTTTTTTTTTTTTTAAAATTAATAATATAATAATTTAATTTTAGATCCCATTTTTCTTTGTTACTCTTTTATACTAAGTTCGTGAATTTGGTAAATTGAAAATAAAAACAAATGACAATGTCACAATCTATTTATAATATAATTAATGTTATAATTTGTTTTTACATAACAAAGAGTGTTAATAGATTCATTATACCTTTAATTAAGTATGTTTTGTTTCAGATCTCTTTGTTTCTAATAAGTTGGTACTATACTCCCATAATATGTAATGACTTATATCTCCTTATAAAAATTAGTTTTATACAAGTCATCAATATAGTTCTCAAATTTTCAAACAAAGGCTATTAATATAAAATAAAGTACAAGCAATAAAGACACTAATGCAAAAAAATGTCCATGAAATATTTAGCAGAAACTTGTCTATTAAAAATGTACTTGTTATGAGATAAAGCTATTGAAATATTAACTATTAAAAATTAACAATTAAACTTACATAATTAAAAATTCAATTCAATACTATATAATAAATTAGAAAATACAACTGAATAATGTAATATATGAACTTGTGAAGAAATAAATAATGGGGCAAAAAGCATGCATACTTTTTATGTCTTTTAGAAGTTAAAATATATTTTTTATATATTATAATCATTCACCTAACATTATTTAAACCATGTGTATCCTGAATATTCATGTATGTCAACATGACCAACTAATTCAATAAATAGTTTAAATCTAATTTTAAGTCAAAAAAAAAAACAATAACACTAAAATTATTAAAAATACACCTGCCAAATTTTTATATCAGATTTAAATTTTTTTACCTTCTCTCCCATGGATACTCCTCCAGTAGAGATCAAAACATCTGCTTTTTCAAAACCAGTCAAAACTGCTTTTAAAAGATCTTCAGGTCTATATGTACATTTCAAAGTTAAAATATATTAAAATATGGTTTTGATTAATCTGTGTACACATTTGAATTGTATTTTTATTAGCATTATGTCAACAAAGCATCTGAAATATTTTTGAATAATCTATTATAAACTGGAAGATAATTAGTGAGATCCAGACAAACCAAGGTATAATGCTAATATTAATTAATAAATGTATATACAGATTTGAATCAAAAATATATTTTTATCAATAGCAAATTTAATTAGTAATATAATTATTTATTATTCATTACGTGTCAGAAGCAATGCCAAGATCAAAAGGAGAAAAGCCATAATCAGTTAAAAGAGATAGTAACATTGCCCTATTGCTATCTCTAATTTGCCCATATTCTAAAGGATGGCCTGGCTCAACCAACTGAAATTTAAAAAAACATAATCATATATAGCATTCACAGAGAAAATATAAATGAAAAAAATTTATAATTTAGTATAATTATTTCACAAATTAACAATAACACTTTTATTATAAAATGAAATTCTTTATATGGCTAAAACAATTCATTTTGAGCCCATAGTAATAATCTTTTTTTTACTATTTACACTTAATTTTGAGGTTATTTTAGATGTTACTATTAATTATATGCTTTTTTTATTAACTTGTTGTGTTAATGTATGTTTCTGTCTGTATATCCACAGTTTTGAAATTTGTAACAGATGAGAATTTTTTATACTTTTAACAATATAATATGTAAAAAAAAAAATTTTTTAAATAAGCTTTTATGTAAACAGTCCTAACAAACTAAAAAGTAGGAAAATAAAAAAGTAATCTGACAAAAAAGTAGAAAAAAACTGAATTTCATTTAATTTGCCATACTTGGAAAATATCAAAGATCTTAAGAATCTAAACTTGTTAAAAAACAATTGGAAATTGCAGGAATATTGTTGTTTAAAAAGGCATTTGAGGCTCAATTAATCATAAAAATAAAAAATAAACCTCAAATGCTTTTATAAAATGACAATATTCCTGCAATTTCCAATTCTTTTATAACAAGTTTAGATTCTTAAGATCTCTAATATTTTCCAAGAATGGTAAATTAACCAAAATTCCGTTTTTTTAGGACTGTTTACATAAAAGCCTTATTTTTTTAAAAAAAATTTTTTTGCAAATTATTTTCTTCTCTTAAAAGTGATGAGTTAATTTTCAATGATCTACTTGCAAAAAGAAGTTTGCTGTTAACTGAAAGGAGACCATTTAATTCCTCTTTGGGGGCATAAAGGAAATGCACTAGATAAAATTCCCAATGCCAACTCTACAAATTCTTGTCAATGCAACTGTTATTACAATGTCTTTATTTATACAGTAAACAACAATGAATGGATAAGTTTACTATCTTTTTGCATTTAAGTTTAAAACCAAGAAATTTCCATGGTCTTTTTTCTCAATTAACTGCTAGTTTTTAATCAAACTATTATTAAAATATCTATATTTACATAGTAAACAACCATAAATGGATAAGTTTAATAGCCTTTTGTATTTAAATTTAAGACCAAGAAATTTCCACGATTTTTTTTCTCAATTGCCTGTTAATTTTTAATCAAAGTATTAGCTCAGTTTTATTGAAAGCAGGATAAATGTGTATGGGAATGATTTTTTTTTAGATATTTACAACCATAACAGATATAACTAAATCATGGATCTTATTCCCAGGAAGTTATAAAGTTTGTCAGTGAAGACAATAGTTTGTAGCTGAAGGCAAAAAATGCAAAAATCCTCTGATTGAGGACTAAGGCTGTCATGTGATAACCATATATTTAGCTACTGAAAACAGCAATTATTTTCAAATGTAAGAAAAATTATATAAACTCTTAAGGACTGACTAATATTAAATGGGACATTGTTGAACTTTGTGAAGTTAGGAAATATTTGAAGTAACAATTGATTGAAAACTATTTTTTAACAAAAGCACAAAGAAGCACAAGTGGGATTCATTATAAATAAAAAATCCAAGAATAATATTGTGGAGATTGATGATATATCAGACAGAATAGAAAAATTAGTTATACAATTAAGAGATAGATAATTCAGGTTTATGCCTCAACAAGTTCTCATTGTGATGAAGTAAAAAAAATTTAAATAGATATAAAAAAATGATTTTGATCAAATCAAACATTTTAAAATTGTCATGATAGAATTTTATGCTAGATTTGAAAGTGATTGAAGGATAAAAATCTCATGCGTAAATTTGATTTTGGTGTCAGAAATGAGAAGAATACAGAAATTCCACAAGAAAAATTGCATATTATGAATTCTTTCTTTTGGACAAATGCTAAATGGAAATGCATAAGGAAACATCCAATAAAAAAAAATTGAATATTATGAGTTCTTTCTTTAAGAAAAATGCTAAATAGAAATGTACAGGGAAACATTTAAATGAAAGCAGAATTGGATTATATTGTGACTAACAGAAAATATACATTTCAAGAATGTAATGATTTTAATAGATTCAACAAAAGAAGTCATAATGGATTAGTGAGATATATACATGTCACCACAAAACTAGAAAGATAAAAATACATATATGTTAATGCAAAACTAGCAAAATGAAAAATAAAAAAGATAATAATTCTAATCTTCAGACAACACAAATAAATTAGAATTGTTAATCACTTTAAAAAAAAAAAAAAACTACTTTGAAGATTGTTCAAACTTAAATGAGATCAATAAGATAACTGATATTCAACTAAGAGCTACAACAGATAGCTGATACAAAAAAGCAGCAATTCACCAACAAATTTTCAGTTGAATAAAGTAATATGTGAAGAAAGGGAGAATGTGAAAATGTTTATAAATGATGCATTAAGAAGAATTGAATATCTAGAAGTCTGTATAATGATATGAAAAAGACTTAATCATTATATAATAAAATATAATTATGAATTAGCAAAGAAATTTATAGAAAAGAATAAAAAATATAGAATAACATCTTGGATTGGAAGAAAAATTATTAAGAAGAAACTATTGTTAAAAAGAGAGGCAATATCATGAAATGTGTGGAAAATTTCTACTAGAAATTATATACAATAAAGAACAAGAAATGAAATTATCACATCTCCAGAATTTCCCAGCAATTTAAATGAAGTAGTGAGATATACAATTAAATAAATACAATTATATCTATGAAGAAGGGAAAAGTTTCAAGAATTGATAGAATTATTACTGACATCTTAAAAAAATGTCAAATGTTTACATAATTAAGATGTACCAGATATTTGGATAAATGCAATACTAATACTAATATTTAAGAAAGATGATAAGGAAGTTTTATATCCAGGAGTAACCTGACCTTACTAATTGAATAAGCATGAAATGTTCCAATCAAGAACACTAAACATGGGGATGAAACTTAACAAATCAACATAACACAGACAAACAGATGTAATTACACAACTTAATAACTAGTTGACTAGACAACCTTTTGTAGTTTCACAAACTTATAACTCAAAAAACAGACATTATTTTTTACTAGATATAGTACTATATACTGATCTCCACACATTTCTGCATCTACATAATCTTTTGCAATTTTATATCCTTGAGAATAATTTTCTAAAATGCATAGTTAATGGGCAGATTATTTAATTTTATCATCTGTTTTTTATATAGAAACACAATATTATTATTTTCGATGAGTTTAAAATATATGTACAAGCAGACACATTATTTTATTAGTCAGGCAGAAAATATCCCCTCACTCTAGAAAATTACCTGAATTTTTAATTACATATATAGTCATTAACTCATTCTGTTCTGTTTTTCACCTGTCTTTGTGGTACAACTGGTCATTGTTCCTTCATTGTACTTTCTCTGTCATCTTCATCAATTTGCTTTGCATTGAATAGTTCCTCTAATGGTAACTCTGGTGATTCATCAGGATAGTCAGTCATTCTCAAGGGATCAGCTTTTTCCACCTGCTCAGTCCTGGGCCTTTATTTCCCTTGTCCTTTTGATAATTCACCAACATTCTTTTGCTAATGGAGAACATATTCTCCTATTCTCTACTTCGAATGACACACTTTGGCAGCTTCTGAGTTGGTTTATGTATCTTCAGCTTCATTTCTATCAGTCAGCCAGATCATTTTTAGCTGTTAGGACAATATATTCAATATAGCTCTGGTTCACCATTGCTTTTCATCATGTCATGTAACCCTATTAATTCAACTATATTACATTTCAGTTTCTAATTTATTCTCCTTCTTGATCTGATTAAACTAACACTAACATGTGAGTCCAAAATTTTCTCCTAAAAAAAAATTTCCACAGGCGTTTTTCTAGTAATCTCATTTGGTATAAAATGTTAGAAAAATAGAGTAGCTTTTAAAGCTTGAAAAATATATTTTACAAATGATTTTATTAAAATCTGATTCAACTGCTGTACTGCTTTTTCGATTAATCCATTTAACAAGTTGAAATGGGGGGGGGGTGTTAAAATATGCCATATACCCTTCTTAGCTAGGAAATCTTTTTGTTGCAATAAAACAAACCCAACTCCATTGTCTAAAAGCAATAATTTCTGGAAAATCTGTGGCACACAAGTAGTTCATTTAATATTCTTGCAGAATCCATTATGCTTGTACTTTTTACAACTGTATATTCCACCTGATCATCTGCTGACTTGCATGATCTCAAGACTACTTGATTTCTTAATATTCATAACAAAAGTCTATAATTGGTATAAATCTTGAAAGAAACATGTGTATACATACTGGTGAAACTTATATACTATTGCCAGGGCTCCTTATCCAGCTGATTATAATTCTTTTCAGCTGCCAATAAAGTTCTGGAAGTATAAACAATCAAGCATTCTCCTCCATTGACCCTGTGTGAAATAACTGCTCCAAATCCATATTCAGAAGCATTCTTGGTTGCAATTACTTCTTGTTCATCTTTACAATAGAGGAGTTGATTCAACATTAAATATTTTTTTAATTTTATTAAAAGCTGTGTCATGTTCATCTCTCCACTTCCATCACTGTTTTTTTTTTTTTAGTAAATCAAATAGCAAAGTTGCTACATTTTCTTTTTAAAAACACTTGAAAAAGATTAGCAATCTCAAAAACCCTTGCAAGTTCTTCATATTTTTAGGTTTAGGTGCATTTGGACAACTAACTTTTTCTGGATTCAAATACTTCCCTTTGCTGTTAAACACATGCCCTAAAAACTCAATTTCCTTTGTGTACCAAATACACTTCATAGCATTTAGCTGCGCTCCAAATTTTTTCTAATCTTTCAAATATTTTATTTACATGTGCACTTAATTTCTGCAGTTATTAAAATATCATTGAAATAGGGAATAACTATCTCCATCCTCTGTCACAGTCCATCCATCTTATCTTGAAACACTTTCAGGCCAATGGTTATTCCATATGGCTAACAGTCTCAAATGTGTATTTATAGACAAAAGTTCTGCTGCTCTTGTTGTTATCAGAATCTGATAAAAAGCAGACTGCAGATCAATCTTAGCAAATTATGATGCTTTTTGCAGCAATGCTAAAACTTCATAAACATTAGATATAGGGTATGCTCCTTTGTTAATATACTTATTTAGAGTCACACAATAAACATCACATAAGTGAACAATCCCATCTGGTTTTAATATCATTACAATGAGTGTTCCTCATGATGCTTCCTTAACAGATGTTATTACTCCCTTCACTACTAAATCTTTAAGTGTTTCTTCTATCTTGGCTTTTAATGCAAAGAGAATTTTTCTAAATCTACAGACAACATATTGAGCATTTTTTGTTAATTCAATATCAATCATCTATGTATTTATTTCCGAAAAATCTGATTTAACTATCCGTAAAAACTTTTCACAAACTTCTGATTCCAACTCATTTAATTATTTTTTATTCTAATGCCTAATGACCTAAACCAATTTCTGCCTAGAAACAGACTTAAATCTCTTTAAATATATACAAAAGTAGATGTTTTATATTTCTTATTTAGTTTCATTGGCGTAATTATGATCCATTGTATTTCTATAGGCTTTCCATTTACATTGGTCACTGTTAAATTAGTTTTAACTATTGGGTAAATTCCTTTTATTTTTCTTTATAATATTTAATCAATCTATTTGCAACAAGAGACACACACTTTCTTCTCACAAGTACAAATATACAGTACAATGTGATTATTGCTATTAACATTTGACTCTTTGAAGTTGATTTATTTTTTAATGTTTCTTCTAGATTTGCAATCTGGTACTAAATTGTCTATTTTTTTTTTTTTAAAATAAACTTAAGACAAATGACCCTTAACACTGTAAATATTACAGCAGTCATTTTTAGATTTGAACTTATTTTTTATATGACCCAGTCTACTGCAACCATAGCATGTCCAGGTGCTATCAACATTATCTTGCTTCATTTTCTCTGCTTGCTCTTTATTCACACTTATTTTTGGTTTCCTTGCTTCCGTACTGTTTTGAAACTCTGTTACACTTTCCAACACAGCTTCATAAGCTACACAGTTTTCAATAGTACATGTAAAGGTTAGTTCAGTTTCACTCAGCAACAATTGTTGAAGCTTGCTGTAATCATTCCTCACAATAGCTGATCAAAAAGTCAGCTTAACCCTGTATTCCATGTCGTAATCCTGTATCTTTTCATATTCTGCTTAGTTTCTACTTGTAAACTGCAAATGTATTACATGTTAAGATGTAATAGGCTTAAAATGCCTGCTTAATTTATCTTTTAATTCTTTGTTCGATATATCTTTTGGGACATTTGGATCGCACAGTCAGTTAATAACCTGCAACACTTCTTTTATTGAAAACCACATCAATGTCACCATTTTAAGTTTATTCTTAACTATATTATCGATTGATATATATATATCTTTCCAATTGTGCAACATATATTTGCCATCCCACTGCATCATTTACTTTGAACTCGCAAAAACAATTATTTTGCACTTCCAAATGATATCTATCTTCACCGCTCTTAGCTCTTTTTTATTTTATTTTCTTCACAAACTCTCACACTGACATACTGGGTCATTTAGGTATAAGCACCAGATGGCTTTCTTTTTACTATCCACAGGTTCTCTCTGAGTGTCAGACTGTGTCAATGCACTACATCCAGAGTTAATGTAACCACCACCAGCTGAATAAACATCAAATGTTCTAATCAAAAAAAAAAAAGGTGAAACTTAACAAATTTGGGTTTATTAACCTTACATACATGAACAAATACAATTATTCATTTTTACAACTAGTCTACTAGATAATCCTTTGCAATTTCACAAATGTATAACTCATAAAAACAGACTTCTCACTAGACATGGTACTACAGACTGATACCTGCACATTTCTGCATAATCTTTTGACTTTTAAAAATAATTTTCTAGAGTGAAGAGTATTTAATTTCCTGTCTGACTATATTTACATACAAATATTTTATGCAAATACAATAATATTATTTTACATCAGTTTAAAATATATATACAAGCACACACATAACATTATTTTATTATCAGACAGAGCAGGTAGACATAAAAAAAATTACAGACATATCAGTCCAATATCTAGTTCTACATAAAATCTTTAACAAAATCATTATAACTCATCTATAGTAAACTTTGAGCTCAAACCAACAACTGGATTCAAACGTGTTTTTAGCACAGTGAACACATTCACATTTTGAGAGAAGGTATAGAAAGGATTAATCAATATAAGCTGTCATTATGCTTTAGATTTGTAGATTATGAAAAGGCATCTGATTCTATAAGTATTTACATGGTGAATGAGCAAAGATTTAGGCCATCAAAATATAGACTCAGGTTATTAGCATATTCTGAAGAGTATTAATCAAAATGTGTTAGCAGTGATTAGAATACAGTGCAACACTAATAACATTAACATTAATAAGTATGCATGACAGTATGATTCCATATATTCAAAAGTTTTTTATAGCAGCTTATTTAAGTCATTTAGATTTTGGTACAGGATATGGTTATTTTTACAAATAATACTTCAAAGCTTCAAGAAATGTGCAAAAATTATCAAATGAAAGTAAAAAGTAAGACTAAATGTAACTATTAAAAAGAAAATAAAGATTAATAATCATGAATTAAAAAAAGTCAACAACTACAAAAATCTTAGTTGTACTATTAATACATTTTGGATAAAATTAGTCATAAAATTATATTTTCATAGAGTAATTTGGATAGAAATAACAATATTAAAAAAGAAATATCCCTATATGTTTAAAAAAGAAAGGTTTTAATAGATATTTTATCAGTTATTACTTATAGATCTGACACTTGGACATTTAACAGAATTTTAAAACACTCAACAAAATATAGAGAGAATTATATTAATGGTAATAAGAAAGAATAAAGAGCAAAATACTTAAATGAGAAAATAAATAGGCATTATTTATATCATTGAAAAAATTAAGAGACTAAAATGGAGCTGGGTTGGCAATAATAGATAAATAGTTGAAGTCTTAAATTAGATTCCAAAAGTTTGTGAAAAACTTAGAAAGAAATCACATGAAAAATTAATGAATGTAGCAAAATTTTATTGGTATAATGTGGAAAAGAGTGACTATGAATTCATGAAACTATATTAAACTTGGCGGGACCTTTATTAAGCAATTGATCTACAATGATTGAAAATGATTATGATGATGATTTTTTCATATAAGAATTCTCTTTTTAAAAAAATAATTACATCAGATTCCTATTAAATGGTAACATTTCAGTGATAATCCATTTAACATCGATCTATTCATTAGATCAATTCACTCCCTTCTATCATTAGGATTCAGTAAATCATTAAATAATATTCAACTATAAATAATCCTAATATATAATGTAGAAATATATCTTCATTGAGTCTCCATTCGAATAAATTATAAACAATATCACTGTAAATAATTATTATGACTAATTACATGAATATGAACCCATTTTTTTATTATTAAATTGACACCCATAGTAAAACCTGTCCAAGTCTCATTTTCACCTGTAAGTATTTTGGCAAGTTCTTTCCACTAATATTAATAAAGTGATGTAATGATGAGATATCTGTTTTGAAAAATGGCCATATATGCTGTGTCCCCAACTATGACTGTGCGACCAGCAAACAAATATACAATAAACTCAACAGATAACAGCACATATATATATTTAGCAATAATAATTTATTAACAATTAGGAAAAAGAATTACTATACTAATCGTTAACACAAATATAAAGTGTGCATTTGAACTAGCTTAATTCACAGATTAATTGCTGAATAGCAAATAATGTTAACTACATTTAGGTAAGCTATTATTCACTTTACCTTCACTAATGTCTATAGTCTTTATAAATACAACCCTTGACGAGCCTTTTGAGGCATTTCAAAATAATAATAAGACCGGGATGGTCTGTTAAAAGTACTAGTTGGATTAATAACAGATATATTAGCCATGGATGTGAATAGAAATAAAGGTTAATACAGCATCGATGCGGCATTACCGAAATGAAATTCACATTTATGGAAAAGTTTCAGTTTTGGTGAAAGTAATCAATAAATTGAGAGTATTACTACTATTTATAGTAAAAAAAGACATAAGTCTATTGCTCAATCGAAATTGGTTCTATTAGTCATAAACCTAAAAATAATTTTAAAAAGTTTAATTAGAAGCAGAACTAAATTACTTGATCTTTTTAAATAGGGAATAGCTGAAATAAAGACACAACCAGTAGATGTCGAATTATTAAAAGACATGCAACCTACAGTGTACAAACCACGAAATATTCTTCATGTTTTCAAGCAAAAGGTTGAAGAGATGATTGCTGATATGGTTAAAAAGAGTATTATCACCTGTGGAAGACTAATCATGGTCTATTCCTGTGGTAGCAATTATTAAACTGGATAGAACTATTCATATTTGTGGAGACTAAAGAGTTAACTTCAATAAATACATTAATAAGGGCACTTATCCTACACCAAGTGTTTGTGAAATATTACCATCTTTGCAGAGAGCCTCATTTTTTATAAAAGTAGATTTAAAGTTTGTGTTCCATCAGATACCAGTTACAGAAACATCTGCAGAGTGGTTAATGTTAAACACCCATGTCAATCTGTTCAAATGTAACAAATTATCATATGGAATTACAATGACTTTGGACATTTTTAACTGAAGATGGATATATTATTGCAAGGCATAGGCAGAATCATTTCTTATTTAGATGACATTTTGATCACCATCCAGATATGAAGAAGAACTGGAAAAATAAATGATAGAAGTGTGTTCAAAACGAAGCAAAGTTGGAGCGAGATTGAAAACTGCAAAGTGCATTTGGGAAACTTCAGAGATTATATTCTTGGGGCATGTAATAAATAAGGAGGACAAGTATTCAAACCCAAAAAGATGAGAGCTGTAAAGGAAGCAGCAACTCCAAAAAACAGCAAAGAGTTGCAAGCTTTTTTGGGAAACTATGAGAGTTTTCTCCAGGGCAAATCACATATACTAACACCATTGTATGATTTATTACATGAAGTACAATGTTGGAGATGGGCAGAAGAATATAAAGTAGCATTTCTGAAAGCAAAGGACATACTTCTGTCTGAGAAAGTCTTTGTTCTTTACCAAAGTGACCTGGAAGTGACTATTACTAGAAGCTTTGAAATTTGGAGTCAGAACTGTCATCTCTCATCATTCAATAAAGGCAAATTCTCAATTGCATATGCTTCCAAAACTTTAACATCAAGTGAAAAATATTATAATCAGCTAGATAAAAAAAAAACCTGGCTATTATTTTTGCAATAAAAAAGTTCCATCAATATGTATATGGATGAAAATTTATATACTGATCATTGTCCCTTATATAAAGTTTTCAACAAAAATAAAAAAAACTCCTGAATATGCAAGCCAGAGATTTTTAAGATGAATAAATAATTTAGTCACATATGATTGTGATTTAATATTTAAACCAAGTAAGCAAATTACACATGGTGATGCTGTATCACACTTACCTGCGAGAGATAGAAACCAGTGAGTTTCTAAAAGTAAACTTATTGGATGTGTTTAATCAAGAAAATTTGAATAGTATCAAAGTAGCAGAATAGACTAATAGAGACTATGAGTACATTGGAGAAAAAGTACTGGATCCATTTCAGATGGCCAAAAAGTCAACCAAGCTACATCACAAAGCCAATCTGGAATGCCCGCCAGAGTTTGTCTGCAATGAATGTATCCTGATGATGGACCAAGTGCTGATACCAATCAAAGGTTGTAAGTAAGTGCTCAAGCTACTACACAATGGCTATCCAGGACTGGTAGGAATGAAGGTGCTAGCATGTTCATGTGTGTGTGTTGACCAATTTAAATAGTGAAATAAAACAGATGGTAAACCCTGTAGTGAGAGTCAATCTACAGCTGATTTACTAAATAAAACTTGCAAATTGTGACAGAAGCTAAAAATCCATGGCAACACATTCATATAGATTTTGCTGGACGTATGATGGTTATTTATTTTTTAATAACAGTGGATTCATATTCCCAATAAGCCAAATACAAGGTTGTAAAAATTGTGAATTCTGAGTGTACTATTAAAGCTCTTCATAAAGTGTTTACTATTCATAGCTATTCTGAGATTCAGATATCTGATAACAGAATTGAATTTACTTCTGATTTCAAAAATTATTTAGCAGACAAAGGGATACATCATATTCTAACTCTAACTTATCACCCAACTTTCAGTTCAAAGTTTAAAATCTGCTTTAAGGAAAATAAACATTAAAGATCCTGAAGGATGTGCTGGTAGAAGTTATGTTCTATAAACATTTTACTCCAAATGCCTCTAATAGTAAAATGCTTGAAGAGTTATTATTTAGATGAAAATGTCATATACACTTATCAAAACTGTTACTACTTAAAAAGGGAACAGAAAAAAGTAATTTTGATGAAGAAACTTATAATGTTGAACTTTTGTAAAATTTCATGTTGGTGAAGCAGTATAAGTTAGAGATCTGATTAAAAAAGAAATGGATCCAGGTACCATTGTGGAAGTCTTATCTGAAATTATAAAAATGAGAAACTCAAAAACGAATTACATGTCAGGAGTTACACAAACCACTTATATGAGCATTTCTCAGATATGTCAATTGTGTTGAACAGCCAATCCTAAATTGGAAACTATAACAAGTAAAATGTATGATGATATTTCCACAAATTGAGCAAAATGAGGAACTGTCCCTTGAGAAGGATATTGAAACTGATGTCAGAGAGAATGAAGATGTTACAAGTCTAAGTGATGATAATCAATCAAGATTTGAAGAATCAACAGATTTAATTAGAGAATGAGACATAAGAAATATATCTGTTCCCAGAAGTCAGAGGAGTCGAAAAAAATCTAAAAAATTTAAAAACTATTTTGTAGAGTGAAAGAGAAATATATACTGTCTGAACCCATATTTATGATTATGTAAATAAAGTTTATTATGTGATCTATGTAATTAACAGTATTTTATTTCTCCCCAAAAAGTAGGACACTCTAGAAAACGTTATTGTTAAAAGAAATTGAATAATATTTACTGAGGCTATAACCTCGATAATATGCGTGTAAAAATGCGATAGTAGGGACCTCTACAGGTGTTTTAACCACAAGCTTATGCTATGGAAGAAAAGTGGGTAAGCTTGTGGTTAGAGATCCCTACTATCGCATTTTTACACGCATATTATCGAGGTTATAGCCTCAGTAAATATTACTTACGTAATCAATGTACGTTTAATAAATTTATAATTATAACTTTAAAGAAATTGAATAGTAATTATGCAAATCAATGTAGTTAATAAAGAGACAAACTGAGAAAATATCAAGAAGTTAGCAGTATGTAAATCAAAGGTGATTGTATAACTAATGAGCAGTAGAGTGGTCAAGTTGTTAATAATAATGCATTTCTCGTAAAGGAGAAATGGCAGTGCTCAAGTTAAAACACTATACATAATGGTGATAATGGAGAACAACTAAGAGTTAAGGATACTCTTCTATAGACTTTAAAAGATAAGTTAAAGCAACTCTGACCTAATGAACTGTATATATTTTCACCATGCACGCAATTTATTCTAATGTTTGTCTCAAAGCTGAGGGATAATTATTGTTATTATAATTTAATTTATTTGTTTTATTATTAGTCTTCAGCATAGAAAAATAAACTTGCTGAAACAAATGTTTTTGTGTGATTTAATATTGACACTGACAAGGCAGGGATTATAGATCCTCCCACATACACAGCAATTTAGTATCTAAATATAATAAGTTATTATACTATACAAAGATTATAAAAGTTTTCATATTTGTCAAGGATTAAATGTTTAAAATACTTAATGATGTCACATTAATATGATTCAGAACAGGATAGTTAAAATGGATGTTAAAGTATTTCATGTTCTGTCAGCAAGCATACACTTTCATAAAACAGGACTGTAAGATATAAATTAGAAAAGAATATAGTTTAATAAGAATAATGAAAAGGTAGTTAAAAGTTTTGACATTGAAGATGGAGCTATATATACCAATAAACATATATTATAAATGTGTTAGCTAGAGTTTTATACATTCATTCTATACTAACATAACATATTAATAAATGGTATATTTTTATTTAAAACTAAGATAAATAGCAAGTCATTCATGTAAAACAAAGAAACCAATGTCTGACTAAAATATAAAATATGATATTTATTGTGTAAGCATTTGTAGATCGCCTTTAAAGTTATTTTGTGTGTTTTTTATAGTCTTTTGATGATAATAAATTGTTTTGGATTAAAATCATAGACTATGTATTAACCATGCTTGATAATGACTGGAGATTGTTATAAAATAAATATGAAATAAACTTCAAATACATTTAAAAACATATATATGAATTAAATTATTCCATGTGTTTATGTATTATTCTCTTGAATAGTGAAGTGGGTATTTCACAATGCATTCAAAATGGAAGAGAGCGGTCTGACTTCCATGTAAATGGATGGCTACAATATGATAGAACTAAAGTAAAAGATGCACTAATAAAATTCTAAAAACTTGAAATATATATTGGGCCATTTAGGAAGCTCCTCCAAAAATAAGATTATACATCTATAATATTTAACATTTTTTTAAATACCAACTTATTTCACTCTGAAATAATAATCACTAAAACTGCCAACTGATAACTCTCTACTTTCATCTAGTGAAACACAACACCTACCACAAGATTTTAATTAATATCTTAATTATAATTTTTATTAGTCATTTTGTTTAAAAGTAATTCAAAATTAAAATCAATAAAAAATTATACTTGCAATCACCCTGCATTTGAAATCATTAATAGAAAAGAAAAAAATGAAAACACTTTAATTTTAGGAAAATTATTTTGTTGAAATAACATTATTTACTTGACAATAATGAGTGATTAATATATATATTACACTTCATATGTAATAATTTATATATATGTATATGTATGGATATACTTAATATTATATAAACATTATTATGTCAATTGTTTAAAGTGACAATCGAATGAAATCTATGAAAGGAAAGTGAGATAATAACAAGAAACTGTGCAAAGATATTCTTTTTTTCTGTGAAAATAACAGATCTATAAGTCGTAACAAAAGGAAACTCTTTTATTAACTTTATTTGATACTTGTATTTTTTGGGGATAACCTACACACATATGCTCCTATAAACTACTTAAAAAAAACTATATTTTAATTAGCATATTCTATTTAATGAAATACCCATATTCATAATAACAGTTAAAAAAAGAACAATAAAAATAGATTGCTAGATTCAAACACATTGACATTTGTTTCCTAAAGACCATGGATTTAAATTAAGATCATCTAATGACTAAAGACCATGATTTCCAGTGCATTACAAATTCATTCTACCTTTTAGTAAAATAGTCATTCAAATTGCCATTCGAATTTGAAACATACGCATATAAAACAAAATAATCGCACGTAATAAAGTATTGACCATTATAAATAAAATAAAATTTCAATTTCATAGAAGGAACCAAATTAATTTTAAACAACTATGTTAAAAATTGTTCAATAAAAGAGAACAAATATAGAATATTAAGCACACCAAGCTTTAGTTGTGAGACCATAATGCCAGCTACCAGATGTTGTATTTTGTTATATCCCACTGGAAACATACTTATTATGTTCATGTTGAAATTCTAACACCTATTTTACAATGTTTGTGGATGATATAGTAAATAGAAGAATACTTATAGATGATATTAAAAAGAATTATGATTCTATAAGCTTATTAGATAACATAAAAATCAGTGATTATTACCTTTGGATAGATTCATATATGTATTGAAAGTGAATTATATAATTATCAACCACCTACCACATATATAAAAAAGTTAAAACACTAATAGTAATATGGAATAGATTATATTGGATTATCCCAGAGTCTGCAATCAAATGCTTTTAGTGCTATTATCATTTCATTTTGGGATGCCTACAAATTCTTATACCAATTTGATCACTTTACTCAGGATAGTAAATATTTAAATGCTAAATGTTTCAGTGATGTCTTCAAGTTTTTGTCTTTAATTTTATTTAACTTACATTATATACAAGTGTTAAAGGATGATTTCATGTACAGTATTATATAAAGTAAACAATCACAATTACATATTCAATTAAAGGAAGCTGCCTTAAACCACAAAAGGATAAATAATTATTGAACGATACTTTTCAGGATAACTTATTTAGATTTAACCCTAATGTAGACCATAAATTATAATGTTCAATACTAAATAATTATCAACAAAATAAAGCTGAATGTATACCTTCCTTTAATTCAAGCTAAATACTTTGTTTAACATTGACCATAGTGTAAATATACACATACAAATTATTATAAATGTTATTTTAATATGCAATTTCATGACTTACATTCTAGTTAACAATGTAAATAAAATATTTATCTATTAAATTAAAATCCTAGCTATAGTTGATTCTTTTTATATTACTCACATAGGTCTATACAAATGAAAATCAATTCATATTACCAGAATTATCTATCGATGGTAGATTTAGTCATAAGAGCTAGCAATATTTACTAATCAAATAAATTCAGATTGTGGTAGTAGGAAATTAAGTTTTCATATATATGCATATGACTTTATTGTCATCAAGCATAATTCTGTAGTCTTAAATGACAAATTCCATAAATATTAATAGTCTCTAATCCATGGACCATCTAAATTATAGATTCCTCATAAAGGTCTCTCATTTTGTATATGAGGCAGATGTTTTTAAATCAACTCTATAGCCGCCTCATACCTACTTCCCCAGAACATATCATTACAATGTATACTAACCTCATTTCCTGTTGATAAAATAGCAACTTTAGGAAGTTTATATACAGGGACATTTTTAACACCTACAGTTGCTAATAAACCAATTTCTGCTGGACCTAGATGACATCGCTCACGCAGCACGCATTGGCCTAATGAAATATCAGAACCTATTTGCCTGTAATAATGTTTAAGGAATGAGATATATGAATACATCTACACTTTATATTATAATTAAAATTTAAGTTTAACATAATAAAATTATATTACAAAATGTTAGCAATATTTTTAATTAATATATAATGATTGTCCTCATCAATTTAATTTGGGAAAAAAAAATTCTATACCTACTTAAAATATAATCATTTCATTTATGATTGACACTTGAGCAGTAATAACTATTTATTTTATAAAAAATACTATTCTTAACAAAACTGATAGTATTTTTATAAATTATAGGTTCATAGATTGCAAACTAATTTATAAGTTTCTTAATTTGCTTCCATTTGATATTAAGGATTACAAATGTAATAATGAGATATTATTATTTCCTAGTAACAATGAATTTTGATTTTTTTTTTTTCTAATAAATACATAGCATATAAAAGTGATTTACCCACTGACGAAGAAGCTGCAAAAACCAAAACAATTAAATGGGCCGAGCACTTTCGAGGTTTTCCTTCATATTCATGGCCAACATAAGTTATAAATCATTTATGTAATGTTGCTAACTAATAAAATATGCAAATGTGAATGCAAATTAGTTTGTCCATTTTTTTGAGATAGAAAAACACATGTCGCGTCTTTTAATGGAATTGTTATCACTGATAACAAAATACGCCTCCTTGATTTTCCTTTTGCAGTCATTGGCTTCAGAGCATACTATCTTGGGGTTGCCGGGTTCAAACACATGGCCAGCCTGCTTCTCATGTTCAAAGAATATTGAGGTTATCGTTGTTCTTTTTTGCTCTTCTGTAAGTATACATGTGTTGAGCAGCTCTATTATGAACAGTGGTCTTGGTTTCCCCATAGTATGTGGCACTGCATCCAGCCTGAGGGCATGAAATACTGTATACGACTTAGGGGGAGTGCGGAAGCCAACCTTAAATTCACCAGCCAAAGTCTTTATCATCTGTTGTGATAATTTGGGAATATAAGGGAGGATAATTTGTGGTTTATCTTTACTTATGTGGTTAGTTATTGATTTTCTGTAAAATTGATCTATTTTCTTTGTAATTAATCTGTAGCTGAATCCGACACTTAACAAATCTTTTATATAGCATGCAATATTAGTCTTCCTATCAGCCTCAAATTTACACAAATTTTGATTCCTAAATAAAAACGTGTTTAAATCTGCAAATTTATGTGCTGTAGGTGAAATGGATTTCGGGTGGGTAAAACCTCTGACCTCAAGAGGTTTAACAATCATGCAATAATGCAGAGCTCTGCCTTCTCTATGGACCAGCAAATCCAAATATTTTAGCTTCTGCCATTCGTTTTCCCAAGTGGTGTTTATAATCAATTTAGTTTGCAGTTGTAATTCATTTTTAATGTTGGTGATTACATCTTTTGGAGCTGCCATAAACACATCGTCTACATAACGCATGTAAATTAATCCAGCAGTGTTAGAGATGTATTTAGAAATGATTTGTTTTTCAAAAAAGTTTAAAAATATGCTCGAAATTACTCCACTTAAGGGAAGACCCATCAGCCAACCATCTCTCATATCATACCATCCACGCTCAAAAGTTGTAAAAATGTTATTGTCTAACCAATTAAGAAAAGCTAATATAAAGTTCATGCACACATTTGGACAATGCTTATTTATTAATTCTTTATGAATGATGTCAATCGACCACTTCCTGTTAATCGATCTGTGTAATTCTGTCACGTCCATGGCTGCAATTTCAAAATCTTGATCTATTAATGTATTCTTGATTTTTCTAATGAACTCGAAGGAAGACTTAATTGTGAAGTCTCCAAAACCTACGCTATCAACCAACCATTGATTTACCAGCTTAGTAAGAAGATAATATTCAAGTGGTAATCAATATTTATTCTGAATTTGTCATTTTTCTTTTTCAGCAATTGATTTGGGAGATATAAGGGCTTCATTATAAAAAATTAAAAAAAAGGTAGAAATTATTACTGAGATTGCAATAGTAAATTGAAAAGATAAATCAGAAAACTCATCAGTAGTGAAAGCTTCATAATGCAATGCTATGATTGTGATACTTTCCAGTATTTGAAAGAGTTTAGCTTTAAAATAAATTTCTTTATTATAAAACAAACCTCTTTCAACATTTACTAAATAATTACAGTTAGTGCAGAAAAGCAGGTTATAAACTTTTATAGACATTTTTTTGTTTTTATAGTAAATATATCAACAGTCATATGATCAACTCAGATTAATATGGGACCCTCCCCTCTAGTTAGCATTAGCTATTATTTAGTTAACTGTACTGATTAAGGATTATCCACTTGAAAACAAAAATTCTAAGCCTGCTTGTGACCTGAAAAAAAATTTCCAATCTGACTAGACTATTCATGTCTTAGACAAGTAAGCTGATCTCTAATCCTCGAGGGGTCACAGAAAAATTGTTGGTGATTGTAAAAATTCAGAAGATATCATGTTGGATAATAAATTTTTAATTTAAAAAACAAAAACTTAAACACCATTAAAAAACACATGAAAACTGCTCAACTCATTAGTGTGTGATTGACCACTTTTGTGTTTAAACATTTCCTTTATCTTCCAATCCACTTTGTATAAACATCACATCATAATGGCACTTTGCTTATATTGCTCTCATTTCTCTTGTTCACTCTCAGAGTTTTGTTCTTCATGCTAGTATCTACCTAATATTGATATGTGGTATTATGTTCTTGTATGTACACATTTTCTAAAACAGGTTAAAAATGTAATTGCTACAAATCAACAGATCTACTGAGGAACAAGTATTATTATACATTTATCTTTTTTTTTTTTTTCACAAGGTTTACAATTAAATATTTTTAAATCCTGTGTCTCATTTTTATGTACATGAAAAAAATTAAAATTTTTAATGGATAAATGGGTAATAAAGACCAAATGTTCAGAAAATGATAAAGATAGTAGTAAGGAAGAAGATATATATTTGTATATGGTAAAGCAATTTTTATTATTGTTATCCTTATATGCTTATAATAGGATAGTAACAGTTTATAATAGGATAATAACAGCATATAATGGGTCACATAAAATTTCAGTCTGAGTATGAGGTCACAAGTGTAAAAAGGTTGCGCAGCACTGTTCTATACAATGAAACTTTCTCATAGATGCATAAGAAATGCTGGGCATGTCTGTATTTACTATATCCTTAAAATCATATGCCTCCAGCACAACTTTTATAGTCACCATTACTTACAAAAAAAATCAGAATTATATTAAGCACATAACTTAACTGCTTGAAAAATTATCAATTTTATTCTTGCATGCACTGAGTTAATAATATTTTTTTCTCTTCTGTGACATAGCTTTCATAATATTCAAATTTGGTTTTTGTCTCATTATTGGTTTTGTCTTACAATTAAATTTGATTACAGTCATTAAGACATTAGAGTCAATACATGAATTAAATGATGAAATTTTATATCTTCTGTCAGTGAACTTAAAATGTGATGTGATCTATCTCATAGCATTTAAAATAGATGAGGCATCTACTATAAATCAAAATAATAAATGAAATATGTCTAGGATTATTTTATAGTCATAATACTATAATCACTTTTTTACTTTATATAAATCCCAATATCTTTGAAAATTCAATAACATGAAAGTCAGTCAGACGCTTTTAATTTTTCATACTTCATCTATCTTATGCGATGCATTTCTGAAGTAATGTTTAATAAAAGAAAAAAGATAACACATAGTGTAAAATCTGTTATCACTTTGTTTGTTTTTTCCCATAATGTTTGCAGTGATGTTTTGTTATTTGTTCTCGGTTACAAACAATGTTAATGAAGTCAGAAGTGGATAATAATATTGCAAGTTTCACTATTTTTTATTAGCCTTGTTATTTGGATATTTCTAGTTAGTCTAAATGAGAAAGAGACTCTAGTAATCACACCAACATTTTTTTAATATGCATTTAAATTAAAAAAGACAGCAGTTGAGGGTAGAATGCACCTTCATACTGAATCAGTAATACTACACATTAAAGATAGCATTGTGATCGAGAGACGTATTAAACTGAGTGTTTTGAACACAATGATTAGCAAGATAAATGTTATGAGAAAAAAAGATAAAATACACATTTTACAAAAAGAGAATGCAGTGGTATTAGGCTTAATAGTAAATTAAGACACAAAAGGTGATGTATGAAAAAGGTGAAGAATTCAACCATGTTATTTGAAAAAGTCAGATACAGTGAACTAATTACATATAATTAGAAGGAAGCTTTATTTAAAATTATGTATATTAATAAACAGATAATTATAAAATGAAAAGGTATTGCTGTACAAAAGATGAGTATGGATCAATGTATAAGGCAAAGTTAATATTGTCTGACTCCTGTATTATTTAATTTATATTTAAAAGACTTATTAAATAATTATAATTTCAATAACAATGGAATAAGAAGTGGACAAGCTCATTGCATAAGCTTTGCTGATGATATGGCATCACTTACAAATAATGAAGATGGGCTCAACAAGATTTAATCAGGGATAAAAATAAATGCAAATAAAACTAAAACAAATAAAAGATCTAAAAAGAAGAGAAATTCAAAGTATAGGAAAAGAGTAGTGCTTTTGAATATTTGAGAGTTTAGCTAATGAGCAAAGTAATAATAAATTAAATGAGACTTGCAATGAATAAACAAATGTAAATCATTCTGTGGCAACTGGAATTCAGTTCTAAGAAAGAAATCTGTTAAATTTTTAGAGCATACTTTTGTATGGACAGTGAAGAAAATTAAGAAAAAAAAATCAGAGGCTTTAGAAATGTGAATTTAAAAAGAATAAAAAAATAAGATGAAAAGATAAGATTAGCAATGCAGAAATATTGAAAGGAGCATATGAAAATTTATTTATGCTTTCCTAAAAAATTATGAAAAGGATTGGATATATACTTATAAAAAGAGCAATTATTAAAGATATGCTAAAAATCGAACTACAATGAAAAGAAGTAAAAGAGGGAGAAAAGATGAATGTTAATCTCTTAAGTTAATCTCTTAAGTCAAGAAATAGCTATGAGTACATAAAAAATACAACAAGAGAAAGACTTGGTGAAAGTAATCTAGTTGGGTGTATGGAATCTTTCTTTAAATAAAAAAAACTAAAAAATTTTGAAAAAAAAAAAGGAAAGTCTGTTATTTTTTACCCTCTTGAGATAATGGTGTCATCATCACCATTATTACTATTAACTAATAATAGTAATAATAAAAAGTCAGATGTCACATGACTTATATACAGCTTGCATTTACCAATATGTAAACTTAAGAGCATGCTAACGCTCTAAACAAGCTTTATTATTATTATTATTATTATTAACTAAGTAAAAAGATGATATTTTGTCTTCCTACTTAAAGTTTCATGAAAAGATACATAAGCGAATATTAAAGTGTTAAATAACCATCTTTGATATACTGGTTTTGTTTTTATTTTAAAAAGATAAATTTTAATAAAATTCATTTGTAGAACAGTATTAATCAATTAATATTTTAACTTGAGATCATATCCAGATTCACCAGCTAGAATAAGACAGGATTGTTCAAACTTTTACAGTTATTTTATCAATTTTGTTATGTAGAAACTGCTTAGTTCTTAATACTATAATTATTTAATAAAGCAAGAGAAACTCCCCATTCCTTTGACATTTATAATAAGCTTGAGTAATTATACATTTCCATCACAAGATTGGTTTCTGCTTTTGACTTTATCGATGATGCTTATTAATAATATAAATAGTAAAAACACTTTTTTTATGAACTTTATACTATGCAGAACTATATTATACTTGAAAAATAGCTGACAATTTTGACAGGTCCTGAGAGTTTCTTCTAATATTTAAATAGAACTGGTAATCATTAAATATTCAAACTTACTGCAGATGCTAAAATAGTATATGATTGCTTTTGTTTTGTAACATATTGTGTAACGCCAAAGAATTAAATGATGTGTTATTATTATAATTATTACTTTGTTTAGTTCATGTGAAGCAAATGTAATCCGTGTACATATATAGTAAGTTGCTTTTCTGAAAACTGTTTTAAAGTGGTAACATAAAGATTAATGAGATCTTCATTAAGATGCATGTGAATGTATTCTTATAAGATTTCTTGTATTAATTGCTAAAAATGTACTAATTATTTTTTTATTAGTAGTTAAATATGCACAAATTAGTAAAATACAAAAGAAAAATTCATATAATAATCTTAATAATAGCTTTCTCATAACAAATGCATATTAAGAATGTTCTTGAGAGAAAGATGCCACTTCTGACTAATGACTTTTAACAACATTTGAAATGAAGAATTATTTTATGCAATCTATAGATATAAAAACAAGTTCAATAAATTTGTAAAACTTTGATATAATCTGGAAGAAAAAGATAGTTTTCGATGTGTAAAAAAACTAATATTTTTTAATGACACTATTATTGTTTATTTATACATCTCTGGAAACTCATATTTAAAATTATAAATATATGTAGTAGCATTTAATCAGTTCACATCTAATTTCAAGTTAAAATTAATGTTCAAGATATATTTATCATGTATTGTTTTTATAAAATAATTAAATTTACAGTTAAATTAATAATTGTATATGCCATTTGTATACATATTGAAGAATCTTTTAATCAATCATAATCACAATTAAACAAATATTAGGAGACTGAAAATAATAGAAGAACATTTCTCTTCTTTATATATAAAGTTAAATATAAAAAGAGATTTCAGGAAATCATATTCAATGTGTTCTTTTTCTACCAACAACTTTTGAAAGTTTGTGATTTCAAGTTCTTCCATGATTACTAATCAGAGATGACAATGGTTATTCCATAACCATTCCTTGATTTAGTTAAAAGAATTCTGTGTAATAGTTCCATTATACTATCAATAGGAAGAATTGTTCTGATTTCTAAGCTATTATCACCATTTAATCTTTTTCTTACAATAGACAGTGCTTCTTTACATGGTATATTTAAGAATAAACTTTCCACATCAAAGCTTACTAGGGTGTCAGTTCTTTCAATTTTCATGTTCTTGATTAAGTTTAGAATCCATGAGAAAGGACTGGGTCTTGTATGCCAAAGAACTAAGAACTTTAAGAAGAAATCTTGACAAATTTTGGCAAAGTAGATTTCTAGAAATAACAGTGGGTCTTAATGAAACATGATTCTTATGGATTTTAGGTAAACCATAAAGATGAAAAATTTGGCTGAAATATGATATTAGTTTACTTTTCTGTGAATCACATAGTTCTTTGACATACAAGATCTAGCCTTTTGTCAGGGATTCTAAATACTTTATAGAATTAATCAAGAACATGAAAATTGAAAGAACTGACACACTAGTAAGCTTTCATGTGGAAAGTTATTCACAAATGTATGATGCAAAGAGGCATTGTCTATTATAAGAAAAAGATTAAATGGTGATAATAGCTTACAAACCAGAACAACTCTCCCTATTGATAATATAATGGAACTATTACCATTTTGCATAACAATAACCTACTTTCAATATAACACAGAATTATTCCAAAAAAATCAAGAAATGGCTACGGGCTCACCATTGTCACTCCTGATTAGCAATATTTACATGGAAGAACTTGAAATCATAGCCATAAAGACTACTCCATATTCACCTGAAGTTTGGCTTCACTACGTTGATAATACATTTGTTATATGGCCACAGAGCACTATTACAAACTTTCTGAAAACACATCAACAACATATCCCCTTCAATTAAATTCACAATGGAATCAAATCAAGAAGAAAAACTGGCATTCTTAGATGTTCTTGTGACAAGACTCCCTTATAGCAAAATCAAAACTATGGTTTACAGAAAATCCACACATACAGGAAAATACTTAGCATATACATTCAATCAGACCAGAAACACAAAACATAAAATTATACTATTACTATGGAACAGATCAAAAGAAGTTTGTTCAAAAACCAGCGATTTAAAAAAAGAAAAGTTCTATATAAAACAAACTCTTATAAAAAATAATTATTCATCACTGAAATTAAGAAAATTTTAAATACACAACAAAAAAAAACCATCAAAAGAAAAAAAAAACAATAATTGTCACTGTAGTGTATACATATATACCAAAAATAGCAGACAAATTAAGGAAAAATCTGCAATCATTATAACATCAGAACAGCTTTCCAGAGCCATACTACACTATAAGACAGACTAACATCTATAAAGCCTAAACTTGAAATGATAAAAAGTAAAAACTGCATCTATGAAATATCCCATGATTGTGGAAGAATGTATATTGGTGAGACCAGTCACCCCCATTGAAAATGCAAGAGCACAAACTGATGATCAGAAGAGACAAAACAGATGTGTCTAAGGTAGCAAATCATATACGTAACAATGAACATATGTTCAACTGGGAAAATACAAAAATATTGAATAGAGAGGAAAAGGTACAAAAAAGAAAATTCAAAAAAGCTCCTCAGATGACAAATGGCACTACTATATGGAGAGTTTTGCTGTATTTTGAATTGTTTAATTGTCAATAACCCCATAAATCAACCTAGGATGACTAAACATAATGTGGAAACCACTAAACAACTTTGCTCTTAGTAACAAATAAAGAAATCAAGAACCTCATAGAGAAGTATATGAAATTTCTACTGATTGTTGCCTTTGGTAGAATGGTTCAGTTGGTTAGAGCATTACTTTAAAATTCAATATTCAAGAATGTAAGGGTCCAGATTCAATTCAGGCCAACAATGCCTGAAGAAGGGAGGTGAATAATATCTCGAAACATTGTGCACGTACTGTGTGCTATTACTAATAGTTGAATGTAATTGGAATATTTAAGTAAAATTACATTTTTCTAAAGACATTCAATACTTAATATTAGATGATGGAAATAATCCAATATATAAATACAATTACTTCATTAGTTTCAAATATATATATTTAGTAATATTGAAATAAATTTTTTTCAGTAATATTCAAATAATTTTATTTATGTTTTTTTTTCTTGCATAAAAAAATTCTCACTGAGTTAAATAAAAATTAAGTGATATATTGAATAAATTTGTTTCCGAATGTTTCAAATAATTGAAAAATTTTTCCTATAACTGATATTTTTCCATCTGTAATCAGTAGTAAGAATTATATAATTACACAATTGAACATTTAATAACTTTTTGTTAATTTTAAAATATCTCTACAAACTGTAGAACTTTATAAAATTAAAGCTAATCATTATATAATTAAATCACTTCAGTTTTCATTATGGCTAGAAATAGTGCAGGCACACACACATATATCAAACTATTGCTTCCAGATACTTTGCATACAACCATGTTTTTGTTATAGTGATACTTACCTAAGGTTATCTCCAGGCTTTGGATCAACTAAAATGGAAATTTCAAGTTCAGTTTTGCCCTGTTAATATATTTATATAGTGCAAATTTTTAAATCATAGTAAAATATAAAAATTATATTCCACAAGAGTATATGAACAATAAATAAATCTTATGGTAATAAACTTCAAAAAATTACCAAGTTAAGCTTTCAATACAAAACATCTTTAGCAAAACAAGATAATATAATTTATGATAGCAAATCTAAATATATATATATCAATATAAATTAAAATACCAGTTATTGATAAGAGCAATTTTATTAGCCCTTAAATTAAAGATTTATTTTTTAATTAATTAATTACATACCCATCATAAATTGAAATGCCAGTTCTAATTAAGAATGCAAGTGGCTCTAATATATGCCAAACTTCTTTTATTTTACAGTTTTTACTATTTTTATTCAGATAAATAATTTTGATGTTATCAGCTTTAAACAAATGACAATTTTTTTTCTCATATTCAAAAAAGTACAGAATTGTATGCAGTACAATATAAAAGTGAATATCGCTGAGCAATTGTCTTCCATAATATCTAATCTGACAAATCTGGCAATCCCAGACATAAAACAACTATACTTTATCATTATGTTCAAGAAAATTCTTTATTCATAAAAAAAAACAAAACTATTTTTTTAAACAAATTAAAAATATAGAGCGCTTCTCTTAATAAGAACCAGTATTTCAATTTGTAATAAGTATTTAATTTTTTTTTTTTTTTAATTCATTAATGTACAGTCAATAAATCAATGTTTTATCAATAATTGTGGTTTCAATTTATACTGTTATATGTATTTAAATTAGCTACAATAAAGATTTTCCACACCAAAAACTGGTTTGGCAATTTTTTGAAGTTTATTACTGTATTATTTATTTGTTTTCTATGCACTTTTATGGACTTTAATTATTATACAAATGCATATTAATATATGTATTTAATAATAATTTAAACTTCTTCATGTATCATTAGAATATAAGATATTACTATTATAAAATTAAACTTAAAAAATCTTCAAGTTAAATTAATGTTTATAAAAATATCACTGAGTGAATACTAATATTATGGATTGTGTATATTTTTTTGTTAAAAGGCACGTTTAATACTGTAATCATGTTAAAAATTTACATGGCTTAAAGTGAACCAAACTTAAACTAATTTTCTGAGTATAAATAATCAAATTATACTTCTATTTATCAGATGCCTCAGTGCTAAAAATAACTTGCCAGTAAGCAATAAGTATCTGATTCAATTCCCATTGAAAAAATAAAAAATAGAAATAAAAGAATTCAGAGTGACAATCTTTCACAAATACTGAAAATACTAAAAATATAAAACAGAAGGTAGATAAATAATGAAAATATCAATAATACTCTAGTTAACACAATGTATGTTTATCATTTGCATTATATTCAAACATGGAATGATATTATATAGCATAAATAGTATAAAAAAAATATTTGCATTTTTATTGAATGGGATGGGGGGGGGTAAAATTACCTAAGAATTGTAAATGGGTGTACAGTATTAACTTTTCATTCATAGTTCAAAAATAACCCTTAGTCATTCCAAAATAATTCAAACACTACAGATTAAGAAAACCATGAAAGATGCATAATACAATCAATATATTCCTCAAATAAATATTTGATTATATTGGAGGACTAGCACCTTGGATGTAACAGTCTCATCTATAAACCATGTTTGCATCATGGAATGAATTTGAACCTAATATCTGCAGTTGTAATGCATCCATGCAGAATAAAAATTGGACAAAAAATAAAATCATGATATAATTGTCCAAATAATGATGGTTTCATTAACATATTTCATATTTGAAAGAAGATACTTTGAATATTAAACCTTTTTTGGTGATTTTGAAATATATGCAATTTCAGTAGTTGGGGGGGGGGGGAATGTAACAATGATTCATCTATTTATCAATGGTGAGCAAACTGTGGGTTGCAAGCTGCACGCAATTCCCAAATCTATTCTATGCAGCTCCTGAGACAAATACACTTTTTCATTGCTATTTTCTCTAAACTTTTATATCAATAATCTAAACAGTATAATATATACCAATATTATAATATTATATCCCATAAATGTTTTAAAGGTAAATAAAAAAAAACAAATATTTTGAAGCTTTAAATTTTTAATTTTTAAATGATACCCATCAAATAGACTGTTAATGTGGAATTTATTATTACATTTAGTTGGTAAAAAATGTTTTGACATTTGATGGCCTGTGTCACTCTAGTTCCTAAAATGACTACTATAATCACTCCATTGACTAAGAAATATTTTATTGCTCTTATTATTAAATAATTTCCTATCCCTACCACATAACATGTTTCCAAATCATCCATTATCTTATTCTAGTGTTCATGATACTACTATTTCCAAATCATGGCAATAACATCAGAAATCAGGGACTCTGAAAACTGAAAGTAATATTTTTAATAGACTTTAAAGCAATCCTGTTGTAAGTTGAGTTAAAAAACAGAGTCTGAATAAAGATGAAAAAGAATACCAATTTAAAGGGGGAAAAAATGAGGTAATTTAAAAAGGGATGTGTCATTCATAAACACATATTATATGTGATATCTATAGTGGTAATAGTAATAAAAATATGTGATCTTTTAGAGACACTATGCATTCTAATAAATATTTGATTTTCCTAAAATACATATTGACTATTTTTAATATAAATAATAATGTGGAACTGATTGAACTATTAGCAAGAATATTAATAAAGAGAGAAATAATATGATGAAAAAAATATATATATCATAAATAGATAGAAAAATTGATAAGCTGACTTGATGATAAGTAGTTATCATTAGTTAAAAAGAAATTAACAAACAATATTACAGAAAAATAAACAAATAGTTTTTTAAAAAAGAGAGATGTCATAAACAATCTGAAAAGGAGAATAAACAAAAAACTTGTAGAAAGTAAATGCCTAAACTAAAAAGTTAAAAATTAAATCTTTAAATAAATTGAAAACTAGTAAATTATAAAAATAAATAAATCAAAAGATTGACATTTGAAAGATAAAAATGTAGACACATATGTAAGTAAAAGAAGACATAGACTTGTCATATAATATAGGATTACAAGAAACTAAGTAATTTTATTTACTAGCACAAAGGTAGTATGTAATTAAACAGTAAGGATTTCTAATATTTCCAAGTATTAACATGTAAATCTAAAGATTTTGCAAGAGTTAATATACAGAAAGAATACAATAGAAGTAAAGTGAACTGAGGAACAACTTCACACTTTTAAACTGAGATGCTTTAGATTGGCCTATATAATTATAAAGTAGGTTTTGAGATAAGATGGCCGCTCTTATCTTTTCAAAAATCTCTATTTTGTGTCTTAGTTCAAGAGTTTCCTTAAAACTCAACAAGACATTGTTGAGATATTATAAAAAAAAGCAGTTCAGAGCATGTGTTAGGATGAAAAATCCTTAATGCTTAATTATATAGTATCTCTACACTAGAAAATAAAATAAAATATTACATAATTTCTAATTGGTCCAAGTATTAACATGTAGTAAATCTAAAGATTTTGTGAGTTAATATGCAAAAAAAAAAAAAATAATGGAAGTAAACAGAAAAACACCTTCACATTCTTAGATTTGCCTACATAATTAGAAAATAAGTTTAAAGATAAGATGCCTTGTCTTTTTAAAAGTATCTATCTTGTGTCCTAGTTTTAAGAGTTTCCTCATTACTCAACAAGACATTGTTGAGATATTATAAAAAAAACAGTTCAGAACATGTGTTAGAATGAAAAATCCTTATTGCTTAATTATAAGAAATATAAATTTGTAATTATATTGTTCTCATAGCATGAAAAGTATTCTAATGGTAAGTAAGCATTATAAGTTGTATTTGCAATCATGGTAATTTTAATTCACAATTTATCACCTTATAAAATTCAGAATTGCAATTGTAAAAACTCAAAGTCAATTATCAAAAAAAAAGCAACATTAATTACTTAAATTCAAATGTTCTATGCTATGTAAAAATATTTATGAGTCTTTTTTTCATTGTGCCAACTCGTATTCGGATATTTTGATATACTGTTAGCCATCATTTGTAAATGATAAGACTGTTTTAATCTTCAAAAAGAATTTTCCATCATGAGGAATTTCAATAACTGAACATATAATTTTTTTTTTAATGTGTCAAAGCATTGGCCGGAAAGCAAACCCCAAGACAACTGCTTGTAAGGCAGCTGTGCTAACCACTAGGCCACCAACGCTTGACCAACTGAACATACAATTGTAATAAGGCCTGACAGATAATAACTTCTTCTTGTGAACTCCATCAAAAAACCTTTTTTTTTTTCAACCACACAATACTACTGAGATAAAAATACAGAATAAGATGTCATTATTGATAAAAGCTTATAAGAAAAGTTGCATTGATGTGTGTTATGAGGCATAAGGAAATCATACTAAAAATTTATAAAATTTGAAAGCTTTGTTTTTATTATGTACAGTTTCCAATTTACAATATAATATTTAATTCTTTTAAAAAATTATTTAATATTTTGTAATGATACTGTATATAATATATAATTAGATAAAAAGGAATCTAGATATGTTAAAAAACTACACTTTTTTAAAACATAAAATTCTTACATCATCCGATTCTTTTATCAATGTAGTGTCTTCAACTTGTACAACAGCATCTGCTCCCTGAGGTAGAGGAGCTCCTGTAGTAATTCTCATGGTATACCCAGAAACAACTTCCAAATTGACCTGATATATATGTATGTAACTCTCTTTTAAGTAATGTAATAATGAACATTTTCATCAAATATTGTTTACATAAAATCATATAAATAAAAATAATCTTAAAAGATGAGAAATTAACTATCATATAATAAAACTGACTATAAAATCATCTCAGTGAATTGCCAAATCAAAATCTGGGCTAAATAAATACAAATGAACTATGCACATTTATAAAAACAAATCTAATTTATCAGTAAATAAATATTTTATGTTCAATTAAACTTTATATAAAACATTATACTTTAAAAATCTACATTTCTACTAACTACCAAACATATTTTAAAACTGTAAAATAACAATAACTTTTAAAAATTATTTTCATTTTGTTCTTGTTTTGGAGAAAAGAAAAAGCAGTGGGATTATTATAATTCTAACTTTGTCTTTCTAAAAGTCTTTTTTTTTTAGTGAATAAAATTAACCTTTTAATTATCATAATGAAAAAACTATGGCCAAATTGCTTTATGTTAGAATGAATAACATAGCTAGTCATCTCAAATGCATTTATTTACTGATTGATTTGAATAGTTTTTCCAAATTGTCTATTATGGAAAAATATTACCTGATATATTTTTTAAAAAGAAATAATTAAGCTTACATTGTTGTAATTAAAATAACTCAAAAATTGGACTTGTAATAATAAAACTGTATAAAAAGCAATTTATAATTAAGATTATTTTCCCCGTTCATTACTCCTCTGACTCTAATTGCCATTAAAATGTGTTTTAAAAGAACTGTTTGCTAATTTGAATTTGTCTGCTGTCAGCTCTCGGCTATTATTTAAAGTAATAAACATTCAATCATGAACATTTTTTAAAGGAATTTTATTATAAATTCTCATCTCTACATATCTACTATACCTTAATGAATGATTGTGCATGTTATATTACTTCAATAAAGAATAAATGGATTTAAACAAAGAGATAATTCCTTTACAAAGGGAAGAATTTTTTAATCTCTTATATATATAAAAAGAAAGGATATAATAACACATATTTTTGATATATTTGGAATTAATATAGTATTACATTATTATTATTGTTATTAAAAATATGTTTTTACAAACAATGGTAAAGGAATGGCATAGGTAAGATATATAGTTGAAAGTTATTTCATGAAAATTTATTATTCCAGAGTTTTTCCGAATGAGTATTTAAAATTATAAATTATTGGACCCAGAGGTATAACAGCCTTTTGTATATTTATAAAAAAAAATTTGAATAACAGAATTTTAAGTAGTTTATACATAAATGTTATCACTATTATGTAATAAGTTTGTCAGTATACATATAATCTTTAACCAAGTGAATAAATTATGTGCCTTTTTGTATGAGTGTGCAAGATGAACAATTATTCATGTTTATTATAATTATTATTAGTATTAAGTATTTACCCATGACTCGTAAAGGGGCAAACCACAATTAATTAATAAATAAAACTAAATTTAGTACTAAGGATTTATTATAAGTTATACAAACATAAAATTAGAATATATATATTGTAACAGTCAAGTTTGTACATTCGCGTAACAGAATTCAGAATCCAAGCAAAAGAGACCGAAGCTGACCAGACTAGGACTGTGACATCCCGAGTCCGACCGCACTTCAACTCGTAAGCCAGGATTCCAAGACTCAAGGCCCTACGAATGACCACCTTGAAATTACACGTAGTATACCTCTTTCCACACAGCCGACATAGGTCACGGAGAAGCAATGAGACTCTGATAATTAAAAGAGAGGTTCTTGATTGACTAAAATATCACTAAATTTAATTTAACTTAATGCATAGTTTTCACATATATAGACTATAAATGGTAATTAGAATTGGATTGAATTAGATCAATAACAAAACAGAGAACGAAATACATTAAATTAATTATATATTTATTTACAATTGGCATGAAATTGATTAGTTTTACACATTTCAGCGTCGAATGTACAAACATTGGGTGGATAAGAGAACACATTCTCTTTTTATATACAATTATAAATAGCTTTATATAAGTAATTTTTATACAATTCAAAATAGCTTTAGATAAATACTTTCATTTAATTTTCATAAATGGGTTTGACATGTGCCCATCTTATGAGTTGCTTTTCAATTAATACATATTTTCACTACGTTATGTCTATAAATCTCGATGAGCCAAAACCTATTACATTTGTGGCTGGAAGATACATAATTATATCGAACTTTGATCATGAATTTATTTACTAAAATACCCATATATAATTTAATAACGAGCGCATAAACCAGCTCAAGTAATGATTGATCGAACATGGCTTTCGAAAGAAAATTTCAGAATGCGGAAAGCGTTATGTTAAGGTGGGAGAGTTGGCTGCATAAGATTTTACCAATGCGCTATGGCACAGGTAAATAATAGGAAAAGTCGCTCTGCGGATGGATGAAATAACTTCAGGGTTCTTGCGACAAACGCCGGTACCCTGTAACCGATCGCAATGCTGCGTGAAAAGGAACATTGTGTTCAGGAATGGCGGGGGTCTTACGTGCTAACCTGGCCTTGGCTCAGGCTTCGCTACTGCTCTACCCTATAAGAGAAGATGTGCTGGCAATGCCGTGGCTCCATCTTAAGATACGTATATTACGTATAGCAGAATGAGAATATTTTTATAAAATAAGATCACATCCGCCAAGCAAAGAATGGTATATTTCATACTATGAAATACGAGTTAATAGCATATTAGCTCTATCAAATTGGGACCAACTCTTGCGTAGCCTGGTAATAAACATCTATGCTACAAAAGGGGATATTACTTCATCTGTACTTTGACATGTTCGATCTATTAAGTTACTTATAGATAAGAAATATTTAAGGAGGGAAAGTATATTTCTATGGACTTAAGAATTTAAATGTCAAATATACTTATAAATATGATCAAGGCTAAATTTAATTCTAAATAAAACTATAAGGTTAAGTTTTTAACTGGTTGATCAAAAGAGCCACATTTCGCATATTAAATCATTTAAATAATAAAAAAAAATAGGATTTCGAAACAGCGCAGAAAGTTGATGCTATAAATAAATTACGCGAAGATTTTCAAATAATATCTTCTTAAAATATACATGAAATTAAGTGCTCACTGTTTCGAAATATTGGCATATGAAATATAATAAGCATTTAAAATAAAATAAGCAAAGAAATATAGACACAACCGCATAACTTTAAACTAAATACTTTACTTTAAATGAAAGGAAAATATAAATTACTCAGATTATTTAAACTTTAACAAACATGAAATTTCGGATAGCAATTAACATATTTAAAATATTAATTAAATGGATTTAAGTTTTGGTTACATTTAGCTTTATCATTATTTTAAAAGAAAGTTAGCTAACTTAGATAGATATTATTACATTTAGAATTACACAAAGCTCTGCGGTTTGAAAAATAAAACGGTACCGGTATGATTTATCTGCAAGTTCTTGGCTGTTGGTTTGGTTTAGTTTGACTGGGCGGCATCATCTTTCTCCTTATGTTAGGCTCGTCTCTTCTATCGGCATGATGGTGGTTTAGGCATTTCGACGAGAGAAACCCCGTTCTTCCGCGGAGTATCAGCAACAAGATGCCCGCTTTTAGCTGGACATGTTAAACTTTAACAATTGTGAATACTGGCTGCAATTCTCACTAACAATATGGCTGTCTTGCTCTAACAATACAGAGTATTTATATGTTTTCCTTATCGGAATCTCCCGCCTCAAGACTCACTAAACTCAGGAATTTAATTAAGTGTTTTTCAATTTATAATTCAGATCTTAGATAACTTATGTTAGAAACATTCCATAAGCTATTATTATAATTAAGATTTTTCGTTGCAAACAATTGTCCAATTTAGATTTTAAAATAACTTAAATCTTATCTAAGGAGATTTTAATTAGTAAATTTTGAACTAGTTTTACTTTTTACGAATTCCAGGTGTGGTCGTTAATGACACTTGTTTACAACCAAAAATCTTTTAATTACTTGACCAGCTTTTATTTTTAAACTTACATATAATAGAAACTCTTTCTATTTAAAAACAACCTTTTAACATTTTTTTAAAACGAAAACATTTTTAACATATTTATTAAAAATAATTTACAAATATATTTTGATATAACTTTTAAATATATTTTCGAGAAACTTTTCTCTGAAATATATTTAAAACAAGAAATCTTTTAACAATTTTAAAGAAACATTTAATAGTATTTTTAGATAACGGCTTTTACATATTTTAAATCATGTCTTTCTTCTATATAGCACAGATTATATATCCACATACGAAATTACCATATTAAACAACAAAATTAATAAAATACTCTTAACTTAAATAATATAATAAACATTTTTAGAAATATTACATAATTTTAGGATGCTATAATTTACTAATCCTATCTAATTATAGCGATCGTTCGACGTAAATATATAATGCTGTTTAGACAGACATGAAGTAATTTTAAATTTATTAACATTAAAAATAGGTTCGAACTTAGCACAGATGAGAGTGTCATTAGGTTTGATGGTGAAACGGAAAGGGACTGGAGATTTCCGTTTCAATATATATATACAAGTTTAATTATAATTAATATATACAGACAAATAAATGATCAGAGTTCTTAAAGTCTTTAAACATACTTTCAATAATGTCCAACAATTACTATCTTATTTAATGGATTGACTTTTCCACAACTACACTAAATAACTACAAATTCCCCAAATTAAAACCTAAGAGACATTTAGGCTTACATAAAACAAAATAAGATCAGGACGATCTGCTTTAAATATTAGTCAGATTTTTATATCTTCAGATTCTGAAACAATTGTGTTTATTCCTTCGCAAACATTGACTAGTTACCGATGATACTCGTTGTGAGCACAATAGCACTTCACCAACACAAAGGAGAAAAAGCACTTAAATCTACAATCCTGAGATTTTATAGTCTTCAGTTTAGTTGTTCCCTTATCAGAAATTTTTCATTCATTAAAATTCCTTTGCAAAAGCATTTAATTCATTTCACTTTTCGGATCTACTATTTTCATAAAATTATATCTTTACTCTGCTCAGTTCAAAATTTGCTCTTCCATTCTTCTCATTCAATTTGTAGAAAACCCTTTGAATTATATAACTCTATTCATTTTCTTATACCTGTAACACATTCCTAAAACAGTTTCCATTGTCATTAATTAGTACATTTAAATTTAACTTCTGGAGTATTCTTATTGCTATTTTTTATACTAAAATATTTATTGTAATTAAAATACTACAATTTCTCTCCTCACTCCAGAAAGTTGTAACTGTTTCTCACACATAATCCTTCTATCTTTCTGGTTTTCTTATTATGCTCACGAGTCTGGATAATTTATTTATTTCAGGTTTCACTTGAATTTTTCTGCAATTTCATCACTGTTTTCCTTGATTAACTGGTTTCCCGCTGACTTTCTTCCCGTGTTGCCTCTTTCATCACTCTCTACCTCGTGCACATTTGCAGCTTGCCATATTTCCAGTTATAATTCCTCCGTATCTCTTTTCTTTATATGATTCATGTGGTGTCTGTACTTTAAACCATTAATTCCATTAACCACATATTTTGTCTATTAATCCCTTGATCCATTTTTTCTGTATATCACATCCTCAACCATACAGGCTCATCAACTCCAAATGATTTACTTGGCTTCGCATTTGGAAAACTAATCTTTTCATTAGGACACAAAACTGTCAATTTAGATCTTAGTTTTCATCCACATATTAATTCTGCCAGAGATTTTCCTATCATTATAGATGGTTTTGAATGTTGGTATAGCATAAATGTCTGTAATGTGCTTTGCATTTCTATGTTGCTCATTTTTTTAAACTTCTCTTGACTTGCTGTACTGCATTCTCTGCTAATACATTTGACTGAGGATATCCCCAGATACTAAACAAACTGAGGTAATTCCTCTCCAGTAAAACATGCTCTGTTATCTGACACAACTCCTTCTGGAAAATCATTTCTCAAGCAAACCATCTTCAAACATTTAATTGTTTCTAGGGCACTAGTATCTTTCACAATGTGGCATTCTATCCATCTTGAGAACATGTCTGTAAATTATCAGAATTTTTCCATAAACTGAACCTGCATGATCAATATGCACTCTCTCCCATGCTTTTGTTGCCTTTAGCCAGGATGCAAAACATTTCATTGGTAATGCACCTTCTGACACAGAGAATCTTTAATGTAATTTTTTATATTTGTATTAATATCTATATTAATTTGCAGTATCAGACATAGCTACGTGCCAAAACTTTCACACACATTATGCCTGAATGCCCTTCATGGAGAAGTTTTAAAACTTTATACCTCCCTGCAAGTGGTATAACTACTCTATCCCCCATTACTATACATCCCCTACAAAAAGATAACTGCTCTCTATTAGCCCAAAACCCCATTACTAGGTCTAGTTTTAGGCCAGCCCTTCTTAATCCAATTCAATATTGTATCTTTTTTCTTCCCTAGTCCACTTTTGGACTGTATTATAATTTAACACTTGTGAGTTCATGTTGTCAATATAATTAACACCAAACTCACAATTTCGTGTCTCTTGACTATCTGGAAATCTTAACAACATATCTGCATGTGAAATTTCTTTCCCCTGTTTATATTTTAATGAATAATCATATGCAGCTAACACATTCCACCATTATAACATATGCAGACTTAAATGTTAAGGTACTGTACAATCATTTTCTAAAATCCCCAACAAACGCTTCTGGTCAGTAATAATTTCAAAACTATGCCCGAAAGCAAACTGATATTTTTTTACTGCAAAAATGATTGCCAGAATTTCTTTGTCAATTTGATTGTAATCATGCTCTGCTTTTGACAATGTTTTGGATGCATAAACTACAGATTGCTCAATATTATCCATAGGGTGAGCTAAATCAGCTCCTATTCCCCAGTCTAATGCATCAATAGTAATTCTAACTTCATACTCACTGTCAAAATGTATCAACAACATATCAGATAATAACAGCTCTTTTGTTTTTTCAAAAGCCCTTTCTTGAGTTTCTGACCAAACCCAATTTTGCCCTTTGCGCAATAACTCATACAATGGTGTTGCTATCATCACCTTATTCTTTAAAAATGGCTCGAAAAAAATAACTAATCCTAAAAATGCCTGAAGCTGCTTTACATTCTTAAGCTTTTATGCATTTCTAACAGCCCTGACTTTGTCTGTTAAAGAATGTTTTCACTTTATCAGAAATGCTGTGAACTTTAACTCTTGTGCCTTCCATACACATTTTTCTCAGTTTAACTTAACCCCTACCTTACCTAATTTATTGCAGATTTTCAAAATTTCTCTCTTAACAATTCGCTAGATGTTGCTCTTATCAAAATGTTGTTGTAATAAGGTATTACCATTTTTAACATCAAGTTTAACTTGGCCTGAAAAAATGTTCGGTGCCATAGCAATTCTGAACAGTAAACGAAGGTGTCGCTAGCGTCAATATTCTTGCTGTTTTATATGTAACATTGATTTAATGATATGCAGAGTTGAAATCCAATTTAACAAAAAACTTTTCATTGGACAAATTCTCTAAAACTTCTTTAACATTAGGTGTGCGATAAGCACCTTTATTAAGATATTTACTAATGGTAACACATAATCACAACACATTCTGATTTGCCTACTAGGTTCAGTTATCACTCACTCTGGACATGGCTCCATTCTATCTCTTCTACAGAGGTTAATATGCCTTTGGTCACCAATGTTTTTAACTTTTCCTTGACTTTTTCTCATTTTGCCTGTCTTCTATTTCAGAGTGCCAGTCTAGTGATATGCTAGACGGCTACAGGCTAAAATGCTCTGTTAACTTATTAACTACCCCTTCATAATATACTGACTCAGTTAAAGGTCTATCAAATAACTTATTAATGATTTCAATTACTTTCCTCCCTGCCAAGCAATAATAGTATTAATATTTAAGAAAAATGATAAATATATATATATATTAGAAATTACTGGGCTGTAAATTTTCTTTCACTTCTATGCAAAATCTTTACCAAAACAATTATAACTTGTCTACAGTGAATTTTGGATTATAATCACTAAAAAATCAAGTTGAATAAAAAATGATTTTAGCACTGTAGATCTTATCCGACTATTGAGAGAAGTTACAAAAATGACCAATAAATATGAATTGCCATTATGTTTTAAATTTGTAAACTATAAAAAAAAGCATTAGATTAAACAAGAAGTTTTCAGGGATTATAGCATTAGATCTTCAAAATATAGATATGTGATACTATCACATTCTAATTTAGCAAAATGCAAAGTAGTGATTAGATTTCATGGTAATACTAAGAAGACTAATATTGAGAAAGGTGTACAAGAAATGATTCTATTCAAAAATTTTTACAGTAGATATATTATAAGTATTTTAATCATATAATTATATAATTAAATACCACAAGCAATAAAAGTCTCATTTTCCTCCTTTCTTTAGAGGTTTTAAACAGAAGTAATAATAAATAAGTATTTTGTGGGTTAAAATTGGAAGTTAAGGAATTATCAAATGAAAGTAAATACTAAAAAAGATAAGTAAAGATTGGAAATCATGAATTAGAAGAGGTAAACAACTACAAATACTTTTGTTAGATATTAGTATAAATGAAAACATAATGGATGAAATTTATCATAAAATTATATTTGGATGAAGTGCTTTTACTAGAAATAACTTTAATACTAAGTTATTTCTATCAAAAATATTTTTGTGTTTGAAAAATAGGTTTTAACAGAAGTGTTTCACTTGTTCTTAATTATGGATTTGAGACTTGGATACCTAACAAAAGAGCAATACAGAAACTTTAAACCATTTAAAGATGTATGGAGAGGTATGTTACGATTAACAAGAATATGCTGAAAATTAAATACATAGGTGAGACAATAAATAAATATTAATATGACTGAAAGAATTAAGAGACTGACAAACAGCTAGGATGGACATATGGAAAGTTGGCCATTCATGTGAGAATGTTAATGTTGTATGAATTTAATGGAATTTATTTTTCAATTTTAATTGTTAAATGCTACTCAGGATGACATATATATTGAAAATTGGCTATAGCTATTATTTATTTACTTTTATATTGATATATTAAACACTATAGAGTTTATTCCAGAGTTTTTTGTTTATTATATTTATTTTATATAATTATATTGAATTATATAATAGAAATAACACTTAATTTATTAAATGTCTTATTAACACATCATGCAATTGTTTGTATTTTTCAAGTTTTTAGTTCTATCATTTCCAATATTGTATTTTTTTTTTAATTTTCTTTGATGATATTAATAAAAGAACTAAATTTTCTCAATATAGATTTAAGGTCTAATATTCAATAGTACAAAAAAGCTAGCAATAACTAGTTATTTTGTTCTTGTGAATATTTTTTATGAAGCCAGATAAATAACAGGTTTCTGTAAATTTATTATCAATATATTTTCACATTACTTATTTTATATTTTAATTATGTACATTGTAATTATATGTGTGTAATATAAATTAATAATTTATATAAGTAATATAAATATCAATATATAACAATGATTACAAATATATATATATATGTATAATTATATAGAAGAGCCTTTTTCTTCATATAATTTTATGCCTTTTACAATGTTAAATGTTTTCTGTTTTAATCATTTATATATTATTTCATAAAGAGTGACAAATATTGTTTTATAAAATAATAATAAACAGATAAAATAAATGTTAATAAAAATACAATTATGATACAGCAATACAAATTGTTAGAAACTCAATAAAAGTTTAAATAGATTATTTAAAAATTATAACAAATGTACAGTATAAATAAAACATATTTTATACAACTTTATATATTCTATCTTATTATATAATTTTTTCATTCATTTTTAATTGATCAGTTATTAATTAAATTTACTGAAGTTTTATATATATAATCATAAAATGATCTTTTGCTATACCAATATAATTTGTTTTATATATTTGTCTTTTTGGATTTTTAATGTGATTTAAAGATTTAAAATTACAAATAACATTTATTTTATATCCATATGTTAAGTAGTGCATCTATAAAGCAGATTTATCATCTCTTTTATTAATTGCACTGTTCTGTTCTTTGGCTCTTTTATCTAACAATTTCTATCTATGTTCATAGCAAATCATATTACAAATGTTACAATTACTTTTATATACAATTCTTTTTTTATATTTTATATCGCCTTTTATTTTATAATTGCATATTCATTTTTCCAGATTTTTACTATATGACCGTCCAATATTTATATCTTTATCAATATAACTTTTGTTTTTTATTAATGTATTCTAAATTTTAGGATAACATGGAAGTTTGAATTATTATTATCATTATAATTATTTTTCATAGAAATATTATTTTAATATAGATTTTTTACAATTAAAAAATATATTTATACTATTTTTAGAGTTATATTCATAATCTTTATATAAAACAACAGATTCTTTTTTATATAAATTAGATATATTTTTATTCACATTACATTTATCATCATTTATTTCCATGCTTGTTGTGAATCCATAGGAATATTTTTTTCTAATTTATCTTCTGTAATGAAATGTTTTAATATATTTTGTTATCATTATCTTTGTGAATTTCTACAACTAAATGTTTAATTTTAACTTCAAGTTCTATTTTTATAAATTTAATGTTATATATATTATTATTAAAATCATTATAAATACTATTCATAGCTTTTTTAAATATCAACTATTAAAATATCATCTCCATATCCAGAATAATCTATTATTTCTTAGCTAATTATTTTTTTTTAATTATAATATTTTCTAACTTATTAATAAATATGGATGACAATAACCCACTAATGCATCCATTCTTTATGTATGTTCCAAAATTCATTATTGTATTTAAAATATAAACTATTATCTATTAATGTTAAAACTTCTATTATATTTATTATGTTTACATCATTTATATATTAATGCAAATTTTTTATTAACTCTTGAAATACTTGGATACTTTTTTTTTTATATCCATTGCAAAATACTTTGGTTTCTATTCAATTTTATATTGTTTAATATATTTATAATACTATCTCTATTATATATATAATTATAAATATTAAATGTAATAATGTTCCAGCCTAAATGGGTTTATAAGTAATCATTAAAACTAATCAACACCTAGACAATTCCAATATCAATAACAATCAACAATCTCAAACTGTTGTCAAGGCAACCTCCTTTAACAATAAAAATGGAATCCCATCTTTATTTAGGGTCCAATATATTCATATAGACATTAAAGATTACAACTTGACTGCAGAGATTAAAATTATTGATTGGTTTTAATGATTACTTATAAACCCATTTACCCTTGAACATTATTGCACTTATTATTTAAGTAATACTTTGGGTGCAATTTGAAAATTATAATTCCAGATCGTAATGTAAACTGTTCTAAATGCAGATTAATAAATAGTCAATTATGGATTGACTATTTATTAATCTGCATTTAGAACAGTTTATATTTACCTGTTTAAGGAGGTTTATTTAAACTTCTTTATATCAATAATTCAATCTGTCATTAAGTTGCAATCTTTAGTGTCTATATAAATATATTGGACCATAAATAAAGGTGGTATTCCACCTTTATTGTTAAAGGAGATTGCCTATTGTCTAAGTGTTGATTGGTTTTAAAAATGATTAATTGTAAACATATATATTTTTTATATATAAATAAGCATTTATTTTTATAGCGTCTGTATACAATTGTAATTACATTAGAATATCGGCCTTTCAAGCCAATTGTGCAAACGCTTTGCGAGTGTTAAATAATAAATGAATGCCCTCTGACCAATGCAAGATATAGAATTTATGCAGGAATAAAAAGAATCCCTCTTATTCCTACGACTCAAATATTTATATATTAGCAAATCTGAAGTACTGGCACAGAAGGCGTGACGATAACGGTCACTTTAAATTACTATATACAATGTCTGAATGAATGACGCCAATGAAATTTTCTAGAATTTACTAAACGTTATTCCAACTGAAACTTAATCATATATATAAATAAGCATTTATTTTTATAGCGTCTGTATACAATTGTAATTACATTCAAATATCGGCCTTTCAAGCCAATTGTGCAAACGCTTTGCGAGTGTTAAATAATAAATGAATGCCCTCTGACCAATACAAAATATAGAATATTTAACACTCGCAAAGCGTTTGCACAATTGGCTTGAAAGGCCGATATTCGAATGTAATTACAATTGTATACAGACGTTATAAAAATAAATGCTTATTTATATATATGATTAAGTTTCAGTTGGAATGACGTTTAGTAAATTCTAGAAAATTTCATCGGCATCATTCATTCAGACATTGTATATAGTAATTTAAAGTGACTATTCTATCGTCACGCCTTCTGTGCCAGTACTTCAGATTTGCTCATATATAAATATTTGAGTCGTAGGAATAAGAGGGATTTTTTTTATTCCTGCATAAATTCTATATCTTGTATTGGTCAGAGGGCATTCATTTATTATTTAACACTCGCAAAGCGTTTGCACAATTGGCTTGAAAGGCAGATATTCGAATGTAATATATATTTTTTATAAATGCTGTCATATATTGATATTTATATTACTTTCTTATAAATTTATTTTCTTTATTTTCATTTCTGATGATATGTGTGATAGTAAATAAGTTGTTTTTCTTAAAAAAAAATGTTTTTTTAATATTTAAAATACTACACTTAAGAGGAATGCTAAGGGATTCACTAAAAATCAGCCTTTGTGATGCCAAATGTTTTTTGACAAAAAAAAAACTATGATCAAATATATTAAGATAGATAGATAGTGGTCTAGCTCAATCTTAAATTTATTTTTCAAAAATATAATAGTTGACAACTATGAATCATGTTCAGATTTCATAAATTGAATTGTTTTTATATAAGCACACACACATTGATAAAAATCTATGCTTAGAATAAAAAATGACTCAATTTAAATTTAGTTTTATAAAGACAAAGAAACCAATTTATTTTAACTAAATTTATTTCAAATAAATCTGTTTTAAAACTTATGTTATAAGAACAAAATTTAATTAAATACTAATCCCATAAAATTAATTAGCTTGTATTATTATTAATTAAAATTTTTGGAAAACCAATTGCTTTAAAGCTTTGTTTCAGATTTTGAAAATGTTTTAAATTTCAATTGAACATATTTTAGAAATTAAGATGGCTAAGGGGCATTAATAAACATGTAGACTTGTTTAATTAAAAAATTTTGTAAACAGGGGTAATTAAAATTGTTTAATTAAAGAATTTTATAAACAGGGGGAATTAAATCACTTGCTGGCTTGTTAATTTTAAAAAAATGTATTTTGCAATGCTGATAATAGTATAAAAAGGCCAATTTGGAAAATAATTGTCTTTTGGTCATTGCTTTTGGCCTACCACTATGAAGCTACCAGGAGCTGAATATGTGTGGCTAGAAGCCTCAAATGGACATTTCCCTAGGATGAACAACATAACTATCAGGATATCCACTCCTGCTTGCTGAATTTAATCCAACTCTATGCCAACTATGCTCATGTATACAGTTAAACAAAGATGCTTCTCAACCTTGAAAAGGAACAAATTTTCAGGACAAAAACTATCTGAAAACATAACCAGATTGTGACTTTGTAAATAGAAAGACTTTGTTAGTAAACCACCAAAGAGCTCTTTTTGAATATGTGGATATGTAAATGTAATTCCACTTTTACAGAAAAATAATATCTGCTCGATCAAATCTTGGACTTAAAGGTAATATGTTTATTTGTTTTACAAACAATTTGATAAACTTTAAACCTTTCATTACCAGAAGTCAGTTAACAATATTTAAGAGATCTCGGGCAATTTATAATTTATTTTAGATGATTTTATTTATTTATCTTTTGTATCAACTTATTTTTAATATTTATATTTTATAACACCTGATGTAATATATTTGACATATTGTGATATGCTTTAAATATTTAAAAAAAAATTATTTTTGAAAATGCTATAATAGTTTATATTTCAAATATTCGAGATATAAAAAAAATTCAGTTTTGTTTCTTAAAATTTTCTTTTTTTTCCCCTTCTATAGAGTTTTAAAATCACTTCTGTGATTTAAAAGTAATCAACAAATAATTTAAGTTAGATCAATTTTTCTTCTAAAGAAAAAGTTTAAAAAAAAGAAATATAATAAATATTTTATTTTATATACATGCGGTCCTTTACTTTCATACCTAATTGGTTTTTGGAATGTTTAAGGACGTTGAAATATACAGAAGTAGAACAATGCAAAAAAAAACATCAAAAATGGTTTTCAAAATACATATGTTTCTATTTTTAAAAAAAAAATTCAAAGAATTCTTAATATATAATAAATTTTCATATATTAAAAATATTTTTTAATCTAAATTTTTTTTATTTTAATTGAGAAAAAAAAAAAGAGGCTAAATACAGTATATAGACACAAGCAATACAATCATATACATATAAAATCTAGACGAATAATAAAAAAAGTTTAAAAGCTTAATGAAGATTAACTTGATAGTGGACAAATTTGAAAATATTTCTTAATTTTGTTTATGTTTTTCACAAATAAACACATTGTTGACTGGTTTAAATTATACGAACAATCGATTGAAGTAAAGATTCATCATCTTCATCTCGATCACATGGAGATTATGAGACTTTGATTTCTTTTTGTCCGTATCCACACTGCTGTTTTTTTATTTTTCACTCATGTTTATGAATTAATAAGGTAAAATAACCAAAACAGAAATGTACATAAAGTGATAGCGCACTTTCTAAGATAAATTGACAAGACACAACTTATCAATACACATACTAATTCAAAACATCCCTGCTCAAGATTGAACCTGTGATGCTGAAAATGGATATGATTAATGTCAGAGATATGGGGAGGGATTGGTGATTAATAATCCATGAGAAAGAAAGAATCATTACATGAATATATGGGAATTTTGTCATATATATCAATAAAAATCAAAAGTACAAAATGTGTATAAAATAGTGAATTGTATGAAAGTAGAGAACTACTTGTAGTTAAAATTTAGTTTTAAAATGTTTCTCTGAAAATATTCAAAAATCACTGATGTAAGTCAGGATGTGTGTCTAACACAATAAGCTCAAATCATATAAATGATTTATGAAGTTGATTTTATTACGCTTAAACTTATAGGCAGTTTGCTCTATTTACTGTTTGATTCACATATGCTACCAAAATTAAAGATTAGTACATATATGTGTATGCATTTAATATACTGATCCTATAGATATTTATCAACCACACTTGAATTTTGTGTATATTGTCTCTCATAATATATATTATTCCTGCTTGAGGCACTTGTGAATGATTCTCATTTTAATTAGAGTTTAGGAACATTTCCCATGAATTATATTTTGCTTTGTGTCCAGATGAGAAGATACTATTTTACTTTAATGTGGCATGGGATCAAATGCATAGTATATAGGTCTGAATTTTATGATAGTTTGCATGGTGTGAACATTTTTAATTAATTTAAGCTGTTTTGTTATTGATTGTTCTTTACTACAAAAGTGGTATAAATATGTGCTCACATCTTAACCTATATCACATATCTAACAGAATCATATAATAATAAAGTAACAGTCTTCAGAGATAATACAGCATTATCATGTAAAAATTTTGTGAATATTAATATTTAAAGCAGCCAGATATTAAATGGAATATATCAAAATTCAAGAAGTATTTTTAGTTTGTACTTGAACTGTATTATATTAAACTATTAATAAACTTTGTTTTGCTTATTGTTAGATCAGTTTTAGCATTTGTTTACTGTTGCCTACTCTGGCAATTGATATTTGTAAAGAATCTCTAATATCTGATAGAGGGGCAATTTTAAATGTCTATGAGTAATGATGCAGCTATGTAGACATTTATCTTTAAAATTCTCATTAGTAAACTCTCATATTCTAGACTACAGGTCTAATGATGAACTCTGGTACTGGATATTGATTACCTACTGTCCATTAATCATTATCTTGGGAGATGATTTTTTTTATTAACTCTTAATAAAAATAATTCCAATATCATATGTTCAAGATTCATTGTAAATCAATAATTTCAATTTGCAAAGTAAAATGTAATTGTTTTCATGTACAGAATACAGTCTTTAATTTTTAATTCTCTTAAAAAATTTCTACCTTGACACCAGCAGTTGAATCTCCCATAACTACACGATTTCCCTTACCATCAGCAGCTGTGAAAATAAAGTAATAATTCAGAAGATATAAAAAATGTCAACATGAATAAAAATACATATATATTAGTTATACTCTACCAATAACTGCATAACCATCTTTCATGGAAGCAATAAAAGGTGGGAAAGGGTCAACAGCGAGAATATCTTCTGCTAAAATTCTGTTTAATGAATCTATTTAAATAAAAGTCATGATAAAACTTATTTTAAAACAAAATCCATAAATGGAAAATCACTAAAACTATAATATATAGAAGGTATAGTAGAACAGAGAAAGGGATTGTTAATGTAAATAGAAAAACATCATGCAGAAAGTATCAATCTTTAAAACAATTTAAAATTTTGTTTCAAAATTAAAAAAAAAAAATCTAATAATTTTTTTATTATAAAATTAAAAAAATAAATAATTGTGAAAACTCAATTAATTCTCTTACCTTCATTATTTATTGAAATAATATTCTATATTAATATGCAATATCTATCTCATGTGTGTTTGCTGATATGTATATGCCGCATTTATAAAATAAATTTTATTTAAGGAAAGAAAATACTAAATATCGATAGGAGTGATACACTATTTTGATTTAAAAGTAATTTTAAATATAATCTTAAAGATAAACCATAAGAAAGATAAAAAAAAGTAAATAGATATATTTTGATTCAAATTAGTTTTGGAATTTTGTACATATCCCATTCTTTTCGTTTAAGTAAAATCAAGTTTGGTAATTTAAAGTTGATCTATTCCTGTTTTGTATATATATATCTACTTCTCCTTTGTTAATGAAAAATCAGTTTTTGTTAGATTTATAATGTAAGGTTGATCTATGATGATTTTATCAATACCTTTAATGGAAAAATATTTATTTTTAGAACTGATAATGATAGTTTCTACAACTATATGTTTAAATTAAAAACTTTAGAAACAGCTTACACTATGCTTGATCTGGTAATTTTAGATCTAATGTCTGAATATCTTAGTGTCTCACTGACAACAGCCAACAGCTAGAAACCGGTCTAGGGATAAGGATATTTGGAAAAGCTTGTTAAGAGCTATTCACACTCATTATATAATAATACATGATAAATGTGTAAGCCCTATATTTGAACTTTGCTAATAATAATGACTAAATACGACAATTAATTAAAAAAATTTTATAATGTTTAGGCATAAATAGACAATATACATCTTTCTTATTACTACTTCATCATTGGATTGGTAAGCTATTATTACTGAGTATGTTAAATTTCATAAAAGGGACATTACTTATATAAAGGTTATTATTATTGTATGAATGCATTGATAATGAGAACTTTTTGACAATTAAACAATACAAAGTTTATTTAATCTGCTTCAAAAAGTATAATAACTAATCTTTCTTATTGCATTGCCAAATGTATCCATGCACTTTACTACTGTTACACAATGCTTTATTTACCACCCTCTTTTACAGTTTACAAAGTCTGAAGAAGATTGCTGGGGCAATCGAAACTGTAAACTGTAAAAGAAGGTGGTAAATAAAGCATTGTGTAACAGTAGTAAAGTGCATGGATGATTTAGTATTATATGATTTATTTAATCTGCAGGATTTTTTTTTTGTTTAATCCAATTGAATTTATTTTTATAAACATGATGTAAATTTATGATCCTTCTGTTATAAAATTTTGAAAAAGTAAAATTGTGAAAGCCTTTGGCTATGTGGACTCAGATATGGAATATTTGTAATTTTGTATTTGTTTTCTTATAGAATAAATATTTTTTGTTGTTATTTAAGAAATTTGTCATAATTGTTTGTTCACATCATTCCACTGATCATCCAGAAATCATTCTATATATTGAATAAAAATTCAAATACTTATAAAATATAATAAATTCTTTTAAGTGCATTTGCTAAAAGAATACATTAACATTAAAGCTAATAAGTCACTTTATTGAATTATTTAAATACTAAAATTATGGTAAAAGCCTGAATTCCGGGCATGGCCGCTTAGGGGCATTGTTTATGTGTCTAAACACATAAAAATGCCGTTTCGGCGGCTGCAGCCTTACAGGCTAATACAACATTTACGTAGTGTATTAACCCATTGAGCTAGGCCGCTTTACATGACATTGCACAAAAATATTACGGCCTGTTTTGTGCTTCGAAGCTATTTACACATATTCGTTCTATTCATAGCTGATTACCGTATCATTTGAGGGTGTTTAAATTTCAAGGCAGTACGACTTTTTCAAATCTCCGTAATAGAGTAATGTCATTTCGATTTAAAAAATGTTAATTATTAATAATTGTCATATGGTCCCCACCCTTCCCGAAAAAAAAGGTTAATATGTAAAAAATTGGCAAAGTGTATGTTCGAACAGGCTTCGACAAAGCTCATGCGCTAAGTCACGTTTCAGAGTGGGGGAAATATTCGAGACCACTAAAAGGTCTGAGACGAACGTGCAATTTTGAAACTTTTCTTCAGAATTGCCAAGTACAGAAAGTATGTGAGATTGTATTTTTTTTTTTGTCAGGCACACGTAATGTCCACTTTTTATTACAGCAATAAAATCGAATAAATAATTGTAAAAAGTCCAAAGTTTGTGTCCTTTTTTGTTGTTTTTTATTTCATTAGAAATTGACAAGTATTTGGATTCAATTTTTTGCAGCGAGGTTAAAATAAATGATGACCTTGGTTGACTTTTTGTTAAGAATAACAAATTACAAAATACCCCACCCCCACAAGCAGTTTATTGTAGAAGGCTAAAAAAAAAAAAAAGGTAATTCGAACGAAATAGAAATCAAAGTAAAAAGTGAGAAAAAGTTGTTTAAAAACAAGAAAAAAAGTTAAATTCTTGACTTTTTGGTTACAATTCTTTTTCCGAGTGTGTGGGGGTGGGTGTTTGAAAACAATTTTTTAATCGGCAAAAACACAAAAGTAAATTTTGATTTAATATTAAGAAAAACAATTACGTCAACCAAAAAGAAATCAAAATTCGAAACAAGTCCCAAAGTTGATTCTCTTTAGTATCCCCCCCCCAAAAAAAAAGGCTAATTCAAACATAATCTAAATCAAAGTGAAAACAAGTTGTGTTTTTTTAAAAAAAAGTAAAATTAATAATAATAAGAAAAACCATTTAGTCAAGCCAAAAAAAACAAAAGGGTACTTCCGGATTATTCAACCGATGACATATTACACTTGCCGATTTCCCTTCCGGTAGACATCGTCGATTTTTACATGACAATGTTGTCATGGCAACCAAGTGACTGGCGTGATTAATCCATCAGAGAGTCAATTTTTTTTTTTTTTTTACCCGCGAGATTTAAAATTCGGAGAGAGCTTTGGGAAATTTTTTGATTTGTCTGTCTATTGTGATTTTGCTATCCACGGCGTCACAGTTATTTTTTGATCTCTATAACATTTTTAGTGGTTTCATGCAATATTTCCATTAATTTTTACGATAATTTTTAGTAATTTTTTGAGATCTATAATTTTTTGTTCACACTAATTTTTTGAGATCTATAATTTTTTGTTTGCTAATTCTACTTTGGGATCTTTAATATTTGCTTTTTGTTTGCTCTAATTTTTTGAGATCTATAATCAAGTCACAAATAACTGTATTCTATTTCTTCGGTGGTGGGATTCAAACAAATTTTTTGACATCGTGAAATGGTCCGAATTTTTCAAATGATAAAAAGAAAAAAAATACAATTAGCAAAATTTGTTGAAAAAATGTCAGTCAGGTTCCAAAAAACCCACAAAAAGTAACGAAAATGAATATCAAAATTTGTTTAATAATAAAGAAATCATGTTCTAAATGAAATAAAAAGTATTCGTTTAATCAATATTAGAAAAAAAAAAAACCTTGTTGTCTAAAAAAAGAAAAGGTTGCGGCGGCCCGGTAACATTATATTTCATTGATTTTGTCTAGCATCAACGCTCCAAGCCGCTTTGCCCGGATTTCAGGCTTTAAAATTACATCTAAGAAATATGTAGTTTACTTAATGAACAATTATAATTTGATTTATTTAAGTAATTCAATTTGCTTATTTCAGTTCACTGTATATACTTATTTCAAAGTCATTTTCATATTTGAAAATATTTATTATTTTATGATAAAATTAATTTAACAAAAAAATCTAATTCATATTTATAATGTGTTTAAGTAGATTTATTTTGGGGTATTTAGAATGGCTTAAATCTCTTACCCATTCTTAATATCTGAGTATAATCTTAGATTATTCATTATCTTATTCTAAAACTAAGAGATCATGTTTATGTTATTTAAGTTAACAATAGTATTGTTATTATCATAATTATGATAAGACATTAGCTTAGGAGAAGTGTATATCTTATTTATTTATTTTCTAGAATTTCATTCAATAATGAATAAATCTAGAGTCAAAAAGAATTTATTTTTATAATTTAAATGAGATCGTATTACCCTAAAATACTCTAATATAATTTTCATGAACCATATTATTTAAAATTATTTTGATAATAAAGAAAGTACATTCAAAAGATGGATTTAAAGTGGCATAGATTTTAAAAGAACATTTCTAAATTTTAATAAGAATCTGATGAAAACAATGAGATGCATAGAAGATCTTTAGAAGATGGATATAAATTGATAGTTGTAGTAGATGTTTACAGAAGAAAGAAATGTAAATGTAACCTCAGTGGCATATGTTCATAATATCGAGTTTATTATTTATGTGGGCTAGAGTGAGTCGAGATTTTTCCTCCTCTTGATTTATTAATAGTATTACTTTGTATTTTCATAATATTTTGTTATATTATATATAGAGCTCGCAAATAAGTTCTTAACAAGCTTTACAGAATATCTCCAACCCCAGACTATTTTCTGCTCCTGGTGTCCTCAGTGAGGTGCTAGGATATTCAAGCATTAGGTTAAAAATACCAGAACAAGCCTAGCACTTTATATAATGTAAGCTATTAATATATGGTGTATCTGAACTTAGTTCAGTCCCATATGGCTATTTAAGTTAGATAGCTGGATTGAAAGACATATGGATGTCTGAAAATTTCAGATTTTCTACTTAATAGTTATACATTAGATAAAGGGCTGGGCTTGTCCTAGTATTTTTAATCTAATGTTTGGATATCCTAGCATCTCACTGAGGATGCCAATAGCAGAAACTGGTCTGGGGTTGGGGATAGTCTGCAAAGCTTGTTAAGAGCTTATTTGTGAGATCTATATATAACATTTGTAATACAAGCTTATTAAATTAGGTCATGTGACATCTGACTTGATTTTTTTTAAAATAACATTTTATTTTAAATGCTTCCCCTATATATCTTCTTTTTCTAGCATATGGCATTTGTTTTATTAACCTACTGAGCTTAGTTATTGTTTTATAATTTTAGCTGTATACAATGTGTTGACCATTTTATTGATTACAATATATATATCAGAAAAATTATTTCTATGCTCTACATAAAATCCATAAGACCATGATCCATTAAGACCTATTGTCAGCCCTAGAAATTCACTTATGCAAAACTTGTCAAGATTTCTTCACAAGGTTTTTAATCCTTTGGTATAAAAAACACAAGCTTTTTAAAAACTTTGTGGAATTAATCAAGAACATAAATATTGAAAGAATTGAAATATTAATAAAGTTTTGATGTGGAATGCTTATTCATAAATGTATCCTGTGATGAAGCATTGTCTATTGTAAGGAAAAGATTAAATGATGATAATAGCTTACATACCAAAATAACTATTCTAATGGATACTATAATGAAACTCCTAATATTTTGTATTTTTCCAACAAAATCAAAGTATGGTTATGGATTCATCAACAACATTTACATGGAAAACTTGAAACCACAGTCATAAATATAATTTCACATACATCTAAAATCTGGCTTCACTATGTTGATGAAATAATTGTAATATGGACACAACCATGAAGCCCAATTGCAAATATTCCGAATATACATCAATAACACATCCTTTTCAATTAATTTCACACCAAATCAGAACAAAAACAAAAATTCGCCTTCCTAGATATTCTTATGAAAAGATTCCTTCATGGAAAAATCAAAACTACAGTTCACACACAAAAAAAAAAAAAAACACCACACACAGAAAAATACTTACCATACATATCCAATCATGACAGAAATCCAAATATAGAATTACTATTATCATGATGGAGCAGAGTAAAAGGAATTTGTATAAAAACCAGTGATTGAAGGTCTACATACAGCTAACTCTCATGAAGAATGATCATCATCAACTGTCATTAAGAAAACCTTACAAGGCTAACAAAACCGAACCAGCAAAAGAAAAAAAATGATTACTGCTACTATAGTGTATCTATACATATCAGGAATAGTAGATAAACTAAAGAAAATCTGCAATATCATAACTTTCACAAACTAAAAGCACTCTATAAGGAATGCTAACCTCTACAAAACCTAAATTCTGCATATACAAAATATGTGAATATGGAAGAATGTATATTGTGGAACCAGATGCTCTATTTACAATTGATTAAAAGAACACAAACTAATGATTATAAATGAAAAAATCATTATATCTAAAATGTTTAGACCAATTCAGATATGCACTAATTAGTATAATTGTCGTTAAAGAGTTTATAAATTTATAAATAATTTTTTAAAAAATATATCTTTAAACTAAAAAAAATGTTATCATTATTTGATAACAGAAATCTTTTGTGCACTGGATTTAACAGTCAGGGATAATAAATATCCAGAAATTTAAAAATCCAAAAATGAAATATAATCCTAAAATATTTTTAACTATTTGGTTCATTTCTAAAATTACCAATCTGCTGTTTCTCTATTTTAAAAAAAAATTGAAAACCATTTCTTATAAATTAATATGAACTGAGAAATTTTCAGTTAACTATCAGTTATCAAATTGAAATTAAAGAATATTATAATCAAGCAATATATAAAATTTGCTGAAAAGCACTTGTAAAAACCTTACAGTAAAAATACCCACTGAAAAATCCTAAAATCATAAATACTCTTACAAAATATGCTCATATGGATAAATACTTATAAAAAGTCCATTTTCTGAATATGTAATTTATTTTAAATCAATACTAACAACACCTTATTAGTTTACAAATTGTTTTTTTTTTTCATCTTGTTATTTAATTACAAGATTTAGTATTTAAAAGACAAGTTTATTACTAAAGAATATCTATTTATTAAAATAAATTCTGAATTTTAAGTTTAATAATTTATGAGGGAATTGAAATTTTTTGCTTTATAAGTTTAAATATTGAAAATAAATATAAAAGAATGATTATGAAATTAAAATTAGAAACAAACATTGAAATACAACTTAATATGTATGCCATAACTCAAATGCAATGTTTTGCTATATATGTAATCAAAGCACTTTTTTTTGTTTGTGTATAAACACGGGCGCCAGCTGTCTATTCAAAAAGAATAAACAACGCATTTTGAGCACTGGCCACTAACTCAACGCCTAAATCCACGACTAGCTCAGCTGTTTGTAATCACTAATAGATTATACATAATTAGTGGTTAAAAGAATTGATAAAAGAATTGTAAAAGGAATTTATAAAAGAGATTGATAAAAAGAATTGACCGACAAATAGAGTTTAAGTTTAAAGACACTTTATTAACTAACATTAATTTACTAAATTTAAACATCTTTATAATTTAATATAATACACACACATTTTAAATTAACATTTCTAAACTAGTTTAAATATTCTTGTAGATTATAATAACAGACACTGGTATTTATCTAATTTAACTAATAACACTGGTATAATGATCACGCACATATTAACTCATATAGCATTCACAAATATAATAATAAAGCATTAATAGCATTTGAAACTTAAACACACATATCAATAGTTCATTTTATGTATGATATAGAGTTCATATAATTAGACTCTTGGAGGATTCACATGAATTAATGCAATGCAATGGCTATTACAGTATAAACGAAAATAAGCAAATGTTTTACCTAGGATTTTGAATGTAGATCTAGAACTTTATTTTCTTCTTGTTTGTTGCATCTTCCAGCCGGCTGGGACATTTCCTTGATGAGTTTCCTTATTATTCACGATCATTACTATTGGAGACAATTAGATACTGACGGAGATTTCCAAGTTGTTATGTTGACATTATTTCACGGGCAGATCTTGCTGTTTTCATCGGACATCAAGCTGTGGAGAAAACATGCGTTCCCAAAATCTTCTCAGCACTGCATTTTATTTCTGGATACCATTCACTTAACTGACTCAATTAATTTGTGAATTCAATTCGCTCAATTAATTTGTGAACTGAACTGATTATCCGATAAAATTTTACTATTTATACCTGCGACGTGTTGTCCTTGTAATATCCTCTGGCAAATATCTGTTGTTGAAATTCTTTAGCAATTAATCCTTTGACAACGTGTTTTTGAAGATTGCTTAATTAGTAATAGCCATGCAGAACATATTGTTTTACATTTTAATTAATATCTAATCCTTTGGAGACAAGCTTTTTAATCCTGTAATTTTATATTTTAATTAATAGCCATTGCCGTGTTTTTTAATGATAATCTTCTTTAACTTTGATTTATTTATAATAACATTTATTATGCATACATTTATTCTATTATTGACAATCGCACATATATAAGCACATATATTACTAGTTTTAAGATTACTTTTCTTTAGTTCGAATGAAAAGAGATTTGTATTTTGTAAACCCTTTAAATTATTTATTTTGCGAATACTAATAAGAAAAACTATTTACTTCCCTTTATAAACTTTTAGTTTGACTTTTTCTAACGAAAGACCCCTCTCCCCTTCTGATTAATTAATTGTAGCTTTTTATTTCAAAACTAAAGATGGAAAACTATTTGATTCATATCTTTTTCGAAAACAAACTGTAATAAACTCTTAAACTTTTAATTTTACTTTTGACAGCAAACTGATTTTGTTTACTTAAAGAAACCTTTTAGATTTTTATAATTATTTATTATTTTAATAACTTTTTTTAATAACTTATCATGTGCCAATTTCAATATTGGTACATTACACCGTCCTCCCTTTGAGAGTAAAATGCGTCTATTTTTGACCATTTTATCTCTGTCAACATTAAATCTTATTTTATTATTCTTTCTAAGTTTGCTTTTTTTGATATCTTTTACTTTACATACCAAGGGCAATCTCCAATGATACTTTTCTTCTTTCTATGCTGGCAACATTGTTTACAATGTTCTGAGTCCTGGATAGTGACCATGGGGAAAAACTAATTTTGTGGCACAGGGATCTTTTATAAACGAAGCTTCGGCTGCCGATTCTCTTGATCGGACTTTGACTAAGAAAAGGTCACTGCGAATGGCAAGAGTTTCAACTGTCCATTTCCGACTTACGCTTTGGAAAACGATTGCTGATTCTCTTGATCGGACTTTGACTAAGAAGAGGACGCTGCGAATGGCAGGAATTTCAACTGTCCATTTCCGACTTATGCTTTGGAAAATGAGGTATGAGATATGGGGATTCTCCCCTGAAAAAGATACGACTTACTCTGGTTGTCACCAGTGTGCATTTTAAAAGAGGCATGATCCCAGCCAATCCGTTACGGGTACTAAATTTTATCCAGTCGACAGCTTTAAACTTAATCCTTATCTAACTTATTTCAATACTACCCTCATCCCTTTAATTTCGAACCCTTATACATTCTTAATACAACTTAGATTGACTTTCACTTATATTATTTTAACATTTCAATATTATTTTTAAATACACATGATATTACTTTAACATATTTATTTATATTACATTATTATTTATAACCCTTACGAACATTTTCTAAATATTTATTTACATTACTCTTATAATATTATCTTTAAACCGTTATGAACATTATTTTACATATTTATTTAATCTTACAATACTATTCTAAACTATCACGGACATCAATTTACATATTTACTTATATTACGATATTACTTTTAACCCATTACTTTAACTTATATATTAACATGCGTGTACTCAGAAAAAAAAAACTATTTTACTTTATTACGATTCGTTCATTATTATTTTACTAGAGATTTTTTTTTATCTTGACTATTTTAAACAATTTATTTACATGCTTTTCTTAACTTACGGTATTCAAAACAAACTTTTATTTTAACGTGCGTGTACTCAGAAAACTATTTTACTTTCTTACGATTCATTATTATGCAAATATCTATTTGATTAACTTGATTTTATTCTAGAAATTCCGTTACCTTTTCATTTATTTAAATCTACAACTTTACTTTTACATCATTAATTTGACCCATTTATTTAACTTGATTTTATTGATTTTTTATTTATTTGAACTGTTTATTTACGAGCATTTTCTTAATTGATATGTGCGTGGAGAAAAACAAAAATCTTTTATTCTACAAAGCCTCCGTTATTATTATTGCTTTTAAACATTTAATTTATTATTCAGTTATTTTTAATTTTATTATTTTAGTTTTAAATAGAAGTTTCGGATTTAAATTTCTCAAATTATTGACATTAGAATAATCATATTCGTGCTCATTGTCCATTTCCGGTCCTTTTTGTTTATTTCCTTTACTATTCCGCCCGATTTACTGACAATTATGCTATGTCCGGCGGTTCCTTTTTTCTTTCTACTAACTCACTAACATAAATTATACTCCATATTCTCACTTCTATCTCTCGATTAAAATCTATTTTATCTCTTTCTCTTTCCGTTCTATTTTCTGCCTTGTAAATTAGAAAACTTTTAAGCTTCACAGACCTCCGTATTTTTCCTAACCGTGAATATTTTTTCCTACGCTTTCTCTTTGTTTTAAATCTACATCTACAGCGAATGCGAACGTTTACTTTAAACCTTTTATTTTTAATTCTTTGTAAAAACTCATTTACGCTAGTTTCTACCTTGAACTTATATCTCTCTTCTATTTCTTGGTCTACATTTGTTTCTACCTTATCGGTCGCAACGCTATCTGATTCTAATTCAATTTCTATTTCCAAATTACTATATTTACCACTATCTGACTCTACTATCTCTTTCATGACCTCAACTTCCTTATTTTCTTTGACTAAATCTACCTTTATAATTTCTTAGTTCTTCTCTACCTTTCCTGTAATTTCACATCTTATTTCCTTCATTTCTCTAATTTCTGTTCTAAGTTCATTAATTTCCCCTTTAACCTGACTAATTTCTTCCTTCAATTCTGCTTTGAATTCTAACTGGCTTTGCTCAAATTTCTGACACAATTCTTGTTGACTTTGTTTAATTTCTCATATTATATTCATCATCATTTTCATCATCATCTGCGTGTCAGATATTTCGTCTTTCTCTTTTTCCATTTTTAAACAATATTTTATTTCACTAAATTTAATATAAGACTCATTTATTTATTTTCTTACTAAGACGGAAACCCACGCTGACTCCACCCTTTTTGTCCTTTTCTCTACCCTGTTCCTAATGCTTTAGCTCTGCCCAAACATCTAATTGTCTCTGATTTAACATAATGCTTTATTTTAACTAACGTGAATGTTAAAATCTCTTTTCATTTAAAGAAAAAAAAGTTTTTCGTCAATTATTTTTTTAAAATTAAAACACTTTTTACATACGTAATTTAGCTTTTGTATAAAAATTTTTCGAACAAGAAACAAAGTATTTAATTACTATTGTTTCTTAGGTCCAGCCCCAAGTTGGGTATAGCCATTGTATACCGGGTTCGAATATGTGTCCTCGAAACACCGGCCTCTTAGGCAGAGAAGAACATATTCGGGGAAATATGTATGTCCAAACGATAGCTATATAAATATATAACTAGCGTTACATTTCCAGGACATAGCTTCTTCTCGGCTGTTGAGTTCAACACCACGCTCAAAGCACTTTTTTTTGTTTGTGTATAAACACGGGCGCCAGCTGTCTATTCAAAAAGAATAAACAACGCACTTTGAGCACTGGCCACTAACTCAACGCCTAAATCCACGACTAGCTCAGCTGTTTGTAATCACTAATAGATTATACATAATTAGTGGTTAAAAGAATTGTAAAAGGAATTTATAAAAGAGATTGATAAAAAGAATTGACCGACAAATAGAGCTTAATTTTAAAGACACTTTATTAACTAACATTAATTTACTAAATTTAAACATCTTTATAATTTAATATAATACACACACATTTTAAATTAACATTTCTAAACTAGTTTAAATATTCTTGTAGATTTTAATAATAGAACACTGGTATTTATCTAATTTAACTAATAACACTGATATAATGATCACGCACATATTAACTCATATAGCATTCACAAATATAATAATAAAGCATTAATAGCATTTGAAACTTAAACACACATATCAATAGTTCATTTTATGTATGATATAGAGTTCATATAATTAGACTCTTGGAGGATTCGCACGAATTAATGCAATGCAATGGCTATTACAGTATAAACGAAAATAAGCAAATGTTTTACCTAGGATTTTGAATGAAGATTTAGAACTTTGTTTTCTTCTTGTTTGTTGCTTCTTCCAGCCGGCTGGGACATTTCCTTGATAAGTTTCCTTATTATTCCCGATCATTATTATTGGAGACAATTAGATACTGATGGAGATTTCCAAGTTGTTATGTTGATATTATTTCACGGGCAGATCTTGCTGTTTTCATCGGACATTAGGCTGTGGAGAAAACGTGCGTTCCCAAAATCTTCTCAGCACTGCATTTTGTTTCTGGATACCATTAACTTAACTGACTCAATTAATTTCTGAACTCAATTCGCTCAATTAATTTGTGAACTTGTAACTGATTGATCCGATAAAATATTCAGTATTTATACCTGCGATGTGTTGTCCTTGTAATATCCTCCGGCAAATATCTGTTGTTGAAATTCTTTAGCAATTAATCCTTTGATAAACGTGTTTTGGAAGATTGTTTAATTAGTAATAGCCATACAGAAATGTATTGTTTTATATTTTAATTAATATCTAATCCTTTGGAGACAAACTTTTTAATCTTGTATTTTTTTTTTTACTTAATAGCCATTGCCGTGCTTTTTAATGATAATCTTCTTTAACTTTGATTTATTTATAATAACATTTATTATGCATACATTTATTCTATTATTGACAATTGCACATATATACGCATATATATTACTAGTTTTAAGATTACTTTTCTTTAGTTCAAATGAAAAGAGATTTGTATTTTGTAAACCCTTTAAATTATTTATTTTTACGAATACTAATAAGAAAAACTGTTTACTTCCCTTTATAAAACTTTTAGTTTGACTTTTCTAACAAAAGACCCCTCTCCCCTTCTGATTAATTAATTGTAGCTTTTTATTTCAAAACTAAAGATTGAAAACTATTTGATTCATATCTTTTTCGAAAACAAACTGTAATAAACTCTTAAACTTTTAATTTTACTTTTGACAGCAAACTGATTTTGTTTACTTAAAGAAACCTTTTAGATTTTTATAATTATTTATTATTTTAATAACTTTTTTTAATAACTTATCATGTGCCAATTTCAATATTGGTACAATATATTAATAATGATAACATACATATAATACATAAAATCTATAAATTAGATGCATTAAATATAATTATAAAGAAATAAAATATCTAGTGTTTTAACAAAGTTATAGTAAGATTAGAATAAACTGTATGACTTGCTCTTTATTTGCTTTAAACCTACAAAAGTAAATATCTCTGGGATGAATGTGGATATTTATATCTGCACTGACAAAAGATATCTTTTATTATTCTGTCCTGGTTTATATAACATTGTATCCTTTGTTCTCTGGAGTATTCATAATTAGGAAATTATTTCTAAAAAATGTTTATTACAATCATATAAAATTCAATTTCAGTCAGACCAGTAATTCAATGTAAATTTTCATTAAATTACAAATCAATTTTTACAAGATTTATTTACACAATTTCAATTTATATAATATATATATATATGAGTACACTCTTTATTTTTGTGTAGTTTTTCATTTTACATATAAATATTATAGTGATCACCCAGTCTACATAGTTGATGGTACTGCAGCATCATCCCATGGCCACATGTGGCGTAAATCATAACTACCAAAAAATGTAAAAGAATTTATAAAAGAAAAATTAAAAGGAGGGGAAAATTCTTTTTAGTCTAGACTAGAGATTATTGGAAAGAGCAGAAGAAATTTTTTTTACATGGCTGAAAAATATATTGCTGTTTGGAAAATTGTTGCTGTTGTAATTTATGAAATATTAATCATCCTTGCCAAAAACAGAACATTTGCTTTATGGAATACAATAATTCTTTGTTAATACAGCCAGAGAACATGCAATGTGAATTAATCTAATATGTGCCAATTCATGATAAATCATGTAGTCATCTTCTGAAAACTGCTTTAGCTCGAATTTAATGCAATAATCCTGGATTGAATATGACTCCAATGGAAGAAGGTGTGTCTTTATTTTTTTTTTGAAAATGTAACATTTAAAATAAAACACATTTAAAAAAGAAACATTATAAGTTTCAACTCATACTAATTAATAATGGAAGATCTAAAAATAAAAACACCGTAGTAAGAATATTCATTTTGACACTTAAAAAAAACAATATATAGAAAAGGCCTTAATAAGTCAGTACAAGCTGATTACTTTATTAGACTGTATTTCATATGTATTAGTTGCTAAGTTATTTTTATCCATTCATTTTTTTATATGCTTAACTAGAGCATTGTATGTATGTGTGTATATATGTGTTAGTTAGTTGTTACTATTTAATAAATTATTAGTTTTCAAAATTAAAGATGTCAGTGCCATTTTATCTAGCAGCTTGCATTTCAAATGAACACAATAGCATTCATCAATTCCATATTTATCAAAAGAAAAAAAAATTAGAGAGAATGTTTAACCTCTGAGCAAATGCCAAATGTTATCATGAGTTGAAGGATTATAGTATTTTAAATTGGTCCATTCAGCATGATACCTTAACAAAAACTGAAAATAAATGCCCTTTTATTTAAATTATTTCTGAATGCTAAAGCTATTTCGAATTACTAGTGTTGATTTTGAGAAGATGATTGGGAAATATAACCTGTTTTAAATTCAATCATCTCCATTATTATCTACTATATATATGACTCTATAAAAATTGGATTGATTAGTCATACTTAAAGCTAATCTCTCCAAGTTACTAATACAATATATATACTTATACACTAATTAGTGTATTCTTTTGCATGTATATAAAACAATCTTATACACTAATTAGTGTATTCTTTTGCATGTATATAAAACAATCTTATACACTAATTAGTGTATTCTTTTGCATGTATATAAAACAATCTATTTACAGAAATGAAATTCATATCTATATGCATTTTTATTCTAATATAGAACTGAATCTTAAATATACATATAAATATGGCAAAAACATTAAAAAATTATAGATAAAAAATATGTTATTTCAAACATTAAGTGTAACTAATTTTGTATTAAATATTTTATTTTAATATTTTTCCATGTGGGCATTTTTTTGTACAATTAGGTTTTTTTTTTTCAGAAGACAATTTTGGTGTGGGTGCTTTTTTATGATAAAAATATTCTATCATTATTTACAGTGGCTTTCCATTGCTTTAACATACATTATTATATTGTTAATTATACTATTTATATGACTAAGACCTCTTATATTCTAGGTTAATTACATAACTTCCATTTTCTAATACTTTTGTCATTTTTGTTTTGTTTAAGAACTGAAAGTTTTTTTTGTCTGCTGAGATATATGTTTTTCTTCTGTGTATTTACCATATATTAAATGTACAGATTTGACTGTAAGGATTTTTGGAATTTACATAAATATAATTCAAACAAAGATTTTTATAAAGTTATATACAAACAGCAACTGAAAAAAAAAAAATTATATAAAGTTTTAGTAATATTCTTACCTAATAAAGGTTTTATTTCTGTTTCATTAGATGGTGTCTCTTGGAGAATGATTTTCAAAGCTTCATCGACATTAACTGGATTATATGGAGATTTGCGATACCGTCTAGCTACCTGAGATGCATCTACATTACCTAATTAAAAATTGTTTTTAAAACTATCAAATTTATTATCAAAAGTGAAAATAAAAATGGTTTAATAACTATTTTAGTGTGAATTACTGAAAGAAAAGATGCTAAGATATAATAAAATCATTAATTGTAAATATCAATTTAAGATAAGTATGTCCATATAGTTTAGAATTAAAATAAAAGAAGCAGTAAAAAGTATTCACTATTCGTTCCATATTTAAAATACAAATATAAAATAATTCCTATTATAAATGTCAAATTAATTGAAAAAATACTGAAGTCAAGCAATACTGAGAAAAAAGAGAATTAAAAAACAAAAAAAAATTTTCTGTATCATATTTAAATGAGACTTGAAATTACTAAAAAATAATTCCATAGTAACTATTATTGGTTCAGTTATAAAAAAAATTTCTATAGAATTTTTAACACTATATTATCTAACTATCAAATGTAACTTTGATGGAAAGATGAATTTATTTTTCTTTATAATTCCAAATTATCTGACTGATATTGGATTACTACTACTACATTTCCAAGTTTTATTTACAATTTATTCAAAATTGTATACATAATTCTACGAAAATAGATGAATAAATTTACCAGCCAGTAATGTTTTAAATACCACGTGTTAAAAATGATTTTTGTAAACATTTGTCTGACATAAATTTAAGCATCTCTGTATTTATCAGATATTATGATTAAGAAAATATTCTAACTGAAATAAAGAATATATGTAAAATACTCAGCCTATGAAGTAAGTTTACAAAAAGCAAATTCACAAACTTTTAAAAAGACAAACAAAAGTAAACATTTTTTCAGATACAGATTAATTACATACTTATCTAGTTAAAAATATTATAAAGAAATCTGTAGAGATTTCAACAAAGAAAAAATTCTCTACTGGCATTATCAAATACTTCAATCCTATCATTATATGCACATTATTGGATAATCATTAACTGCATGATTCATACTTTGTTTTCCCATAGACATATAAATCAGAGACTGTTAAATTTCATATTTAAAGCAGATGAATAAAGAATCCATGAAGGATATTAAAACTAATGATGAGAATCCAATAACATTTAGGAAGTTCAAATTCATCAGGTTTTATTGTGGTTCTAGAAAAAGCAATTCGTTTGGAATATCTCAAGAACACCATCTTTAATACGATATTCTGATTTTTTTTGAGATGTTTGTTTTAAAAAGTCTTGAGATGATGGTAAATCAGATCTATTTAATAAGTTTTTATATATTTTTTTATGATATGTATTTATAGAAAAGATAGAGAGACAATAAAAAATTGATATAAAAATTATAAATATTGGAAAAAATTAAAAGACAGAATAATGAGATAGCTATGGATTAAAAGAAATTATCTGATTTGATAGAAATGGGAAGACCCAAAAAATAAAAATCACTGATGATCATTTAAGAAGATAAATACTTTGTAAATATTTGGTAAATACAGCAAGATATATAAAGTACTGATAAAAGAGATCCATATGAAGTGTAGAATGGGCACTTTGCCTGATGTCTGTTGACATATTATCATCCTTAAAATAAAGACAAACATCTGAGTAACAAACATCTGAGTATACATTTAGTGAGCAGCTTTAAAAATTTTTTAAAAATTAATGTAGCATAATTAATTACTAAAAGCAACCTAACAGAAAACACTGCTATACTTTATTGTTACATAATTTCCATGATGTTGTCAATAATGAATCTTTAAATATCCCATTACAGGGTAAAAACTTCTCCAATAGCTTATAATGAAAAAGAAGTCATTGCTTGCCAACTTTTCACCTATTGAATAATGAAGGTTTTAGAATAGCTAGATATTCATTTACTGACCCTGAAAATTTTTTCCCATGTTTTATTTAATCAGCGGGGGGGGGGGGGGTAATATAATCATTATGCTACAAGACTTGTCAGTACTAATCAAAAAATATTTGATATAACATTTCATGCAATATTTAAATAGTTAAAATTAAAAAGTAAAAATCATAAATATATCTTGTATTGTGTAGCAAAAAATATAGTTTATTGCTAAAATCAAACCCAAAAACTTCAGGCATTTCAATATAATAATGGATTTAAATTGTGACCAATTCGCAAACTTTTTAGAAGAATTTAAGCTTCAATTTGTCTAATAGTATATTCCTAATTGTGGAGCAATTAAGTCCAAAAATGTTACTGTAATAGTTCATGACAAATTTTCAGAGTTATTTAAATAAATTTGCAAATAATGCCTTTTCTTATGTCAATGCCAACCTATTTGTCAGAGAAAAAAGAAAGGGTCATTATCTGAAAGTTCATTTAAATGATTATTTGGGAATCTGGCTAATGAATTATTATAATAATATTTTTAAACTTGGTTGTTCTATAAATAGGTTTATGTCATCAAAGTTACTTATTTGATAAGATCTAAGTTAATTAAGGGCTTATTTTAGATAAGCTGTAAGTTATTTAAGAGCTTATTAAAATTGTTAAAATTTCACCTAATAGTATACAGTATATATAATTTATTTTATTATTGGTAGTCTTTTGATAGCCGGTCACGACCACTTGACGGCAATGTTTATGTGTTAAAACAATAAAATGTAACATTACCGGGTCGCGATTTTTAAAATACGGCAACTTTTTTTGATCCCTTTAATTTTTTCTACTATTTTTAGGGGCTTTTTTTTGTGGCTATATGATGATTTTTTTTTTGGCTTTAACTTTAATTTTTTAAAACAACTTTTTATTATATTTTTTTAAAAATAAAAACAACAAAAAATAACTTCTGTCTCTAACTTTTACAAAGTATTTCTCAATCCACCCCACCCCCACATTAAAATAACATCAAAACTTTTGACTTTTTCAACTTTGGTTTTCTTTTTTTTGGGGGTTTCAAAATACGGCCACTTTTTTTTTGCCTATAAGGCGATTTTTTTTTTGGCTTTATTTGTATACCACTGATATACTAAAACTTTTACTTTTAAAACCAATTTTTATTACCTTTTTAAAAAATAAAAACAAACCTAAAATAAGTTTTGTTTCTATCTTTTGTCTCAGTGAAGATAAAATATTTCTCAACCCACTCCCCCAAAAAAATTAAAATAAGATCAAAACTTATTAATAATTATATTTTTTAAAAAAAAAAAACACCTTTATTTAAACAAAAAAAAAACAACAGTAAATATATTCTTGTTACATAAAAATACGTTTAAAATTATTTGCATACATATAAATTCAAACTTACTATTACATGCTACATTAAATCCTATTTAACAGTTAAAAATTATAATAGCAAAATAAAACCATCAATTATTGATTGCAAGCTACTTTTCTGATAACGAAAAGATATAAAAAAATAAGATAACCAAAAACTAAATTAAATTATTTATTTATAAAATATTATACCATTTACAACTTTCTTAAACACTTAATACTATTTATTTATATCAAAACTAAGTTTTGACTGTCCTGCAGTCATCATCAGAGCTACAATATTCAAATATATAATTATATAATTAATACCCTTATACACATATTCATATACTAAACATAATTAAATACACAAAATAAAACAAAAATAAAATATACATTTTAACCTGACCATTATAAATAATCATTTCCCATTTTATTACTTTACTCTTAAATAATTCTATCCACATTTATTTTATATCACTTTATTTTATTTTTAAATTATTATTTATTATAATTATAAAACTTTAACATTTATTCTACTATTTAATACATATTATTGTTGTTTTATTTATATTATAAATTAACTTCTAACCTTTTCTTATTTTTATTAAATATTTTATAATTAACAATTAACTTTTCCCACATTACAAATTACTTTTTTACATTACAAAAATTACCTACCTCTTTACAATCCTATTTCTAAAAACCCAAATGACAAAATTTCCAAAATTTGTACACTTATTTAATATCTTCCTCTATCGTAATTTTCTTCAACTTTATTCTTTTAACCTTTTTCAAATTCAAACTATAATTAATAATAATTACTTATAAAATGATTGTCTTTATCCCAAAATCCCTATTAAGATTTTGTTTTATATTCTTAATCAATATTGCCTCTTTAATTTTCCTATCCCTTCTATTATTTGTATAATTAATCATTTGTATACTATCTTTCTCAAACCTATGACCTGTTTCTAATGAATGCAAATAAATAGGTGATCTCTTATCACATTTATGTTGAAGTAATCTTGTATAAATATAAACATAAATATGAGCAGTTTCTTTAAATTTTCATCTTTGTACCTTTTCTTCTCTATCCAATAATTTTGTATTTTCTCAATTAAACATATGTTCATAGGCACATGCATGGTCTGCTATCTTAGACACATCTGTTTTCTCTTTTCTAATCATCAGGTTGTGTTCTTGCAATCGCTTTTCAGTGGGGCAACAGATCTCACCAATATAAATTTATGAAATGCCATGCAAATGTGGAAGAACCGTATATTGGTGAAACCAATCACCCCATTGAAAAGTGATTGTAAGAACACAAACTGATAATTAGAAGAGAGAAAGCAGATGTGTCTAAAGGAGCAGACCATGTATGTACCAATAAATATATGTTCAATTAGAAAAATACAAAAATATTGGCTAGAGAAGAAAAGGTGCAAAGACAAAAACTTAAAGAAGCTGCTCATTTGATAATGGTGGATAACCTCAAAATCAACCTAGTGTGACTATACATAATGTATAGAAACCACTAATCAACTTTGCTCTTAAAAAAAGTGGAGAAATCAGGAGAAACCTCTAGATAAGTATATGAAATTTCTACTGACTACTGCCTTTGGCAGGATGGCTCAGTTGATTAGAGCTTACATTAAAATTCAATATTCAAGAATCTAAGGGACTAGGTTCGATTTTCATGCTAGTACTGTCGCTGGTCAGGTCAGCAACACTTGAAAAAAAGAAGAGGATAATGCCTCTCGAAACATCGGGCATATATTAACCGATTTGTGTTATTACAAATAGTTGAATGTATTTGGAATATTTAGAGAAAGTTAAATTCAATACTTATATTAGATGGAAATAGTCCAATATATAAATACAACTGAGAAAAACTCATTTAATAATTTAAAAATAAAAATGCTAATTACATCAACATAGTATGTTGAGCATACTTTCAACTAATTAATAGTCATAACCACAGCTATTATTATCCAAGAGGATTATGAGACGTTGTATGTATTATTTACATTAAATTATAGTTGTTTCAATAAAATTTTTAATTGCTTGGAATTGCATTAATGTTTTAAATAACTGTAATGTCTTCGCCCTTAAGCTTTTCCAGAGGGGTAGAAAAACACTTACAATCCGATCGAAACTCGGCTGAACAACTCTTAAAACCGTTGTGCCACAAATAGCTCTTAATAGCTTTACGTATCCACTTCTGTTAACAAGACTGTAACAAGTGTGCGATGTTTTCCTCGAGCAGTTTATATATCTCCCTGAGTTCTTTTGTTAAGTCTTATCTGCTACATTCCGAAAACTTAATCGCGTGTTTTCCAAATCCGTTTTATTGTTCTTACTTTAATTAGTTATTTTTATCTCTGTATCTCTGATAAAAATAATCCCACAACTTGCTTTTAATTATAATTATTTCCATTATAATTATTTTTACTTTCAATAAAATAAATCGAAAACTTCTGGAGTAAATTGTCTCTAGTAAACTCGCTGTTTATTTCTCACAACGAATACAAACAACACTTCCTCCCCTCACTCCAGAAGTTAGAGTTTATTTACGTTACACATAATCATCCAATATGTGTGGTTTTCTTTTTCAGCTTGGAGAAAACTTGATTTTTCCTATTAATTGATATAATCTTGAACTTTGTCTAAACTCTTCTTTTTCCTCGCTGCTTTGAGTGCTTTTTTCTCTCGCTTGGAGAGACTCTGGGTTTTTTCCTGTTCTGCGGTTTTTGTCTCTGGCCGCTCACTGTCTAAAGATTTCCGTTCTAAAAAATCTTCGAACGTGTCTTTTACTTTCGGCCATCTTTTCCTGTAGTTCTATTTCATACTACTGCCAACTCTCTACCTGCTTGGATAATTTTGACATTGCGAGTTCGCTTTTTAAATCTTCGTTCGATCTTTCAAAAGTCTGACATTCTGAAAATTTGCTTTGTAATTTTTTACTAAATTCTGAATTTTGTTGTTCCAGTTCTTCTTTTAATTTAGTTAATTCATAAATGTCCAGTTTTAATTTGTGCACTTCTTTTGATAGTTCTTTAAATTGCAAGTTGAGTTGTAGCTCCGATTGCGTCTTTCTCTCAAGCATGTCAGCTAATTTTTGGTTACATGACTCCAATTCTTGTTTAGTGATCTGTCTTTGTCTTTGTGAAGCAGTCCAATCTCTCATGGCCATGCTTTGTTCCTTAGTTGATACATAGCCAATGGTATATGTTGTATCATCTGTGCATTGATGTGGTTTTTTGCATACAGCTGCTAAATGTCCTTTAAATCCGCAGTTAAAACAATTTTCTTTTTTCCATTTGCAATTCTTAGATACATGGCCAGTTTTACCACAGCAGAAACATTTTCTTTCTGTTAAAATTTTCATTCTTCGGCTGCTGACTTCGATCTGTTTTATAAACTGCCATTTTGCTGGTGTCTTCTGAGTTGTTTCTAAAATCTGTGGCTTGCTCAATTACTGTTTCATATGCTATTCCTTTTCTAATAGCCATTTCGTATGATAAGTCGCTTTCCGTTAACAATGTCTGTCGCAATCTTTCGTCATACATTCCCCACAATAATTGATCCAGCAAAGCTTGTTCTAAAATTTCGCCATAATCACAGTTTTTTGCCAGCAGTTTTAATGCTATATCATAGTCTTTAATTTTTTCCTCCCTGGCTTGTTTTCTATTTCTCAGAGTTAATCTAGCTACGTGTCTAGACGGCTTTGGGCTAAAATACTCCGTTAATTTTTTAACTATATCTTCAAAATGTACTCCATCAGTTATCGGTCCGTCCTATAATTTCTTAATAATTTCTATGACTTTGCGTCCTCCTAAACATAAAGGTGCGGCCACTTTTTTTTCATTATTTTTTATCCCATTTAACTTGAAAAAATTTTCCAATTATATTATATAGAGAGGCCATTCCTCGGCATTTTCAATGCTAAATTCAGGAATACTGCTTTGTCCTAACGACATTTTACTTGTTTCAAAATGTATCGGTTGACTTTCTCTTCTCGCTTATTCTTTCAAGTTTTATTAGGTTCAAAACTTAGACTGCGCCAATCTTGTAATGTCTTCGCCCCTAAGCTTTTCCAGAGGGGTAGAAAAACACTTACAATCCGATCAAAACTCGGCTGAACAACTCTTAAAACCGTTGTGCCACAAATAGCTCTTAATAGCTTTACGTATCCACTTCTGTTAACAAGACTGTAACAAGTGTGCGATGTTTTCCTCGAGCAGTTTATATATCTGCCTGAGTTCTTTTGTTAAGTCTTATCTGCTACATTCTGAAAACTTAATCGCGTGTTTTCCAAATCCGTTTTATTGTTACTTTAATTAGTTATTTTTATCTCTGTATCTCTGATAAAAATAATCCCACAACTTGCTTTTAATTATAATTATTTCCATTATAATTATTTTTATTTTCAATAAAATAAATCGAAAACTTCTGGAGTAAATTGTCTCTAGTAAACTCGCTGTTTATTTCTCACAACGAATACAACAATAACATGTTTGCCTTTTTATTATATTTTGTGAAAATTAGCTTTATTTGTCACATGACTAATCAAAATACAAAAATTGTAAACCAAAAAAATTTTAATAACTTTATTTAAAATAGTAGCAAAACTTAATTATTTATTGCTGATTAATAGTTGAAGATATTTTAATTTCTGACAAAAAATGTTTGATGTCTATCTCTAGAAGAGAAGTTTTGGTTCCTTTTTCTAAAAAATGAAAGCTTGAGTGAAACATTAAATATTAAGCAAAAGCAACAGTAATTAGTTGCAGTTAGCAAATAATTTACAATTTAGATAATACTTGATAACTATGAATTCAGTTATAGCTTCATAACTATAAAGTGCTGTCATTTGCAAATTTTGAGATTTGAAATTCTGGATTGCAAGAGGTTATAATAGAGAGAGATTTACTTTTTGTTTAATGCTAATAGATCTTTATTTAATAATTCTAGACAACAGATAATGCACTCAAGGTTTGAAATTCTATCTTTTGTACTATATGTAGAAAGATTCGCCAGCCATGGCATATTCCATCTAAAAACTTAAATATAGATGAATGTTTTTAAATAGGAAAAAAATTATTTCACTTTATTGATCCCTTGTGTGGTTGGTGAAGAGATAAAATGGAAGATTTAGAAGATAAAGGTCCATGAATTATGACCCAGTTGCCATTTCTGGTTCTCAGGCTTCTGCTGACCATTCAAACATTAAATCATTTGATTATTATTACTGAAATGATAGTAAAAAACCATCTCTTTTAGATGATTTTTATGGCTGAGGTTATTTTCTACATTTCTTTAAAACTTGTTTCTAGGTTGATTACTTTCAATCTTTTCACATAATATATATAAAAAAAGAACCATAAGACCAAAAGCTCTTTTATACTGATTAATTAATCTGATTTTAAATGATATTTGCAAAATATTAAATATTTTAAATGTAAGAATGCTGATAAATAAATTGTTGAAAAGAAATATTTCAATTAAACGTACTTTAAATAAACATAGTCACATGTATATATTAATTAATGAAATACTTTATAAATTATCTTATATGGAAATGAATTCCTATAGATCTAAAACCTTATACAAATAGAAATAAATTCCTAAGATTAATTAATATTATAGATCTAAAAAAAATTACCATATATGGAAATAAATTCCTAAGAGTGTAATTAATTGTATAATTAAAAAGCTAAGGAATTTCATTGTATGATACCAAACTTTAAATAATATGAACTGATTAAAGTCAAAGAATTTACTCCAGAAAAGATAAAAACAAAAGAAGAGATCATATAAAAAGGTAGAGAAAAAGGAATGCTTGCTTTTTTTGTGGTAATTGTTACTGTTAGTGCATTTGCAAGTAGAAGAGCAGTGAAGATCATCATCAGAGGACTTCATTCCCAGGATCTTGGCTCCTGTAGGTCATTAAGCTGGCTAGTGTTATAAACAGACCGTTTTGGTCTTATTATTATTTTGAAACGTCTCAAGAGGCTCATTGAGAGTTGTATTATAAAGCCTATAGACAATAATGAAGATAAAGTTAATTAATAGCTTTTCCTTAATTGTAAAAACAGTATTTGCTATTCCATAATTAACCAGTGAATTAAGCTCACTCAAATGCAGACTTTATATTAGTGTTAAAGATCAGTAATTATTTTTCCAAATTGTTAATAAATTACTATTGCTAAATATATGTGCTGTTATTCTGTCAAGTTTTATTGTATATTTGTTTGCTGGCCACCCTATCATAGTTGGGGACACAGCAATATTTACTGTTACTGTTTGAATTAGCTTAGCCAATTAATAATAGCATCAAGTTTCTCTATATTTGAGTTGTCAAGCTAATTCTCTTGCATTTTTAAAGTATAACTCAATAGTCTAACTTCAACAGAAAATAAAAATAAAAAATTAAAGTGAAAAACAGTAAGTGATATTTAAAATAAATTTTGTATGATTATTTCAGCTATTATGCAAAAATAAATACAATAAAATTTCAATAATTAAATTGTAGTAATATATTTATTTCTACAAATATTGATACAATTTACATTCTAAAAAATATTACTTACTAAAAATAGCATTATGAGAACAACTATGTCCAGAATGTAACGGAAGTTTATTACTCTAAAAAAAAAAAATAGAATTTAATAAAACATCAGTATTTTAATTACATTAAAAGAAAAAAAAAGTTTTTATTTTTTCTATTTTCACACAGTTAAAGAAAAGTTTTGTACTTTACTATAACATATTTCAACCCTCTCCTAAGTAAATCACCATTTAATAAATCATTAAATTTTTATAAAAATTAATGTCTTTTTAGCATTCTACTTCTCTAATGTGAGAGATTTTAGTAGAATAGCAATAAATATTAAAAATAAAACAAAAGAAACAAAAATTAATAATGTTCTCACCTGAAGTAATTCTGCTTTAGATGCATCAGTTGGTGAGCTGTTACACAGATTTTGATGAGTATGACTGATTTCATGACTGCGATTATGCAAATGGTCAACAGCGTGTGAGATAGCAGGAGCAATCATATTAAAACATTCCTAATAGTGATAGTAATCATTGTGAAAAACAAGTTTTTAAAAGCTAAAATTAATTATTATCAAGAATAATTAAAAAACTTTTTCCTTTTTAATGTTTTAGTAATAAACATTTTTTTTCACATACACAATCACATATTGTAAAAGTTAGATCTACAGATTCCTTTTTTATCATCAATATTATCAAAAGATGAAAAAAATTACCAATTAAATAATATACATTTAGATCTAGCAATATATATGCATATAAATATAAAAATGAGAATAAAAATATATAAAATATAATTTATAATGACTGTAAAAATAATAAACTTAAAAAAAATCTACAACTTGGCTCCTTTATTTCATCTAGGATCACAATTTCTCACGTCATGGCATACTCTTGTCACTTCAATTTCTTGAGATATTACATATTTTTATCAGTCTTCTTATGCACATATTTCCATTTCAGTCTCTCTTACAATAAATGTATAGTGCTCTATATCTTTAGGATAATTAGTAATTTTTGATTAACTTGGATGTAAATAATCAAATCTTATATGGATAAGTGAGATATAATAAATTAAAATGATTAAATGATTAAATGGTTAAATTGGGTCAATGGATTGGATATATTGGTGTGATTAGTAGATGTAATATTGATTCGCTACGGGCAGAATCGCTTCATACGCCGCACACTTCCGTTTGCCTATGGAAGGAATTATAAGTCGGATACCGCAGTTCCTTTCTATGGAGTTTTTGTTTTATGGCTCTTCTTTGCAGATAGATGTAATATTCCTATCTCATAAGAGGCAATTTCTTCTCTTAACCTTTTGTGCTGCCGTATTTTATTGCATTGAATACATCGATATATCAGATGAATTGATGCCAGTTTGACTACGAATTTTAGCCTAAGGTTAAATAGGGATAGAATGTTTATTTTCAAAAGCAAATTTATGTGGTCTATTCATACTCGATCCTAAATAAAAATGCAGTAAATTTAAGTTGTTTATAGACGCTTGCATGGATTGGTTATCGGTTAAGTATGTTTTGGGTTTTCATATTTGATCAAAATATATAGACATTCGATAAATAATGATACCTTACGGTGAGTATCTAAAATGTATTTATTCGGATGTCTTTTAAGTTATTGGTGACAATGCAAGTATCTTATGGTGAATACTATTGGGTTACGTATAAATTTCCCTCCGCAATTGTCAGTAATCAATAATTTTGTATTTTGATCGTTTATGTTAATAAATTTTATATCTTTCTAAATATCTAAGTCATTGTTTCATTCATTGAATAGAAATAATTTTGATGTAATATAATAAGGTTTCACTTACTAGATGATTAATAAAGATAGGCGATAATTATTTATTCCTTAGCTAAATATCTATATATTTATATTAATGCAAGCGTTACGTGTATACCGGCCTTTCGTGATATATATATCTTTGTGCTTCATTCACTTTTACTCTAATACAAAAGGTTTGGCAACCTCTTTGGATTTCTTAGATATTGTTCATTCGCTCTAAAGCCAGCCTATGGCAATTCAATAAAGCGCCTTCTTAGTTGTTTATGACCGACCCTGCCCTTTGCGAAGTCGCATTTCATTAACTGAATTGAGCATCTTCTAGATCTTAGAATAGATCGTTCCATTGCCCTCATACCTCGCTCTCCCTATTTGTTTTTGTTAAAAGTCTATTAATTCTCCTAAACCATACTTTATGATTATACTAAATGATACCCTTTTATATATATTTCATTCGCACTTTCAGATACGACACTTCTGCCTTATTATTATTTCCCAAATTACTTCCTTTATATCAAACCAAATATTAATTAAATAAAATTACCCTTATGTCAACGATAAACTTAGTATTGGTCTAATTTTTCTTATTACTAGTGATTCAAATAATTTGTACCTTCTAGCCTATTATTAAAAATCTAGTATCCCATTGATAAATTATTACATATAAAAGCATTAGATAAAGTATGATTTGTTATTGATGATTAAATATGTTCATTGTATAGTATTGTAAGGGAGTTAAGTTGTCCAAGGGATAAACCCATTTTATTGACATTAAAAATAACTTCAATCAATATACTCAAGTTGATTTAATAAATTTTATATTTTCAAATATCTAAGTCATTGTTTCATTCATTGAAAAATAATTTTGATGTAATATAACAAGGTTTCACTTACTAGATGATTGAAAACCTAATTATAATACCTAACATAAGTTCGAATAAGAGTCTTTTTGTGTCACGCTTTGTGACGGGGTAGGAATAAATTAGATCAGTATCATTGGAATTGTTGCTCATAAGTGGGTAGATCTGGAAAATAAAATAGCAGAGTTCATGAATGTTCCTGACTTATGTATCTTGCAGGATTGGATCAGGTACTTTTGCCTAGATGCTAGATCTTGTTATATGAAAGCAAAGACCGGTAAGTTTTTTTTTCCCGGTATCTATGTAACGGTCTATATTCAACATGATAAACAAGCTTTCATAAATTTATCTGTGAACTTAATTAAAAGTAAAATCAGAATATAATAGTAATTAAAGTAAATTAAATAAAATAAGTTAAAAAAATGTTAAATGTTAAAATGTAAAACTAATAAAATAATTTTAAATCTTATATATATGTATAAATAAATATTTGTATGCTAATTACTGGCAGTGGCTTATTTTATTTATTTTTTAATATTGAAATCTAATTAAATAAGATATTATATTATTTAATTCTGCTATTCACTGAGTAGTGACATGGGCAACGATGGATGAAATATAAAAAAAAAATTTTTTTTTTGACTTACTATCTGCCTACATTATAAATTTTCTAGGTTCAAATGCCTAGATGGCCCTGTAGTGCAGTTTACGTAAGTCTCATTCTCGATTGTTACAACTGCTTTCCAATTGCGATCTTTAAAAACATATACCCTGAGCAAATTTTATCAAAATGAAATATTTTTATCTGTTTACATATAGTCGTATACTTTAAATCTTATAAAAGCACTGCCAGAATGAAATAGACATATATTTAAACACTAGAAAGTATAAATAATTTTAAACTGTATTTCATTAAAAGGTTGGATTGATATGTTTTTTTTTGTTGTTGTAATATAAATTATCTTTAATGTGTATAGGAGAACAGTAAGTTTATGATCAAATGGTGCCTTACGATAGTACCTTTGGGAATTACTTAAGTGTAACCCTATTTATGCATTTATCAGTATAAATAAGTTGGTGGTATTTATAATTGTTCTGTAAATATAACGTTTAAATCATTATTTTTAAAAATGTTTATCTCAATGCAACCTTCTTTAAATAAATAATTTATAAAATAACTTGCTTGTCATGGTGTGTAAAATAAAGTGTATAAAATAAATAGAATCTTGTGGGGAGGGGTGTAAGAAATGGTCCTTAGGTAAGTGATAGTAAAATTTTCTTTTTGATATAGTCTTTTTGTAAAATTATTAACCGGATGTTTTGTAAATGTTTCTCAATGTGTACCGTAATTACTAACCCTAAGTAAAATATTTTTTTTTTGATCATTTTTTTTTTTAGTAACTTTACTGATATGTAACGACACAGAGTTCGTTACATTGTTTTGTTTTTTTTTATTAAACATGAAAGTAAATTAAAAAGTTCGATTTAAAAATTTTCTTTAAGAATTAAAAATTGAAATTAAATATCATCTTAAACTCTTATATATTAATTAAATCGCACAGATAATGAAAAATTATTAAAATAAAACTTTATTAAAGAAAAAGTATTTTAAAACTAAATTTTAAAAAGATTTGGAAATAAAATTATATCTTTAAATTTATCTTTAAATATATCTTTGATTTGGAAAACAGGTTAAATAATCAGAAATGGAAATGATAAATTTAATTAGTCAAATGTAAACCAGCCTTGGGCATTTAAATGTAAAAACATAGGTCAGATAGGAAAACAATAAAAACTTTTAGCAAATGAAATAAATCCATTGGGAAATCGGACCTCAACGAAAAGGATCATCACATCGATGACGTAATGTTAAGCCAATCCTTCGAATACGTATAAAAGGAAAATTTGGAAATTATTAATTAGTGACTAGTGAATATTATTACGATGTGAGAGAGATTGTTAGTGCGAAGTGAAGGAGAAGGGATTGAAAAGACGCAGATTCAATCCCTTCAGTTTTGCTAGGAAAGAAAGAGAAATGAACTATCGTTTTTCTACATTGAGGACCAGTTAAAGCAAAAAACCTCCGGATGAATAAATAAATCGGCCAACAGAATACCAATTTTAGGACAGCGTGGGAATTCACGTTCAGGGCAAGCAACGAATAAAGATGAACTGTTTAAAACCGTAAGAACTTTACAATTAATGAACATTAAGTTAAAAACTTTTCGTATTTAAAATAATTGCATTAGTTTCCTATCTGACTAAAGTAGTTAAAATGTTATTTGATGTATTTTTTATTTATTTGTTTAAAATCATTTCCATTTATTTAATTTTGTTCTTTAAGTTTATTTATAATTTCTGTTTTCCGTTAAGTTAAATTATATAAATGTTAAACTTAAGTCGGGCGTGAATGGCTGTATAGATTTGTAAAGTTATATTAGGGGAGGGTAATCTTAGGTTATTTGTTTCGTGGTTAAATTGGGTCAATGGATTGGATATATTGGTGTGATTAGTAGATGTAATATTGATTCGCTACGGGAGAATCGCTTCATACGCCGCACACTTCCATTTGCCTATGGAAGGAATTATAAGTCGGATACCGCAGTTCCTTTCTATGGAGTTTTTTGTTTTATTGCTCTTCTTTGCAGTTAGATGTAATATTCCTATCTCATAAGAGGCAATTTCTTCTCTTAACCTTTTGTGCTGCCGTATTTTATTGCATTAAATACATCGATATATCAGATGAATTGATGCCAGTTTGACTACGAATTTTAGCCTAAGGTTAAATAGGGATAGAATGTTTATTTTCAAAAGCAAATTTATGTGGTCTATTCATACTCGATCCTAAATAAAAATGCAGTAAATTTAAGTTGTTTATAGACGCTTGCATGGATTGGTTATCGGTTAAGTATGTTTTGGGTTTTCATATTTGATCAAAATATATAGACATTCGATAAATAATGATACCTTACGGTGAGTATCTAAAATGTATTTATTGGATGTCTTTTAAGTTATTGGTGACAATGAAGTATCTTATGGTGAATACTATTGGGTTACGTATAAATTTCCCTCCGAATTGTCAGTAATCAATAATTTTGTATTTTGATTGTTTATGTTTACTTTGAAATGTTTTTGACCGTGAAATCTATGTAACGGTCTATATTCAACATGATAAACAAGCTTTCATAAATTTATCTGTGCGAACTTAATTAAAATGTAAAATTAGAATATAATAGTAATTAAATGTAAATTAAAGTCAAAAATCAAAGTTAAAAATAATGTTAAATGTTAAAATGTAAAACTAATACTAAAATAATTTTAAATCTTATATATATATGTGCATAAATAAATGTTTGTATGCTAATTACTGGCAGTGGCTTATTTTATTTATTTTTTTAATATTGAAATCTAATTAAATAAGATATTATATTATTTAATCTCTGCTATTCCACTGAGCTAGTGACATGGGCTAACGATCGGATGCAAAATATAAAAAAAAAAAATTTTTTTTTTTGACTTACATATCTGCCTACATTATAAATTTTTCTAGGTTCAAATGCCTAGATGGCGCCCTGTAGTGCAGTTTACGTTAAGACCTATTTTCCGGATCGTTACAATAATTTATCTTCTTTATTATATTACCATTCAATAAAATATGCTAAAATATATATTTTAAAAAATCACAATATCAAGTATTTTCCCTTTATGAATCTTTAGGAAGACTATTGCCCAATTAAAATGAAGGAAAAGAAAAACATCAATAAAAAAACATTGAAAATAAAAATTGTACAATTGATCATTACTAAACAATGAAATATAGATCCTACTTAAATTTATGAAATATTCTCAAATTAATTTCATTCCAACTCTACTTCTCTCTATAGAAAGTTTTTCAATCCCTTTTCTTTTTAATTTCAATTTATCAATTTGTAGCTCTATTTACACTAAAAAGATTATCTCTAGGACATATTGCTGTTTCAATTGGAAGACATGGCAGAGTATAAAATATATCTTAGAGCTATAATTTGACATACTGTTGAAGTTTTTCAGAAAGAAAAGTTTGCTACAGAAAAAGTTAAAAGTCAGCATCATAAAATAGCAAATAAACAAAACAATGAGCCAGTGTGTTCTACAAGTGGACATATTTGTGGATCATATATCAGTTTGTATAAAACATCACAAAACTCATTTCTAATGTATTTTGTTCTATTTTTTAATCTTTATTTTTTTCTATAACCATATTCATTTGAAAGAGGCTACTGCTATCATTAATATATTTATTTATATAAATATTTTTAAATGTGTGAATCAAAAAATTTGGTAGTTGTCAATTATTTTTATAATAATTACTTTTTTAAAAATTTCAAGTAATAATTATAAATTAAAAACATTTCAATATTCCATAAGAAAGTAATTTATTACCTGCAAGACCAATAATATAGTAAAAAATTAAAGATTAAACATTTCTAAAGTTATCTTTCAGTGATTGGACTAGGGAAAAGATAAGTAAGTGATTACACAGTAACTTATGAAGATGAATTTATATTCATGTAATGAATTTTAACAATGCCAGATATGTTATTATAAAATGTACGAGTAAAATTTATAAAAGCTTTAATTTATTGATTTATTTGTTAATGTTAATAAAGCTTTGCTCTTAATACAGTTTTTGTATTTGTATATATATAAATGTATGATTAATTCAATTTCAAACATTAGCTTTAACAAATTCTCAAAAAATAGTGCAAGGACAAGAAAATATATAAATTACCATATAAATAAAAAGAAAAATCAATTATTAAATAGATTATTTCAGCTAAAGATCTCTTCAGTAATCCTCACTCACACTTTATCAATTACCAATTATCTAGTGGAAAGATTTTGAGCATATTTCATCCATTAGCAATTACTAGTGGATAAGTAACTGGCTTGGCTAAGATCTAGTTTCCAGTAAAAAAAAATTCCTAAGCATAAATGAATTGTGGTATAAATTTCCATGATTTCTGAGTTCAGATTTGAATTCCAGATTGAAGAAATGGCAGGTAAATGTGAATAATCCTTATGTCAAAACATTCTTCAATTTGACACATACTGATTATTAATTTACAAAGATATTAACTTTTCTCTTTCCTTGTCTTTTGCTAAATAAGATATTTCTATAATATAAAACAATAATACAAATATAAATTAAAGAAAGTGCATTTACATAGTCTTTCTCAGATTATTTATAACATTTTTATTTATTTATTTGCTTTTTTAAGAAAATTATTTTTAAAAAAACATATGATTTTGCCCAATTATAATAATAAAAATTCAAATTTAGTATTTAACATGTTCATACACAAAAGAAAATTTTTAATTGAAGAAATAAATATCTAATTACAACAAGTATTATCATGTCATAATTTTATAAAATTGATGAAAAGTTTTAAAATATTATAACCCCCTCCACCCATAATGCAACATGCTGAAATAAATTGTAAATTACTGATTATATTTTATTTATTTATGAAATATGAAAAAGTAAAATAATAATCATTTTAAAATGAAAAATGTTGCACTTTTAATAATTTACCTGTAAATATCAATAACACAAAGTTTTACAATAATCACATATAATCAATCACCCTGCATATTAGAATAAGTATATTCAAATTCTTTATTTTACCTTACTACCTTTAGGACTCCCAGGAAAATTAATTATCAATGTTTGTCCTCTAATTCCACATATGGGCCTAAATCAATTAAATATATATATATATAAATTATAATTACTTTCATTACATAATCAGTAAAATAAATTTCAACATTCTAATTTCAGTGTGTTTAACCTGAAGTTAAATTGAATCTATAGTAAACAAAACACTGAAAATTTTTTTTTTGCTTTTTGCTTTTAAATTTTATTTAATTCAACAATAATAATATTAAAAATATATATAAAAAATTCATTATACATATATAACTCATTTTTAACTACTATCAGTTCTCTGAAAAAAATTAGCATTCACCAAATCTATATTTATAAAAGATAAAAACCACTAAACATCACATGATCACCATCTCTTATACTAGCACATAATTGTTATTAAACAAGGCAAAACTCTCTCCATACAGCAGTGCCACACTGTGCCAACCAGAGTAATCAATGGATGCCAGAAGGTTTGTGCATAAAATCCCTATCTAGTGTCTACCTATCCAATATCCCCAGACTAGTTTCTGGCTTGTGGCCTTCATCAGTGAGGAGCCTTGGATCTGAGAGCACCACCTAGATCTTAGGATCTAATGCAACCCTCCAGCAGTCACTTTTTATCTCTATTTAACTAAAAAACTATGAGAATGAAATTGAAAACACAAAAATATTTTCAATCTAAGCTCAATAGCACTACTGTATGGAGAGGGTTTTGTCTTGTTTAATAACGATTATGTGCTAGTATAAGAGATGGTGATCATGTGATGTTTAATGTTTAACACCAATCCTTCCTAATAGGATAGTGGTGGCTATGGTTGTTAAAGAGCCAAAGACACCAAAATGTATGAGTGCTGAACTGAATTCAGACCCATATGACTATATAAGCTATTGAGCTTAGATTAAAACCAGCCTGCTGGTTGAAATATTAAAGTAGTTTTATAGAGAAGTAATTCTGGGTTTTTATTATGTTTTTATTTTTCCTTTAGTTAGTTCCTATATTTATTATATATATATATATATCAACTTAAAATAAACTTAAACTATATATATATATATATATATTATAATTGAAATAATATTTTTAACGGTTTAAAAATAATTACAAACAATCCTTAAATCCGCAGAAGTACTTTCGGTTACTTTCTAACCTGCCTCAACTGCCATTAAATTCAAAAACCAAAAGCGGAAGCAAACGTCATCAATTCAAATTCCACGAATCTTGTATTTTAATGTTAGAAGCTTGTCGATTTATTAAATGCGTTTTATTCCTGTTTATAAAAATTGCCTCTTTAATTTTTCTTTTACTATGGTTTCTCTCTTCATGAAGAATTTTCACATTTTCAAAATTAAATTTAAATTTATATTTACATGTTTTTTCGTGATCAAAGAAAACTGAAGGAGATATTAAATCACCATTATTTTTATTTTTTACACGCTTATATAACAATTCATGTTCCTTCAATCTTTTCTCAATACTGCACCTAGATTCACCTATATATGACAGCATACAATCACTAAAAATTTGATATATGACATTACTTTTTTGCTTGACAGGTATGACATCCTTACAATTATTGACTAATTTATTATTATTGTTTGGAACGTAGAATGAAACATTAAAAACATTCTTATAGAAATCCTTAAAAAATTTTTACTTGTGGATTTGAAATAAATGGAATAGATATCCATTTTTTACTATTAATCTTCATTTCTTTTAAATTATAATAATTTTTTTTTAAATTGACATAAAGTATTGTTTATTTGTTCCATTTTATAACTAACATCAAGCAATTCCTTGGCAAATATCTCAATATTTTTCAGTTTATCACTTTGATAATGACATAATTTTTCATTCAAGTAATTTTAAAAAACAGTGGATCGTTAAGGAATGGTGGAGACAATGTAAAAAGATTATTAAGCTGAAGTGCAAACTTCGTTTTTTCAAGAATTGTGAAATATTTCAGGTATTCCCGAATTGTTGTAGCATAAAGTTGAACAGCTGTATAAATTTAATACCAAAATGTTTGGATAAATTAAAATTGATTATTTTAAATAATATTATTAAAAGTTGTAAAAAGGAACTTTTTGATATTCCTAAATATTTGAAAGCAATTGAACATTTAATAATTTTAAATGAATGGTGTGTTTGGAACGAATATAAAATTATTTGTGAAAATGGATTTAAAGTAATTGAACGTAAATTATATAACAAATTTGAGAAAAAAGTTGATTTTTTATTTAATAAGCGATATCCACATGCTTATAATGATTTAAACTTTGTTAATTTATCAAATAATAGGATACATTTAATTCAGAAATACGTTTTAAGTCACGGAGCTAAATACGTTGGTGGTATTTGGAATGATTATAATTTGGAACTAATTGCAGCTGTTCAAAATTCATTTGAAATGATTTCTGGTAATGATAATTTTGCTAATGATATTATTAAGAAAATTAATTGTAATAAATTTGATACAATATCTTATGATAAATCATGGCAATTGGCTATTTCGGAATTTAAACAGAAATTGAGGATTGATGATATGATTTGTTTGAAAGAGGATAAAGGTTTGCATATGTGCTTGTTGACAAAATGTCAATATATTAATAAAATTAAAATGCAAATGGACAAACTTGGTTTCTTTTTGATTGAAGATTATAATATGGATGGTCAAAGAATAAAGTTTATTATTTTAAAAAGTGCTAAAAATAAAGTTTTAAATAATAATGTATACTATGTGATATATCCTTCTTGTGCTATATGTCCTCGTATTTTTGCAAATATAAAATTACATAAAGAAGGTAATCCTTTGCGAGTTATGATAGATTTTGGTGGTTCCTTCATATATCAGACTTCTAAATATATTGGTAAACTTTTACAAGACTTTTTAGGATTTGGGGAAAATACTATTGCTTCATCGTTTGACTTTGTAAATAGTATTAAAAATTTAATGATTGATGAAAATGATGTTATTGCTTCATTGGATGTTACAGAAATGTATGGATCTATTGATAGAATGAATTCCATAAAAATAATTGAACATGCATTAAAAAGTAAAAATATTTGTAAATATATGATAAAATTTATCATTGATTCTTTAAACTTTTTTAATGATAACATTGTTGCATCTTTTGAAGGTCAATATTATAAAATGACTAAAGGTTGGCCTATGGGTTTGCCTGTAGTTGCACAAGTTTGCAATTTCGTTTTATCTACATATGAGAGTAGTATTTTAAATTATTTTTGGAGATATTAAAATTTACAAAAGATATGTAGATGATGTTTTTGTTTGTGGAAATACTAATAGTATAAATTTGCTTATAGAGGAATTAAACAAGTTGAATGGCTTGAAATGGACTATTGAACAAGAACAGGACAATAAGATTAACTATTTAGATTTAATGATCACAAGAGATAACAGTATATTAAATTATAAACTAATAATTAAGCCACTGCAAAAAAGAGGATATATAAATTGTAAATCAAAAGTACCAATGATGCATAAGATGGCATGTTTTAAATCTTTTTTGCTTCGGAATGAAAAATTATGTCATTACCAAAGTGATAAACTGAAAAATATTGAGATATTTGCCAAAGAATTGCTTGATGTTGGTTATAAAATGGAACAAATAAACAATACTTTATATCAATTTTAAAAAAAATTATTATAATTTAAAAGAAATGAAGATTAATAGTAAAAAATGGATATCTATTCCATTTATTTCAAATCCACAAGTAAAATTTTTTAAGGATTTATATAAGAATGTTTTTAATGTTTCATTCTACGTTCCAAACAATATTAATAAATTAGTCAATAATTGTAAGGATGTCATACCTGTCAAGCAAAAAAGTAATGTCATATATCAAATTTTTAGTGATTGTATGCTGTCATATATAGGTGAATCTAGGTGCAGTATTGAGAAAAGATTGAAGGAACATGAATTGTTATATAAGCGTGTAAAAAATAAAAATAATGGTGATTTAATATCTCCTTCAGTTTTCTTTGATCACGAAAAAACATGTAAATATAAATTTAAATTTAATTTTGAAAATGTGAAAATTCTTCATGAAGAGAGAAACCATAGTAAAAGAAAAATTAAAGAGGCAATTTTTATAAACAGGAATAAAACGCATTTAATAAATCGACAAGCTTCTAACATTAAAATACAAGATTCGTGGAATTTGAATTGATGACGTTTGCTTCCGCTTTTGGTTTTTGAATTTAATGGCAGTTGAGGCAGGTTAGAAAGTAACCGAAAGTACTTCTGTGAATTTAAGAATTGTTTGTAATTGTTTTTAAACCGTTAAAAATATTATTTCAATTATAATTACAATATTGTTTTTAATTAACGGATATTTTATTTATTTTACATATATATATAAATAGAACTTAATTAAATTTTGTTACCAGAAAAATTCATTTGGTAAATATTTGTGGATAACAAAAACAAAAACTAGAAATCTTTATTATTTAATATTAATTAAATATAAAAAAAAGAGAATATAAAAAAAACAAACACTATTATACATTCTTTGAAGGATTAAATTTAAATCTGAAAATGATGGTAGGCATTCTTTATCAGGGGATTATGATTGTGGTGCAATAAAAAAAAAATTAGTTTAGAAGCTAACAGCAGAGAGAATTGTGCTACTTCAGAGGATTGTTTATGGAAATTCAGTTTTACGCATCTAGATTCAGGAAAAGCCATTTTGTTAACTGATATTATATCTTGCTGTCCTGGAAATGTAAAGGGTCATAATAGAAAGGAAAAAATTATTTATTCATGGCTATATATATTGTGAAGAAACTACAGAATATGTAGTGCTGTGATCTAAAAGTGTATTGGATCATGTCATTAACATGCCATCTCCTGTGAAAAATTACCAAGTGCTTGGAATTTAAAAAACCTTAACTATAATATCTGAGTAATTTATACCTCTTTCTTGTTTATGAAAGAAGTATGCCCCATCATTATCTAAGATTTAAATATTTTATAAAAGATTGCAAAAAGAAGAACAAAATACCAGTTAAATAACTATGTAAATGGTTGATAATAGACAGAGGCAGAATTCTCCATATAGTAGTGCCATGATCATGTGATGTTTAGTGGTTTGATAATAAATATTGTATTATAAGTATCCAAACAGATCAGTATGAATTTATATGAGTATACAGTTAATATAATGCTAGCTAGCTGCATTGGTAAGATATTTTCTTTCTAAAACTTTAGAAAAGAAAAGGTCATAATGAGTTCACATTTACTGTGTTTCATCTGTTTTATCTTTTATATAATCACTAGTTATTTCTTTTTTTTTTTAAGCCAATAAACATAACATGATCACCATTTCTTATGCTTGCTTATAACTGTTATTAAAACAGGCAAAACTCTCTATAAGTATTGCCACTCCGTGCAAGCCAGAGTAATCAATGGATGCCAGAAGGCTTGTGCATAAAATCCCTATCTAGTGCCTACTCATCCAATATCCCCAGATTAGTTTCTGGCTTATGGCTTTCGTGAGTGAGAAGCCTTGGATCTGAGAGCACTGCACCTAGATCTTAGGATGGGGATTTTATGCACAAGCCTTCTGGCATCTATTGATTACTCTGGCTTGCATGGAATGGCAATATGTATAGAGAGTTTTGCTTGTTCTTTTTTTTTTTTTACTTTTAATTTGTGTGTATATGTGCTAATTTTGTTATTTAATTCTGAAATGATTTTACTTTGTACAATTTAATTATATAATGTAAATAAATTGTTTTTATCAATTTTACTAAATTCAAATTGTCAGTGCCTTTCTTAGATCTCAGTTTTCATTACAAATGCTCACAATAGCACTCATAATTTCAGGATTGACATAAAACTAGAGAGATTTATTTACCACTGAAAAAATGCTGATTGCTAGTGAAGATTAAAGATGAGAGAGAGGAGCTTTTCTATTCAGGTTTCTTTTCATATCAAAAGATGGTTCCTAGGAAAAGCTGTGGATGCATACGCCTTTATCATTAGTTAAATAAAAATTAATTACTTCTGAAAGGAAAAGATTATTTCTGAATTCCTAGAGCTGATTTTGAGGAGGTGATTGGAAAATATAATCCATTGGATTTTGATCATTCCTACTATTATTTACTTTCTTTATGAGTGTATGAAGGTTAAAATAGTTACAGTTATATCAGAAGTCCTCCCTCAGGTTACTGTTATAGTGTGTTAAATCAAAGACTTTTATGCATGAAAGATGTGAACAGTTTTATACTTTTGATATCATTTGATAATTTGATTGTTTCAGTACCTGTTACTGGTATTTCTATCAACAGCTATGGAATCACATATACTATCCAATTGATAGCAAGTGAAATTCAATAACTCACTCTCTATAGTATATTTTTCTCTTTATTCAACTCTCATTGTACAATATTCTAATTATGAATGAGTTACTTATTACATGCCAATAATAATATATCAAAAAAAAAAAATACTATTAGCTATATTATTACACTATTTAAGAAACTAAGATGGGGTAAAAAAAAAAGTGACAATCTCAATTAAGCTATATTCAAATATCATTATAACACATTAGCCTGGGTTTTATACATTAGACATATTTAGAATCCAAAAAACTAACACCATCTCAGTATATGAAGTATCCTTTCCTGATCTTAAAATATTATTTAAAATCACTGCAACAGACAAACCATCTCCTATATAGGCTATTTAAAATCCATTCAGAGATTCTTTAATGGAAATATAGAATCTATTTTTCTCATCTGGTAAAAGTAAATATCACTATTGGGAAACATATTCATTACTTTACCAACTACACCTTATAACAGAAAACTCATTCTTAACTTGACAAATAAACAACTATGCTAAAAATTTAGATATTGATCACATGAATCTAGGTTTTTTAATTTCCTTTTAGAATTAAATTTAAAGGCATTATCTATGAACCATTTTTACAAATATAAAAAATACTTTCATATAGTGGAAAAACCATTCTAATTTTTTCCTTGAAGAATCAGAAACACGATCACACATTTTTCTCACTTGTCCTAGTTGATAAGGTTAAGAATGAGATATCAGCTCTACTTAGGAACAAAAATATAAATAACAAATATCTCCTAGAAAATTTTTAGTAAAGATATTTTTTCATATACTTATGTGAGGATAATAAGCCTGTTTTTATGCTAGGATATTTATTCTCCATGCAATGTGGTGAACAAGATGTCTATCTGTATACAATAATAACATCACAGAGACATCCAAATACATTTAAAAATAATCTTGAAATAATAAGAGAAAGGGATAAAAAGAGTTGCAAAATATAAAAATTTGTTTAGAAAGCTGGTCAATATTCCATCAACCACCACCAATTTCAAACAAAAAGATTTCATATCAACTAAATGAAAAGATTTTAAACTTATATAATTGATTTAACAGGTGAAAAATGTTCCTTTATTTTATTTTATATTAGATATTACCATATGAGCAAAAGGCAAAAAAAAAAAGGAAAACAAATGTATTCAAATATCAATGAATAAATAAAGATTCTTTGAAAGATTGGTGATCATAGCAGTGACAATGATAATAATGATGATGATAATAAGCAATCACATATAAAATGAATTTAAGACTGTATATGTAAAAAAACAACTTTGAGTATTTTGTTTTTAAAAATGTTCCAATTTCTATATATATATCACATTGATGAGAGATATACATGACAATTTTCAGAAACAATTAGACTATTTTTCCTAGCTTTTTCTTTTTTAATTTTGTGTAAACACAGCATCAAATTTAAAACAATTTCCACTAAACACAATTTAATAAATACTTGAATACAAGTATAAATTTATATACTTGGAATTTAGATATAATTACAGGGGATTTGAACACAGATTTCAAGCTCCCTTCAGCTATCCACTCTATCTCATACAACCAATATCCATGATCAAACACGTGAAATGGATAAACAATCTCCAATATACATATTTCATGCTGAACCAGCACTCATCAGTTGGTTTAGATCACCATCTCCCACACATTAAAAAATTATGGAAGTATAGTTTTGAATAATATAAGTTTGGGTTTAGTAATTGGAATCTAAAAGTGAAATACTTGCTTGTCTTGTTTAATTTTTGATTAAAAAGTCCATTAATATTGATGATATAGCTATAAACATCAAGATTCTAGAATAAACTATACTAAGAGTTTGACAAGAAAAGGCGACTTAGTGATATTAACATTCAAAGTTTGCATTTGGATGTAGCATTCTATCGCTAAGTTATTTTTATCTATCTTTGGGCAAATAATATATATTTATATATCTATATCAAAAATTCTCAATTCTTTATAAATTAGAGTTATCTCAGATTAATTATCTGATTTTTCTCTAAATGGTAGCCATCAAGTAATCTAATTAATCCAATTATGTATTATGAGTTTAAAACAGTATAAGATTCTAGCATCAATTCTATAAAATATATAAACATAAAAATGATATACAGAAATAGAACAACACATATATAATATCAAATTATAAGACTTCTTCGAACATTTCTTTTATTCAGCTCATATTTAAAACTTACCTTGATAACATAGCAAGAGGTGTGATATCAAGAGAGCCTTTTATTATAGCAACCATTATTCCAGGAGCTTCTTTTTCTATCACAGCTTTAGTGGCCTTTAAATTGATAAACATTAAATTAAAAAAATCTGTTAGACTTTGATGAATCTCATTTTTTGTTCTAAATTATATCAAAATAAGAACAAGATTTACCTCTGGAGTAATATCTCGTGGAGCAAATCCAGTTCCACCAACAGTTAAAATTACATCTAATTTGAATACATCTGACCAAAAAATCAAGACATTCTAAATACAACAATAACAAAAAATAAAATAAAATGTATAATACAACTAAAATAGTACTAAAAAAGATAAAAAGAGTAAAATAATATTTAATTTTTCAAATATGTGACTACCCTTAGCATTTTTTTGCATGTATTTGAAATATAATAATTCTATAATTCTATAAGCATGATTTTTATAATATTACAACTTAATCATTATTTAATATATGATCCACAATATTAAAATATCTAAGCTGATCCTAACAAAATAAGATTATGAGAAAAAAGAGCAAGTATTAAAATAAAATCATTGACTGTCTATGTTATTAACTGCAAAAAGGAAATAACCTAAGTGAAAACTGTAACAGATTGTAAAATGTAATTCAAAAGCTAAAAAGTAAATCATATATATAATTACTCCAGAAGCAAATTAAATTTTTTTTCCTGCAAATGTTATATATTTGTATAAAAAAATCTTATTCGAAAATGCATACAAGATTTATATATAATTTTTCAGACTGTTTTTAAAAATTTAATGTTTTTTTTTTAAACTAATCATTTATAACTTAAAATTACATTAGATATAGAATTAAAGAATTTTTTTCACAACATTTAATGATATTATAAATGGGATCAGTGTATACTGAGGGCACACAGGATTTTATTATTTAAATGTAATCAAAATGAGCATCTACGTAGATAAATTGTTCACTATCAAAAGTTCACAATTAAATTCCTGAAAAACATCAGCTAGAATATCTTCAATAAAGTTATACTACTGTAAGAAAAAAATGAATTATATCAGCAGATGCTTTCTATTTGTCATTTGATTCCAAAGAATAAAAATTAAATATTTATTCTTAAATTATTAAAAGAAATAATATCGGTAGTAAAGTTTAGCCAATATGCTTTTATAACTATATTTAAAGTTTTCTTTAATTATGGTAGGTTTCTACTGCTTAGCCATTCAAAAATTCTTTTTACTTTTTAATAAAGCTGAATATCTTATATCATTTGAAAATATGTATTTTAATAAGTTATGTATTTTGATAAGTTGTGAAATTAATTTACAGAGAGGAAATAAAATAGATAAATAATAAATAGCCAGAATAAGATTAACCAAATTGCTGTAATATAAAATACTTAATTAAAACTTATTGTGTATAGTAATTATTATCAGAAGCAAAAAAATAAATAACACATAATGGAGGAAATTTAATTAGAATGAATTAAAATACTAATTAAATTTACAGAGGCAAGATTAAACTGTTAATATCCTCACCACCCGAATTTTCCCCAATGAGCTTAATTACTTCAGAAAACAAAAGGACTGAAAGTATAAAAACTGTGGGAAAAAAGCAACACATGATCTTCATCATCTTCAAGGCAACTATGATATAACAGTAAACAGCAGAAAAAACCAGTGAGAACATCTTATTCTCAGGATCTCTGTTAATGAAGGTTAATAAGCCATCTAGGATCATAACAGATCACCCCGATCTTATTATGTTAAAGCCTTTAAGGGCTGCAAGGCTTAAAGAATAATGATGATTGTAAAAGAAAATGTATTGCCTTCAGTATTTTATTACTAGAAAATAGACTTAGTCAAGAAAAACTTATTCCTGATTAGCTGTAATCAGGATATATAAATTAGAATAGCATTTGATTCATGTATCTAAACTATATATATTATACCACCAAACATCACATGATCACCATCTCATACTAGCACAATTGTTGTAAACAAAAGCAAAACTCTCCATACAGTAGTGCCACCCTGTGCTAACCAGAGTAATCAATAGATGCCAGAAGGCTTGTGCATAAAATCCCTATCTAGTGCCTACTCATCCAATATCCCCAGACTAGTTTCTGGCTTGTGGCCCGTCACTGTGTTCTGTGCGCCCTCAAAAAATAATATTTTGTGCTAAATTTATTATCTAATTCCAGATATTAGTGAGCTAAGACATAGTAAAACTTGGCACAGGTGTTTAGATTGAACCTAGTTTAGAGAGAGAATTAGCAGTTGTAAAGTTCAAAACTAGTTTTGAAGGAATTAAAAAATATCATAATTTGGGCAAACTTGTATTTCCAAGTTTGATGTAGGAAATGCCATCAAATGGCAATTGTACTTAACCCAAATCAAAAAATTTTTCACACAAAATGGAATAAAGGACAAATGAAAAGTCGCAGCACTCTTTATGTTTTTCTGATAGAAAAGTTATTGAGATAATTAATAAATTTTATGATGCTTCTGTAACAGATAATGTACCATATGAGGGATTAATAAAAAAATTAAACAAATATTTTAACCCTCGACCATCCTGCCATATAGCACATTTACATTTAAGAAATAAAAAACAGTTTAAGGATGAAACAATAAAGGAGTATAATTCAGCCCTGAGAGGGATAGTGAATAACTGCAGGTATAGGGAATTTGTCGAGGAAATATTTATATTCTGGGACATGTCTGATGACAGGGACAAACAACAGATGTTAACAGAAACTGACCTAACATATGAAATTTCTATAAAGAAAGAAATAGCTTATAATCTAATTTTAAGAACAGGTTCATGCTTTTAAATCTAAATCTAAGATAATACTCATATGCAAGTTTTTAAGACGACAAAAAAATGTATTTTAATCTGCAAAAACCTGAATATGAAAGAAAAATAAAGTCAAGACTGTAAATGAAAGCAGAAAACATGTTTTAAATGCAGAAGTAAGGGGCATTTAGCATGCATCTGTAGAAAATTTGGGAATGGGAAGAGCCAAAAATACCTCAAGTACAGAAAAATAAGGGAGGCAAACCCTTTAATACTCATGTTATAAAAAACATGTAAGTTCAGGGATCGCAGCAATTCATGATGAAATTGCAAATTTGTGAAAAAGAAATTACAATAGAGATAGATAGTGGCTCAGGGATATCTATAATGTCAAGGTAGATTAGGGCACACTATCAGCTGCTGATGCTAGCATTAAAATAGAAAAAATAGATGTTAAGGCTCATGATGTGAGCAGAAATGCACTGAAATTACTGGGACAAATAAAAGCATCAATTAGATACTGTGAGAAAATAATTAAATTACCATTGTATATAGTAAAAGAGAAAATTAGCCCTAAAATTGGAAGGGAATAATTCCAATGCGATAGGAATCCAAGTTATTTATAGTAAAAAAAATTTCCCTCAAACAGGAAATTCAAATAAATATCCAGACTTATTCAGTGAAGAATTGGATATAATATCAACGAGCTCAATAAAGATAGAGTTTATTGAAAATGCACATCCAGTTTTGTGTAAACCATGAAAAATCCCATTCACACAGGACACAAAAGTAGAGGAGAAAATTCAAGGATTGGTCAATAAGGGCATATTGACACTAGTTGAAACATCAGATTGAGTCAGACCTATAGTCATAATAATAAAACCCAATGGTCAAATATGGATGTGGGGATTATAGAGTAACAGTAAATAAGTATTTAAATAATGGAGCATATCCAGTACCTAATGTGAGAAAGGTATTGGCTAGTCTACAAAATGCATCACATTTTGTGAATCTGGGCTTTAACTCCAATTTTCATGAAATACCAGTGATGGACAAGTCAGCAAAAATTTTAACCCTAACAATCCCTGTGAGATTATTTAAATGCAACTGGAAAATGTTTAGTATTTCAATGGTGCTGAATATATTTCAAGGAAAAATTAATGCTATATTATAGATGTTAGATAGTGTTAATACCTTATTTTGACAACATACTTATAATAGCCTTCTCAGAAGAGATGTTTCATCAAAGACTGTTTAAGGTATGTGAAAAATAGTAGAGATTCAGAGTCAAATAAAAAGTTCAGAAAAGCATGTGGAATATGAAGGAATTAGTATACCTAGGGCATATAATCTTGGACAAGGGTAAGCGACCATTGCCAAAAACAAAAAGCCATGAAAAATGCAGCTAAACCAAGAAATGTTAAAGAACTCCAGGCATTTCTGAATTTGATAAACTATTTCAAACCTTTTTTTTTACAGAATAAAGTTAAATTAGCAAAACCTATGTATGAGTTATTAAAGATAAATCAAAAATGGCAGTGGTTACAAATACATGAGGAAGCTTTTATACAAACTAAAGCCCTGCTGTTCTCAGACAAATTACTAGTTCATTTTGATAATAATCTTGAAGTGTGCTTAACAATAGACGCTTCAGAATGGAGTGTGTGAACAGTTTTATGTCATCCATGTTATAATGGCATATGACTAATAGCCTATGCATCAAGAATCCTTTCTAAAGTTGAGAGAAACTATAGCTAGAATGACAAAGAAGCCTTAGCTATTATATTCGGCTTAAAGAAATTTCAATAATATATATTCGGTAGATCTTTTCACATAGTAACCAATCACAAGCCATTATTGAGAATATTAGCGAACAATAAGCTAGCACCTGACTATTTGAGTCGACATATGTTACAGTGAAGAAATATATTATCATCATATGATTACCAGATGCCATATAAGAAATGGAAGATTCCACATACCGATGCTTCATCTAGAAATCCAGACAAAGATGAACCACAGAGTAAAGAAATAGAAATTAGTTATAGATATCCTATAGTCACACATCTTAAACAGCAATACGGTAGCAAAATGGACAAAGGCCAATAAAGAGTGCCAGCTGCTGATAGACTGGATTAGAAATTGCTAGCCATCTAAGCAACCTAATGCTTTCCTCCTGCTTTTTTGGACAAATCATGATGATATTATTCAGTGGGGATTGAGTGTTAATGATGGATAGAGTAATAATGCCAACAAAGGATAGAGTCTAAGGACATCCAGGAGTTGTGCATGCAAAAGTGTTATCATGTAGCTACACCTGGTAGCCAAAAATAACTGTAGACATTGAGAAACTATTAAGAAATGTACAGCTTGTAAGTCCAAAATGAGTATAAAACCTAAGGAGTACACACCATGGCCTAAAGCAACTAAACTATGGCACAGGCTTCACATGGATCACGTAAGTCCAATTAATGAAAAAATATTTCTTATACTCACAGATGCATACTCTAAATGGGTGGAGTATTGCATCATGAAAAATATAAGTGAGGGTGAAAATGATACAAAGTTTGAACCCAGTTTTTTCTTGCCATGGATTACCAAAAGTAATTAATTTTCAATAATGGTGCCGGATTCACTGCTCAAGAAATGAAAAAAATTTTCAAGTATAAAGGCAGCAAACATATCTATACAACTCTGTACCATTATGCAACAAGCTTTATATGATGCTAGGCTAAATCAATATTCCATATCATTGACGGTTACAGGTAAATCTCTGAGTTGTTGATGGGAAGGAAACTGCTTATAAAACTAACAGTGTTACTTCCAAAAATAGATGAACACTTTCAGTATCATGGTGAAGACAACATATATGAAATAGGTGGTAAAGTTTGGGTGCACAATCTGGTCAAAAAGAAATGTATTGAAGATATAATCACAAACAAGTATCTAAACAAATTATAATCATTCAAATTCAGAGGTCTATAAATCATGTCCACCGATAAGTCATAGAAGACATCCAGATTCCAGCAATGCTACTAATTGATGAAGAAGAAACGACCAAAACTTGCGGAAAACAAGAAATAGCTGACATAGCACCTGATAAAGAAATTCAAGAGAAATAGATTCAGTTATAATGTAGTGAAACTGAAGCAGTAACAAAAATGCAAAATGAGGTACTCACAGTAACAACAGAATAACATAGATCACCCAGGCCCTAATATAAAAAATAGAGACCTAAAAAGTTACAAGATTATGTGTAAAATATAGTAAATTGTTTTCTGGAATAAGGGAAAGATTATTAAAATATATATATTTTAATAAGTTATGTATTTCGATAAATTATGAAATTAATTTACAGGGGGAAAATAAAGTAGATAAATAATAAATAGCCGAATAAGATTAATCAAATTGCTGTAAGATAAAATATTTAATTAAAATGTATTGTGTACAGTAATTATTATCAGGAAGAAAAAATAAATATCAGATAATGGAGGAAATTTAATTAATAGGAGTTAAAATTCTAATTAAATTTACAGAGGCAAGATTAAACTGATAATATACCCCACCTAGATTTTCCCCAATGAGCTTATTAATCTTCAGAAAACAAAAGAAATGAAAATATAAAAACTGTGAAAAAAAGCAACACCTGAAGCAGTGGAAGAAATCAGTGGGGGACATCTTATTCCCAGAATCTCATATCCTGAGGGTCAATAAGCTGTACTCTGATCTTATTATTATTATTTTTAAATGCCTTAAGGGTTTCCAGGCTTAACGGATGATGATGATGGTAAAGGTAAATGTACTATCTTTAGTATTTTATTTTAGTGAATGTACTTAGTAAAAAAAAAGGACTTATTCCTAATTAGCTGCGATCGGGTCATATAAATTGGAATAGCGTTTCATTCATGTATCTAGAATACATATATTATATGCATATATATTAACATATATATTAAATTGTATAAACTGAAGTCTGAGTCACTGTGTTCTTTGTGTCATCAAAAAATAATATTCTCTACTAAATTTGTTATTCATACTCCAAGGATTAGTGAGTTAAAACATAACATCATTTTAAGTGTTTTTCAGTTGTATTTCTTAATACGTTCTAAATCAAATATTTTTAAAGTTACATCATCATTGACTGATAATCTCAAATTTAATTTCCATCATTATTATCATTAATACAGTAGTAATGAAGTAGTAGTAGTAATAGTAATAATAATAATAATGTTATTTATATCATAACAAAAATCATTCTAGAGTGAGATAAATACTTAATGCCTGTAGGCATGTTAAGCAATTTTCTGAAAAAGTGAACCTTTAACTAAAAGTCCTAGAAAAGAGTTTTGTAGTCTAGCAATAAGAAATCACTTCATCATTATCTATAATAGTAAATAAAGTTCAGATTTATGCAAAACAATACACAATAGTGCAAAAAATTCAACATCTAGCAACTTTCATTTTGTTATATCATTATATGTATTTATAGTAATAAATAAAAGAATATTCCAGATAAAGACTTTAAATGTTTTCTCTTACCGCACTTATTAATAAGAGCTTGTTTGAACTATTGGTACACTCTCTATATTGCATTTTTGTAAATACAAGCTTTTTATAAAGCAATGTCATAATATATGATTTGCATTGTAAATTGTATGTATATGTAAGATATAAAATATGTTAAATTTATTTATCTGTTTATTTGATTAGAGTATGCAAGTATGTGCTTTTAAAAAATGCAATTGAATGTAAATAATGATATGTAGATGGCTACGTGAATTGTATAGTATAATATCTTGAGAAGGTCTCAATGAAGATGAAAGCCGGTTCGATAAATTTTATAATATAGTTATTAATAGTTGTTTATTTCAATCTTACTTTGATTATTTATTTAATAAATTATATTTATCAAATTAAAATTTACTATTTAAAATTTTAATGATGTTTAAAATTAAGATTTTAATTTAGTGCAAGCCTGATTTCTTCAACTTTTATTTTATATTCTTCTAACATATTCTTAATATTCATTCTCCATCCACATCTTTCACTAATCTTTCTACTGTTATTACTATTTTTCATCACATTACTAACCATTTCTATTATAAAAAAGTTATGATTATTATTACATACTCTCTCTTCATTATCAAACACTTAAATATTTTTACTTGTAACTTTATTAAAAGAAAAAAGTTACAAGTAAAAATATTTAAAAACTTTTAAAAATACATTCTTTTTTAAGTAGAAATTAAAAGTTCTTAAATATTTTTACTTGTAACTTTTTTCTGTCTAAAAGTTTCTTCATGTATATATGTGTATAAAATATACAGAGTATATGAACACAGACTTTCACCACCCACCACTCACCACTCTATATTATAACACTGATACACTCGAACACAGATATGCTGAAAAGAATCTCGGCCTCAGGGTGGCCTTTGAGCGTTCCATCATCAGATTTTCTATTGGATGGACGGTTGAAAAGTTGGAGTGTGGAGTAGATTGAAGCCTGTCCATTAAAGTATGAATATTGGCTATCTTAATATATATCTGAGCACTTATAGCATATATGTGTAAAGATGGTAATCTGGACCAACTGATGATTGCTAGTTTAGCATGAAATACGTATATTGGTGATTATTTATCTTTTCAGCATATATGTGTTCGAGTGTATCAGTGTTATCAGATAGAGTGGTGAGTGGTAGGTGGTGTGAAAGTCTGTGCTCATATACCCTATATATTACATATATAGACACAGGTATATAATAAGCCTGTGTTTCAGTTATGTGTTTAAAAAAAAATATAAACATACACATACATAACACAGACATACACCTATTTAGCTCTCATTGGAATTTAGTTCATAATTAGTGTCATTAACAAAAAAATGATTTTCCAATTGATTAGAAAGTTGAAGACTTTCTCTAATCATTTTTGCTGTGAAACGAACAGGTTCCACTTCTGTTTCATTATCTTTTTCTAAATCTTCTACAGTATCTAAATTTATTGCCAAACCTCCAACAGGCATTTAAAGTATGTAAAATTTAATGCATGTATATAAAATGGGGAAATCCCAATTTTAAATTAAATATGAACTTCTTTATCGCATAAAAAGATATTAAAAAGAAACATGAATCGCATAACTTCAAAATCGCGTTAAAAAATCTGCACAAAAAGAGACCCAGGTGTATTTAATATTAATAATAAATAATAAACACTATTACACAACATATATTTATACAAATACTTTTACATGTTATATGTTTTATATATATTTTAATGAAAAAATAAATAAAAACACATATTTATTCATTTCAATATGTAAATATTTATTTAAAATAATCAATACCTCTTATTAATATTTTATTTAAATAACAATAATAATCATATACACAATCATGAATAAAAATATGCTTATAATAGTTCTGCTTTTGTTGCCTAACAATAAAATAGCCTTCAAATAATTGCTCTTTTAGCAACTATTTGAAAAATCATAAACAATAAAATTATTGTTTTCATAATGCAATGCACTTTTACCTTAATTTGATCAATATCATCAGGAACACACTCCTCTTGAACAACTTTTCCAGAAAAACTGAAATATAAATAATAATATTAAAACAATTGAAATGTGAAAAGACAATCAATGATTCGACTTTAATTTATAAAGACATTTTTAGATGATATTAATATTTTAATTCATTAACCCATCAAAATCTAAAGCAAAACTATTTTCTCAGAATATTAAAACATAATAATAGCTATAATAATAATAAAGTAAATCATAAGATCACTTGCTAGAGAAGATGTTATGTAGTATTTAAGTATTAAAGTGAAAAAATTAGCATAGTTTTGTGACTTGAGATCTCACTGCACTAAACTCCACAGAAAATAAAAAAATTAAATTCAAATAACAACTTAAGTATAATAATTTAATTCAACTGACTGAATCAAGATTTTTTTATTTACATGACAATTAAGCATAATGATAGAGATCACCATTCTATCACTATAATAATTTAATGATTAGTCAGTTCATGTGGTGTTTGAGCACCAAAGTGAAGATTGGGCTTCAATAATCAAATTTTTATCTCTCAAGCTCGACACTCTATCAGCATGCTAGTTATATCTTAATAGAATATTGCACTTTTCCACAATAGTTTTCCTAATTTTTATTGATTTTTTTTACTAATTCAATATTATTTCTATTCTCATTAGTGTTATTATTTTCACTAACTCTGATGGAAAGTCTATATGCAGTCAATATTTTGAATAATCTGATTTTAGGAAGGCAGATTACTAACATCAAACTATTGGAAACTGTAGTTATTATGCAGATGCCATTCTTTATACTGTCGTCTTTGTGTGTTATTATATAAATATATGTTCATTGTCAAATTCTACAATGATAAAATCAAAGGCAAACTTTAACCTCCAAAACAAATTTAAACTAACCTTATCTCTCACAATTATCCCACTTTACAAGTATTCTTATAACCAGTGCATTTCATATGTACTCACATCCTCAAAAATGAATCCTTATCCAAATGCTACTTTCTAATAAACATCAACAGTCTTTCTTACTCTAAACGTGATATCTGCTATGATTTTAAAAATTCCTCTCTTAATCCATCACATTTACAATACTTACAGTGTTTTCTTTCTTCTTATTTCCAATTTCTTAATTTCTTATAGAATTTTACATTTGTTAAATTCTGCTTCTTTTCACCCCAATATAGTGAAAAATTTCTGTTTATATATTTTCCCATTAACATAGTTTTATTATTCAAAAACTGAAATCTTAAATTATTCAAAACAGCCATCATAAAAATGGAAGACCAGGCCATTTCATCTATATTATCTCATTAATCACTAGCATGTCATCTCCTAAAATATTTTGCTCTATCTTTTTTTGTAATTTATATAAGTTTATATAACATCTCTATCATAACTTAACTATAAATTGTATAAATTTAAGCTGATGCTACCATCTCTTTCCACAATACTTTTCTTACTTCATATTCATTATATAAAAATTATATTAATTTATTTGCATTAACTTTTTAGCATTATTTTATTAAACAATATATTTTAAAAATCTTATTATAATTATATATCTTTTCTCACTGTCATTACTCATAATAAACTCAATAACTCTCACACACACATATATATACAAGTATATTCAATGATTCCAAGTAAAATATGCAATAACCCATTTTGAGATCTCCATTAATTATTACTATTTTAATTGCTCTTTGAAAAATTTTATTCCTATTCTCTTCCCCATCTGCCTCTCCTAATAATGTTTTCACATCTTCCTTATCCTTAAACAATCACACTATATCATCATCAAAAACAAAGCTCTTAGAATATAACATTATTGCAACTGAAGAATATCCATTTTATAATCAACACAAACATTAATTAAAAATTTCCTTTGAAAAAAACAACAACTAAACATCACATGATCACCATTTCTTATGCTTGCTCATAACTATTATTAAAGCAGGCAAAACTCTCCATACAGTAGTGCCACTCAGTGCAAGTCAGAGTAATCAATGGATGCCAGAAGGCTTGGGCATAAAATCCTTATCTAGTGTCTACTCATCCAATATCCCTAGTGGCACTATTGTATGGAGAGTTTTGCCTGTCTTTTAAAAAAGAAAACATAAATAATATTGGTAACAATGGACAATATTAACACAATTTCATTTCATGTATAATCCCTATAATATCATTGTGTGCAAATGATAAAAACAAATGTTTTCTACAAATCTTTATCCTTTTCCACACCCTTTCCAATCTATGCTAGAATCTTTCCCAAACTCTATCAACAACCAAAAATCTCTATATTTAATTTAAAGTACTTTCACTATCAAAAAACAAAACAAAAACAAAAAAAAACATTAATAAACTTCACCTGGGTCTCGTTTTATGCAGATTATTTTAATGCGATTTTGAAGTTATGCGATTTAAGTTTCTTCTTAATATCTTTCATATTTCACTATATTTATTAGATATCAAGAAATTTAAATTATTAATAACTTATTTTCACTTGAAATTTTTTTTTTTTAAAAAAAATATAATGTTATATTAGCAGCTAACGTGAATATGGCCTGAAAGCTGTATTTAGAATGTTAGCTTCTATGTAAATAACCTATTAATACTAATGAGTAAATAATAATAGATTTATACTTACATATAAAAATATCGCAATAAATATTCAAAAAACTTAAACTTTTAAAACGTATTTTGTTATATATAACAGAAATAAATAATCTTTTAGATTTTTAAAATAAAAAACAAAGATTTTATAAACTGAAAATAATCTTTTTTTTTTTTTTTTCAGAATTGTCTTTCTAATGATAATGTGTAATCTTTTTGTTTGATTGAGATCTCATTTTTTAAATATAGAAACAGAAAACCATTAACACAGCACAAGACTGAAAGTGGCGCTAGCTGTACATCACATCACGAATAAGAATAAAGTGGCTAACAGGTTTCTCTGGGCATAATTGTTGAGAGATTCTTGACTTCATTTAAGGAGAAGCCACAATACATCACATCACATCGAATCTGATTTCTTACTAGTTTACAAATGAATGCTAGTGGTAATAATTAAAATATGTATGGAAAATTAAATACTGTAGTTAATAAAAAAAGTTTGTTATCTATTAATTTTTTCCAAATATTTGAAATTTTTTATTAGACATACTTTATTTGCTTATTTTTTTAATGCGAATTTTAAAGTAATTTTTCCTCGTTGCTTTGGTTTTATGCGAATTCTGAAAATTACAGACCCTATCCCCCATTTTTCAAGGTAAGTTAAGACTATTTTTGTGCGATTTTTTTTAATGCGGGTTTTCTGTGGAACCTATCTACCGCATAAAATGAAACCCAGATGTACTGATATTATTTCTGTTAATCTATATTTTTCTATGTTCTTTTTATTTTTCACTTTACTTTTAAAAAAATTAGCTTGCAGTAGTCCATCTTTCCGGCCTTTCCATATTTTTAGATCAGCAATTCTCAATCTATGGTAAGTGTATCACTGATGGTATGCAATGGACTTATAAGTAGTATGTGAAAGATAAGCTGTTTTTGAATAATTATATTTAAATAATATAAATCCAGTATTAAAAACATAAAAAATTAAAACTATATTCCCATTATAGTGATTACTGCCTTTGTAATTCTTTATCATAAACAAATGTGTCCAGGCTTATTGCCTATCTATTTTTTTTTATTTTGATACTGAAATTTTTGATAAAGAGTGATGATAAAGAGAAACTTTCTTATTCTTTAGATGGTAATTGAAATCCAAAAGGTTAAATGCCCCTGCTCTACATATATTGGTAAAACATTTCAGCAATATTTCTTGTATAACTTAGCTAAAACCTTTTATTAATTCAGCAGTAAATCAATTACTCCTATTCACTTTAGAATCTTATTATATTCACAAAATTATCATCATTCACATAAAGAGATGTGGTCAAATCCTATTCTGTTATATCATTTTCTTACAGTATCCTAATTTCCTGTTCTTATATATATTCTATTTCTTTCTCATCACACAATTGATCACCACCTTTCTTCTTTACAAATTCCAAAATTTCTTACTATTTCCTTATCAGACAATTAATGTCCTTCCTTCAGTGTTATTTCATTTCTAGCTCCCTATCATCAATTTGTTCATAGTTACCTGGAAAAAATTTACTTGAGCAATAAATTATATAACAGAATCAAGTAAACAATTTAAAGCATTTACTTATTCATTTTACTGTATTGGTAAGAGAGTAAAAGTTTGTTGAATCTATTCTTAGTTTTATAAAAAAAAAATTTTGATTAACTGAATGGAATATTTGTGCCCAATTTTGACATTTTCATTCACAAATGTCCTATGACCTCTTCAGCAACTAACTACATAATTATTACCATTTTAAGTCATCTAATACATTCTAACTTCACATCACTAGGAAAATAATTTAACTCATTTAGAAATAAATTTAATTGTAATGTAATCACATTGTAGCTTTGACTAATATCGAAATGGATGAACACCGTGAAATATATATTACAACATAACAGCAAAACTGAAGTTTTTTTTTTAAATTTTATTTAATATTTTAACATAATTATAATGTTGAATATTATTTGCTTCTACTATTGATATGGGTCCTAATACCTTTTTTTATTATTATTCAAGAATTGAATTAATTCTTCATCAATAATTGCAATTTTAACTAATTTGTACACAAATGCTTTTGATAAATATTAATATGCATATCTCACTAAACCCAGCAATTGTTGTTTATGATAAAACTAGCAATTTCACAATAAAGGTTTTTGAGAAAACATTTTCATTAGCTATATACAAAAAGTAGGATAAATGTCTTTTGGATAATGATGACAAATGTTTTTTTGCTATTTTTTAAAATGTTTTTTTTATATATTTATAAGTAACCCCCCACATTTGTAAATGTTTTTGTTGGAACCATGTGATTAAGCAGGAAGATAATGGTGATTTGTAGATAGCTATAAATATCAAATAATTTTTAATTTTCATATTTTTTATTTTGAAGAACAACTTTCCAAAATCTATATTATCTTATTTTATAAATAAGTTTATTTGAAAAGGCAATTATCTTGTTTGCACCTGTGGAAATTTTTACAACAATTTTTCATTTTTGAAATGATTGACATTATTCATCACTAGTTTCTTGTTTTGAAATTTTCATCCTGTTGCTTATTGATAATGTAAATCATTTTTTCTATCACTAATAATAAGCTTAATCATGACTTTTATTTCTCAAGAAAATTTAATATCTTAAGTTTTTCATTGACTAATATGAAAAAAGTCTTTGCAATTTTTTTATTATCATTTTAGAAATGCCCAGAGATATTTTATTGTTTTAAATCAAGAATTGAAGTTTTCAATAAGATCTATAAAATAAGGCAATCAGCTAAGCTAAAAGATGTTCCCAAATAAAATATCTTTGCAGTATTTAATTGAGTAAAATCACTAGTATATGCCCAAAGTTTAATCCAGTTTTTCTAATAACTAGTCTCTCTTCTTCACAACATATCAACATACTTCTTCATTTTAATCATCCATCTCATATATAATCATTTTCTGGGACTTGTACAATCTTTTGGGATTCATTTTAAGACTTCAACTGACCATCTATTATCATCTCTTCTTGTAAAATATCCAACCCAGCTCCATTTCAGTCTCTTAATTCTTTCAATGATATTTGTTCTCTCACCTATAAATATTTCATTTTTGATCTCTTCTTGTTATTCTTAACATACACCTCACCACTGAATTTATAGATAAATAAATAATTGAATAGTTAATCTTTTGGGTGGGAATAATAGGTTTATGGGTATTTTTATACAGAAATAACAAAATAATCTTCCATATAAAAATCTTTGTATTTCAAGTCCATCACTCCACTGCTGCATTAAAGTGCATAGGACATTTAAAGAGCCAGAATTATAAATTTCTAAGTTAAATTAAAATATTTTCTTAAGTAATATTAATTTTTAACCAAATGAGTTGAGCATTAGTTTTGTACAAGATTTTACTTTAAAGAATCTTTTAACAAAACAGTATTAAGGTCAATATTCAGTAAGTATCACAAACTCTTTCTTCTTTCAAATAAAATTTCTATAATAAAATGATTAACGACTGGTTTTTAATTTCTAAATCAAAATTGCAATGCTTAATGACTAAAGTAATTTAAGTGTTATTAATATAATTTTGTTTCCTGGAGAGAAAACACTCCATATTAAAAAATATTAAAAGATACACTGACTAATGAAATTACCTTTACAGACAATCAATATAATAGATTTAATATCATATTGATAAAGTCTGAGAACATGATCAGTTATCAATTTTTCAAGTCCTGTTATGTGAGGAATAACAGGTTATGACAGCTTAAATTCAAAATATATATTAAAAAAACATTTATCTTGATAAGAAATACCCATTATGTAAGCATGCTTATTTCAGATCCATTAATGAAACTACTATCACTAAAAACAACTGAAAATTTTAGTTATAATAAAATATCACACTTGTCAGAATGTGATTTGAGTCATTTCATCACTCTATAGTATTATATTATTAGTTCCTTTATTATTTTATTTCAATCTCCTATCAATTCACTGCAGATGAACCTATCAGGAATATTTTAACATAACTAGAAAAATAAATTAAACAACTGACAAATAGAGACATTGCAAATTCAAACTTTCTACATTAACATTTACTAATTAATTAAAATCACAAACATTTCCAATTTAACAAACAAATTAATATATAATTAGTTAAATACCAATAGAATATTATTTAAATTATTTTAATTATATTATCAAACTTTCAAAATACTTACAAATTTCCACTCTCAATAATATTTTTCAAGTGGGTAGCCTTATGTTCAGTTTCTTTTGAAAAACCTTTATCACTAACTAAAATTTTAAAAAAAGGCAAATTAAGAAAAAAAGTTTTTTGCATATAAATTTTATAAAAAAAATATGAGAGAAGTAAAAGACAAAAATGTGTTTAAAATGTATGTTTTTTAGCAAAAACAAAATATACAAATTTTTCTTGATCAAATATTGATGAAATTTTTTTTTTTCATTTACATATCATAAGTATGGAATTTTAAAGAAATAATACAAAATAATATTTATTTATGACACATTTCATTAAAATTATAAATGACTTCACAGTTTCCTATATATTAACACATGCATCCCCCCCCCCCAATACACATATATATTGGCTGATTAACGAAATCTAAAGTTGAAATCATGTTCTAATCAATATGTTATTGGGTTTTTTTTACCATTGGCATTATCATTAAATGATTTAGTATGTTATTTTTGTAACAGTCATACATTATTACATATTTATATAATACAATGCCCTCCAACTTATATATTGTAACTAGGAGGCCATATGAAGGCTAAAAAAATATAAAAAACAGAACAAATTTCTATATTATAAATGCAGTTAATAAAGGGTTATAATTTGCATTGGCTACAGATAAACAACCTGGTCAATATATTGTAATGGTAAGACACATATAGCTAGCAAAACTAATTTTCGGACCAAGCAATCACTAATTGCATGGCTGTGTGTAACATTGTACCAAACAATACAAAGGCAAATCTCATTTCTATGCCCCCAAAATAATTTCCACATGGCTACCACATCTGATGTTAATATATATGCCCTTTTCTTAAATACCACTGAGGTCAGGGAGATGCAAGAAACTCTTAAAACTAAAAATGCTAAGACCCAAATGCAAGAGATAATGAGTATATATATATTTATTATTAACAATAAAAAAAATACTACAAAGTGAATTAAAAGTTCACAAGTGGTTAATATTAAATCTAGATTTAAACCTAAGATTCTATTGCATTTATTACAGGTTAAAAATAAATAAATTAGCAACTAAACAGCATAATTATTGCTATAATTTTTATACAATAGAAGGACTATAGGCTTCACATGTTTCAATAACTGGACATTTTACAATGATTTAACTATTAATTATTTCCTAATTAAGCAGGATGAAAATAGGAGTATAATTTATGTACCTACATTAAAATCCGAATTATTAATAAGTGATCACAAAAGAATTAAAATTATGATTGGCTATACAATTACTAATTCAGGCTATAAAATATACAAAAGAAGTGCTAGGTTATGCAAAACAGAAATTTATCTGATGTTTGAATATGCCCATCTTGGTAAAGCCATACCCAGGAATTTAACTAGATCGGAGAGTCATATGAAGCAGGAAGGGTCATTTGCTCATATAATTGATAATGAACTTATCACTATCAGGCAGGATAATTCATTTGCCTTGATAATGATATTAAAAGTAGCAAAGTTTATCAGAGTGTAAAATATATATATATGACCATCTAGGCATGATATCTAGAAAACATTCAGATCATCGATTTTCATGAAGCAGGAATGAGCATCTGCTCATAGAAATAAAACACGGATAAAAGGACAAATAATCCAACAAGACAATTTATTCAAAGATAAAATAAACAATAAGAAATTCTTAATTATTAAAGCCTAAAAATTATAGTGATTACTAAAAAGAAAACAAGCATGAATAGTCACATTATAAGACTGCAGGAGTGATCACGTATTACTTTACCCAGTGCATTAATGCTACTCAATCAATGAGCAAAGAGTTTAGACTTTGTGGCTAATTATTTCAAAGTATAAAATGTAAAATGCACTAAAACGCACAAACACACAAAGCTGCAGACAAAGAAATATTAATACAGATTAATACAAACTAAATATATGTATCTGGTATGTGGCTAAGCACTTTTGAGGGCCAGAGTCCTCATATTCATAGCTATTTTGTGATTAAATAAACTGATTAAGAGCGATGCAAATGAGATAGTTACGTATTCCATTTCCAGATCTTATAACAAGAGTCTTTTCTGTTTATTGAGTTGTTATCCCTAGTGATAAAATAAGCCTCTTTTATCTTTCTCTTGAGATCATGCCACTCTCTACAAATAACCACTGGGTCTTTAAGTTGGCAATCATGACCAGCTGAGCTGTGGTGCTGTGCGAAAACCGAACTACAAGATGTGTTGTTAGTGCTTTATTATAGGAGTATGTATATTAGGATAGCCTGGTGGACAGAGAGGCTCTGGTCTCACCATAATATGTTGCAGTACAATGTGTTTTAGGACAGGTAATATTATAAACTACTTGAGGTATCAGCAAAGGTGGTAAGCTGTCTTTGGTATTATTGATTAGTTTGTTGGAGTTGGGAAAGGGGGATGTGAAAGCAGAAGTGATACTTATTGTTGAATATGTTTATGAAATTTTTTACATTAGACAGATAAGGGAGAAGCCTTTGTTTGTCCATGTTAGTGCATTGATTACTTATTTTGGAGCAAAATTGCCTTATTTTCTTGTCAATTAAATTAGGACTAAAACCAACCTTTATTAAGACATTCCTATATGACACTAGGTTAGTTTTTTTGCCTTCCTCGAATTTACAAAGATGCATATTTCTATAGAGAAAGGAAGTTAAGCTGGAGAGTTTGAATCCATTCTGAGTGAATCTATGATTTATATTCTTGGATGTGACTCTTACTGAAGCATCAAAATTACCTTATGTAAATTATAAAAGTGTGTTTGACACAAGACTTATTCTGTTAAAATATATATAAATCAAGGTAATATAGATCAAGAAGGTTAGATAATTATATTACACATAAACATATTGCAAAGTTTAAATTTATTATTATATATGCACAGTATTCATAATTTGCTTATTGCTTTATTAATAATTCTTTATACAAAAGTAATTAATAAAAATCAGTAAATTACTAACAATTACTAATGATAGGAGTTAATCTTCCAATAGTAACTACAGTTGGCAAAAAAGCAGAATAACTTTCTGATATGAAAGGTACTTGTATTAAATATCCAACCAAAAGGATTTCTGATGTCCTATAAAATATGTTTAGCTATTAAAAGTTAAGCACTGTTTCTAATAGTCTTTTTGCTATATTTTTTCTCTCATTTTTCCTTTTTAATTCTTATATGCTTCAATGATTTAGATTGATATATAGTTATCATGTGCTTCTCATGATATCTGTTCTCTCTCTCTGTATATACAATAATTGTGTATATGCACACATCTTTTTATTTATTCTATGCATTTAAACTCCTCAGCATAAAGAAAACAGTAACGAGAAAACATTCAGCAGAGAGAAAGAATATTTAGTAAACATGCTGAAAGAATGCTTGGGAGGTGAAGGTGAAACATTAATTTCACTTATTAAATGATTCATTATTTGAGCAACATTATTTAAAATCTTCCTGCCCCACAAAAAAAAAAGTATAAAATGACTTGTAGAATTTGTCTACATCATCATGGCTAGCAGATTTATCATTTAAATGATGGGTAGAAATAATAATAATATCAGTAATGATAATGATGGCAAAGCAGAATATTGTGATAATAAAGATATCAATTTTTTTTACAAAAATATAAATATAAGGAAAGTGCAAATTTTGCTTAATGTGAGCTTAAGAACTGAAAATAATAGTAACTATAGACAAAAATTTGTCAAGCTTTAAATGAATATAACTATTTCTAGTGAAAGCCATTTTTTCTTTCACCATACTTATGCTCCTTACTGTAATCTTTAGTTATTAATAAATGCCGGATGATAGTGCTTAATAAATCTCTATCCTGTAATGTTCATAATTGTGGTGAAAGAAAGAGTATGCTGCTAAAACAGCAATATGTACATTGGAATTATATGTGATAGAATCATTAAAAACTCATCTTCCAAAGAAAGAGAGTTTAATTTGAAGGAGTAAATTACCAAGAAAAACTGCGTACTGTTGGATTCATTGTGATATTTAGTATTTTTTTTATTCTTTAAATTCCTAGATATATCATAAAAAAGCTAATATTAAAAATTTATTAGTACATCAATACCAGTGCCATAATGTTAAATTCAGAAAGTTTAAAGAAAAAATTATTTCATTATTTATTTGTAAAAATAACAATAAAAGATTGAATTTTTCTTCTTGGTGATTTTAATGGATGAATGAGTAGGAATAAGGGTATTAATGAATTCTTAACCAATTCATGGCTTATTAACTATACTTTGTTTAGCAAGAATATCTCTAGAAAATAAGTTGTAAGTATCCATTGCCATAACAATTATAATTAATGGATTATGATGGAATCAGAATGGAAAAGAAGTCAATACTATACGAAACATTTATAAGATTAAATTCTTGGACAGGTTATATATATATAGGTCCAAGATAAAAAAGATAGCTATACTACCTCAAATATATTGGTAGATATTTATTTAACCGTTAAAAGTAACTGCTAATCATATTAAATATCAAGTCAAGCTATTCTTTCAGGATAATCTATTATTGGATTCATTGTTGAGAAATCCTGGCTGGTTTTGTGATGTATTATTATTACTGAGTTGATTAAAAGAAAACCCATGACTTTTTCTACTTGATTAAATGAAATAAATATGAAACACCAGAAGCAGTATAGGGATTTAAAAACAAAAGTTCAATGGCTGTTGAGAAGATTTACAAATGATTGGTGGAATACACTGCTAAGAAGATACTTTCATTTGTTAATCATGGATGTTTTATTAAAACATTTTTGAACATATTAAAGGCAACATAAGGCCCTGTAAAACAGCATCATAATTTGGATAAACCAGTAGGTGCCATTCTTTTGATAATGCTAAAATATTTGTCATCTTAAAAAATGAAAAAGTGCAAGTTTAATGTCACAGAAAAAAAATTATGTAATGAAATATTAATTTCAAACTATTGAACTTTTTTTACATATATATAAATGATATGTCTGCAGAAGGGATCATATGGGGCATTTGCTCTCTGGCATAGAATAAAAATAAATTATAATTGCAAAAGTGACTGACATATATAATATTACCTTTGATCATGGAATGTTTTGTGTGTCTTAAAATATAATTACAAGTTAGCCAGTTTTGGCCCTCAGTGGAATAACCATAAAGCACATGTTCATCTATTGCAGCAATAAAACACATATTCCTAGTTTTGATTCATGTTTTTATGATAAGTGAAAAATATGCTTATTACTCTTGTGAATAGTGAAAAGTTCAATATCCAGTCACTGCATGATGTGCAATATTGTATTCTATAACCCATTTGGGAAAAGAAAAAAAATCCAAAAAATTAAATAAAAATTTGTCGCTAACTTTTGCCATACTCCTGAAAAACTTTCTTCAGATGCCTTTACATATATGGATCCATAAAATTGTTCTTCAGTTTTTAGGAAGATTCTATTGTTTCACTTTATATGTATGTATAAAACAAGAATTAAAAAGCTAAAATAATTATCATGGCATATAATTACCATCTACTATAGCAAAAGTATTTTCAAGAATTCCATTAAAAAAAATTGAATCCAGTAATGGATAAGCAATCAACAGAGAATTAGTGTGGTTTAAAAATATTAAAAAAAAACCACCAAAAAGAGTCATAGATAAGGGTTTATTATCATCAGGCGAAGCTAAAAACAGTAATGTGAACAAAAGTTTGATTTATATATTATTTTCATTAATTTGATCAAGGCATTTGTCTTCAATGCTTTGTGATAATGATTAAAAATATCTTGTTTGGGCCAGGTTATTCATATTATACAATTGCTACATGAAGCATTATTACATATGGTGAAAAAATTGAAGCAGATAAAATGAAATATAAGGTGATATAGCAGCTCCAGCTTTGTTTCCCATTTTATGAAGAAGGCATAAAGATGTGATATAGGCTGGTTGGTGAAAGTTATTAATTTGAACCAAATAAAAAACATTTTTCGGGCTCATAAATTTATAGTATACTGATAATTGTGCCATTCTTTTCAAATCAAAAAAGATCTACACAGTGTTCTTAACCACTGAAGCATCACATTATTATCATTTCTTATGCTTATACAAGCTGTTAAAACATTAGCAACTCCTTCCATACAATAGTGTCACCCAGTACAAGCTATAGTAATCAATGGATAGTAGATTTGTGAATTAAAATCTCTATCTAGTGCCTATTTATTTCATTTTTCCAAACTATTTTCTTGCTAGTGGCCTTTATCAGTGAGGAGTCTTGAATATGAGAGCATTATACTTAGATCTTTGGATCTAATGCAACTCTCCAGCAGTCACTTTTTATCTTTTTAGTTAACTATAAAGCTATGAGTCCAAAATGAAAACATATTTTTCAATCCAAGCTTATTCACTTGTATAGTCATACAGATCTGAACACAGTTCAGTATCTAGTCATTTTGATGTCTTTTGGACTTTTAGTAATTATAGTCACCATCATCCTTTGACCACGATTGGTATTAAACCACTAAAAGATTAAACAATCACCATGTCTTATGCTTACACAAGCTATGTTGCTACTGTTTTAACAGCTTGTGTAAGCATAAGAAATGTGATCGTGTGGCCAACAGATGTGACTATGCTTATTAGAAAACCAAAGATACCAAAATGCATAGATACTGAATTGAGTTCAGATCAGTATGACTATACAAATGAATTATTGAGAACATTATTGTACTTTCATTTTGAATTCATAGCTTTCATCATTATCACCATCATCAATTCACTGTAGGATGAAGGTCTCTTTAAGTTCAATCCATCTTCTCTGATCTCTAGCCTCTCTTCTCCACATCACCCCTACACAGTTCCTTACTTCATCCATCAATCTCATACATGGTCTCTATCTGGGTCTTTTACAATCTTTTAGAATCCTGTTTAATATTTCAACTGTCCATCTATTATCACCTCTTCTAGCAAAATGTCTGAACTTCATTTCAGTCTCTTAATTCTTTCAATAATGTCAGTATCGCCTGTTTGTTCTCTACTGTGTTTTTGATCTCTTCTTGTTACCCCTAACACGCATCTCTCCATACTTCTTTGAGTGGCCTAAAGTCTCTGTATTACTCTTCTGTTAAGAGTCCAAGTCTCACATCGATAAATAAGAACTGGTAAAATCCATTTATTAAAAACCTTTTCCAAACACATAGGCATACTTCCTTTTACTATTAAGTTATATCCACCAAAAACACTCCAACCAAGTTTAATTCTATGATTAATTTCATCCATTACGTTTTCATCTATAATAATAATCTGATCAAGGTATTTATAGTTATTAACTTCTTCTAAGTCATCATTATCAATCTTTATTTTCATCTTTTGAGAAAATCCATTAGAACGTTACTTTAGTCTTTTTAATGTTTACCTTTAATCCTACTTTGGTAGCTCTTGCAACATTTCATAAAGCTCTAAAGAATTATTTCCAAAAACAACTACATCATCTGCAAAATCCAGATGGCTTAAATAATCACTTACTTTTACTCTCTTAGCTTCCCATTTTAATCCACAAAATACTTCTTGTATGCTGCTGTAAAAAGTTAGAGATAATGACCCCCATCTCAATGTTAATCTTTTTAGTATCATTATATAATTCTAATTGTTGCTGTTGCATTTTTATAAATATTCTTCAGAATATGGCAATATCCTGGATCAATATCTTGATGAGCCAATGCTTTAATCATTGAAGAAATGTTTATATAATCAAATGTCTTTTCATAATCAACAAATCTAAAGTATAATGGCAACTCATATCCATTGGTCTTTTCCATAACTTCTCAATATTTGGATATGATCCACTGTATTAAAATCACTTTTAAATCCAGTTTGTTCTTTTGGTTGGTTAAAATTCAAGATTTGCTGTAGATGACTTGTAATTATCTTGGTAAAATTTTTGTATAAAACTGTAATTTCTAACATCTGTTATCACCTTTTTTTAAATATTAATATTCCATTCTTCCAATCATCTGGTACATCTTTAACATTTAGTCATTTGCTATATAACTTTGACAAAAAAATTTCTATTTATTCGCCTGCTTCTTTTAAGATATTGATTATAATTCCATCATTACCTGGGCTTTTCCCTTCTTCACAAATTTAATTAGATGCCTCACTTCGTCATTTAAATGTTGTAGGAGGTCCTTGTTCTTTATTACAATATAATTCTTGATAGAATTCTTCTACCCACTTAAATATGTCATTTCTCTTTTTAATAATAGTTTCCATCTTTTTTTCTTGTTGCAGTTATAAGTTGCCTACCAATACCAAAATGTTGTTTTACATTCTCGAGACTTTTATTCCCTTCTACATCTTTCTTTGCTAGTTAATAATTATACAACTTATATCATTGTCAACTCATTTTTGCACCATTTTACAAAATTCAATCCTTCTTAATGCATTCTTTTTATATATCTTCATATTCTTCTTTTCTTCATAAATTTAATAGAAATTTTATTTGTCAATTGCTGCTTTTTTCTGATCTTTGTTGCAGTTTTTAAAAGTGTATCAGTTATTTGCCTATTTATTTCATTCAAATCGAAATCATGTTCAAAATCTGCTAATGTTTGAAAACAATTTGCAATCACTTTAAATTCATTAGAAAGTTTCTTAAAATTAGGAATATCAACTGTGAATATTGTTTTGCTTAATAATTTTGTCTCCAGTTTTGCATTAACATGTATCTTACACAGCACTAATCGATTATCACTTCGTATGTTGAATTTATTATTGTTTTCCTTAATAATTTTTTTTCTCTCTAGTTTTGCATTAACATGTATCTTACATCTCACTAATCGATTATCATTTTATATGTTGAATTTATTAAGAATATTACAATCTCAAAATATGTCTTTACTATTAGTAAAAAATAATATAATTCTGCTGTACCTTCATTTAGATGTTTGCATATCTACTTCCTTTTAACATTTTTTTCAAAAAAAGAATTCATAATAAAGTTTTTATTTTTCTGCAAATTCCACAAGTCTATGTCCTCTTTCATTTCTATTATCATAACCAAATTTACCTACAGTATTTTCAATTTTCAATTCTAGCATTAAAGTCTCCCACAACAATTTTAAAATGTTGTTTGGTCTGATCAAAAGCCTTTTGTATATCCATATAAAAATCTTCTACTACTTCATTATGATAACTTGTTGGGGCATAAACCTGAATTATCTGCATTTGGTATCTGCTATTAAGTTCAATAACCAATCTTGCCATGTCCTATAAACCATCAATCTCCACAATGTTGTTTTTCCATTTTTATTTATAATGAATCCTACTTCACTTATACTTTAATTTATTGTATTTAACAATTTATCTTTTTCTAACTTATGGTTCTTGTGAAAATATTATTTCTGTTAGAGTAGTAAGCATTGAACAACTATTTCTAAATTAAATTTAAATAAAACTAAATAAAAAACTTCTTTCTTTTTAAGTTAGCAAATTTTATTTCCAATATATTAAATAAATTTCAAAATGTTTAAAAATTATCATTCAAATACTCATTACCATTTTCTTCATAAATCTTGTTTATTCAATGACAAAATTCCTCTACATCCACATACATGTATATCCTATAATTACACCTATGTTTTGATCACATTCTATGGACATTTTCATTATTTCCAATTATTCCTTGTGAAAGTGACTATATAAATGAATAATTGAAAATAAATCTTGAAAATGTTATAGAATATGATCAAATGGCAAAATTATATTTGATTGACTGCAAGATAAAGATCTTTCCAAGATTAATTTAGTTACTCCAATCCCTAATTTCTCCTCAACACATCAGCAAGCACCCTTGTTTTATTCATACATTCCATATATGATCTCTTTTTACAATCTCTTGGGATACAGTTTAAGATTTCAACATCTATTATCATTTCTTTTTATAATACATCCAGCCTAACTCCATTCCAGTTTCTTAATTCTTACAATGATGTTAGTGATATTTGTTTTCTTACACCACATGTATTTGGTTTTTAATTTCTTCTTGTTACTTCCAATATATCTCTCTATACTTCACTGAATGAATTGTACCTCTGTTAAGTGTCTGTCTCAGATCCATAAGTAAGAACCGATAAAATCCATCTATTAAAAGCCTCCCCTTTCAAACATTGGATATTTCTCTTTAATATTATATTATTTTTGCCAAAAGGATTCCATCCAAATTTAATTCTATGATTATTTTCATCTATTATGCTTCCATTTATATTAATAATCTGAACACGGTACTTATTCTAATTCATGATTATCTATCTTTATTATCTTTCGAGAAAATCCATTGAATATTATTTTAATTCTTTTAGCATTTATCTTTAATCCTACTTTCTTATTTTCATCTGATAACTCTTGAAATATTTCCTGAAGCTCTGAAGCATTATATGCAACAACAATTATATTACTTGCAAAATTTAACTGCCTTAAATAATCTCCATTTTCTTTTACTCCCTTAGCTTCCCATTTTAACTCACAAAATACTTCTTGTAAAACTGCTGTAAAAAATTTTGAAAATATGAAATTACCCTGTTGTATATCCTTCTCATTGTTAATCTTAATAATCCAGTCAATGCAGTAGCATTGTGTTATATATTCTTCAGAATATGACAGTATTCTGGGTCTATATCTTGATGATGATTCAATGCTTTAATCCCTATAAATAGTTATAGAATCAAATGCCTTTTCATAATCTACAAATCCAAAACACGATAGCAAATCATATTCATTAGATTTTTCTATAATTTCTTTCAATACTTGTATAAAATCCACTGTGCAAAAACTACTTTTAAATCCAGCTTATTCATTGCAGATGAATTGTAATTACTTTTTAGTAAAGATTTTATAGAGAATTGATAAAAGTCTAATAGGTCTATAATTTCTAATATCTTTTTTATTATTCTCCTTAAATACTAATGTTCTACAGCATTCTTCTGATCATTTGGTACATCTTTATCATTTAGACATTTAGTATATACTTGACAACAATTTTACTATTTTCTCATCTCTTTTTAAATATCAATAATAATCCCATCACTTCATGAAGATTTTCTCTTCTTCAGTGACTTAATTGCCTGAATCACTTCACTTAAAATGCTAGAAATTCAAAAGATATAATAACTGTAAGAGATATTTTGTTTTCGTTTTTTATTGTAATTCTTTATAGAACTTTTTCATGATATCCCTCTTTTTACTAACAGTTGCATCTTTTTATCCTATTATAAAAATAACTTTACTATCTATACCAAAACGTTATTTTACAATTCTAAAACTTCTATTCTCTTCTATAGCTGTCCTAACAAATTTACAATTATATTTTCTTATATTATTAATTCTTTTTTATATCATTTTACAAAACTCCTAGATATTAATACTTATTAATGGATTTTTAAAAAAAATTAATATTTCTTCTTTTCTTTATTACCTTATCTCAGTAAAAAATTTACAGGTGAATTGTTGCTTTTTTCTACCAATTATAGTCCTTAATAGAATATGTTATTTTCTTATTGATTTCATTCAAATCTGAACCATTTTCAAATCTATTAATATTTTAAAATGATTTGCAACTTCTAATTTAAATTCATTTGAATGTTAGAAATATCAACTGTTAATATTGTTTTTCTTAATAATTTTTGTCTCTCTAATTTTGCATTAACATGTATCTAATATCTCATTAATCAATTATTACTTTATGTTAAATTTATTAAAAACATTATAATTTTGAAGTATATATTTTCTTAGTCAAATATCTAATTCTGCTGCACTTTCATTTGGATGTTTCCATGTCCATTTGGCATTTTTCTAAAACAAAGGTATTAATAATATATAATTTTTCTTTTTTTGTAAACACCATAAATCTATGTCCTTTCTCATTTTTAATACCATAACCAAATTTATCCACTTCACTTTTATCTTTCTCCTCCTCCCCATGGCAATATTAAAATGTTGTTTGGTCTGATCAAAAGCATTTTGTACATACATATACAAATCCTCTACTTATCACAAAAAGAACCTGTTGGGGGATAAAGATGAATTATCTGCATTTGATATATTCCATTAAGTTGAATAACTAATCTTGCTATTCTGCCTAATATACCACCAATCACTATAATATTCTTCTTCCACTTCTTATTTATAAAAAATCCTACTCCAGGTGTGCTTCCAATATTTGTGTTTTTGTAATAAATACACATCCATTTTTACATTGTCTATTCATCTTTTCTTCTAACTTCACAAAATCCAAAATATTCCATTTGATATCAATTCTTCCAATTCATACAAACTTCTTTCATATAAAAATGATTTGCAGTTGTAAGTACCTAAGTAAAAGATTGTCAATGAATGGCAGCATGATCCATATATTAAATGTGAATATAGAAAAATTTGGTTCATAGAATAAACAAAATTTGTAAAGAAAATGTTGATAATGAATATGTGTTCTGTTCTATCGTGTCAGCCACTTGATGGCGTTGATGCTAAGCAAAAACACATAGATATAACGTTCCTGGGCCAGCAATTCTATAGAATTATTGACTTTATATTTGGAATAGGAAATAAAAGTAAATTATATTACGATTTATATAAAATTAAAAAATTCAAACAAAATATAATACATAAATTCAAACAAAATATAAAAATGTAAGCAGACTTTTAGGGACAGTCATTAATCAGAGACTGGCTATTTGGATGTGTGTGTGTGGATATAAAAAGTTAAGTTACTTTTTTAATAGAAAATAAGAGTAAATTTTAGTCTTTTTGGGACAATAAATAATCAGACCCTGTGTTTTAAAATCAAAGTCAACTATATTACAACTTCCACAAAATTTAACAAATTCAAACAAAAAGCCGACTTTGATCTTTTTGGGACAGTAATTAATCAGAGAGTGGCATTTATGTGTGTGTATATAAAAAGTTACGTTACATTTTTAATAACAAATAATAGTAAATATAGTGGAGATGGACAATAATTACACAGTCCTCATGGAAGAGTGACGACACTGTTAGAAGGTACCAGTAGGGTTCACATGAAAAAAAAAAGTTGGACCTGAAAAGTTCAATTATTTAGACACGATACAGTCAACACATCCTCACACGATACTGTAGCGAAAATAGACAACCCAGCATTATGATAAAGTGCATAACACAAGCAACTATGCAGTCAATGAAGACATTTTTCTGTGCTTTTAGCATAGAAAGAAGCCACAGAGGTAGCCGGCAGCCGAGTAAACGGACTCTTTCCGAGTTTTATCATAGAAAGAAGGCCATCTGCTTGGCTGCAGAAACGCCATATTTCTAGCAAGAGGCTGACACAATAGAACAGAACACTAAATGTGTTCCAAATAAAATTACATATTTATTGATTTTAATATTTTGTTCATGTTATAGTAGAATGGTTTTTTTTTCTTCGATGAATTTTATTTTATTGTAAAAAGATGCTCAAAGCTATATTTCTAATAAGCTAATAATAATGAATAGTATAGTGCATAATAAAATATCCTATTTCTATAGATATAAAATAAACGATTAAAAATAAACAAAAACTGTTTGATATGTAGTTATCCTCACTTTCGTATTCTACTTAATGTAGCAATTAGATTTAACCAGTTTGCTATTTTTGTACAAAACAAATGCAATATTACTGCATTATTGAAACAGTCATTTTTTAATTTAATAGTCAAAAAAGCTAGTCATATATAACGTGACATTACTTTTATACGCTTGTATTTACAAAAATGTAATACAGAGATCGTATCAATAGCTCAAACAAGCTCTACAATGATAAGTGCAGTAAGAGAAAATATTTAAAATCTCTATCCAAAACGTTCCTATCTTCAGACCAATTGTTTTCTAGCTTATGGCTCGCCTATGAAAATAAGTGCTGGGTTTTGAGTTGATATTTTAGATCTAGTGTCTGAATATTCTAGCTCTTCACTGAGATGAGCCACAAGCTCGAAACCAATTGGTCTGGAGATAGGAATGTTCTGGAGAGATTTTAAATATTTTCTCTTACCGCACTTGCACATTCTCTGGATTACATTTTTGTAAATAAAATACTTGTTTTGTACTTCACCTTTGAGTGTAAGTTTTAAATTGTGCTTTACGCAAAAAAAGTGAAGCTTGTTATAAGCAAAGAATTATACGTCTAAGCGCTTTCAGAGACCTTAAGTCTCCATATACATAGCCTACATTAAGCAAAGTTTAGCAGGAATTTATGCAAAATCCATTTTCTAGAGATTGAAAAGCACGATTCTTTTCGATTTATTGCACAGTTATCATTTGCAATAAAGCATGCCTTCTTAATCTTTCGTTTCATATCATTACGTTCAGCGCATAGTGCCCTTACCATAATGGGTTTGAACACGTGACCTGTTATTTTTTGGTGCTCAAAGAATATGGATTTGTTTTCAGTATTATTTTGAGCTCTCCTGTATAAATAATAATGGTGAGATGTTCTGGTTGTAATGTTGACATGGGTCTCTCCATAATATGCTGCTCTACATCCATTAGTTGGGCATGAAATTTTATAAACTGCTTGGGTTATTTGATCAAAAGGTATTTTGTCTTTGGTATTGTTTATTATTCTGTTTGTTAAAGGTGGGGTGTGGAATCCTAGTTCGAAGGACTCAGCAAATATTTTATATTTCCTAGCAATTGCTGGGATGTAAGGTAGCAGTATTCTTGGTTTATTGTTTGTAACCGTGTCAGTTTGTAGTTTAGTTTGAAATTGCCTAATCATTTTGTAGATAATCTTGTGTGAAAATCCAACATTTTCCAGATCTTTAATATAATTTGTGAGGTTCTTTTTGCAGTCAGCTTCAAATTTACATAGTCTGTGATTTCTGTGCAGAAGGGAGTCCAGCTTATAAAAGTAATGTCATGTGAGATATGACTTGCTTTTTTGATTATTATAATTTTACCTTTAAGGTTTTGGCTATGCTGAGGCTATTAATATATGATAGATCTGAATTTGGTTCAGTCCCATATAGGTATTTAAGTTAGATAGCTGGAGCAAAAAACATTTTCATGTTCTAAAATTTCAAAGTTTCTACTTAAATATAACGTATGAAATAAGTGCTGGGTTTTCAGTTGATATTTTAGATCTAGTATCTGAATATTCTAACTCTTCACTGAGATGAGCCACAAGCTCGAAACCAATTGGTCTGGAGATAGGAATGTTCAGGATAGAGATTTTAAATATTTTATCTTATCGCACTTATCAATTAAGAGCTTGTTTGAGCTATGTATGCTCTCTGTATTATATTTTTTAATTTCTATTTATTTTTACATTGCCTAAATTATTTTTATTTTTTATGTCAAATTCTATTTCATAAAATGATGGTGAGAAATTGTTCCACTTGAATTTTAAGACATTATTCTAAAAGCAGTAATATTCAAAAATAATTGTTGTTTTATTTAAATATAATACAGAATAAAAAATAATATTCAATTTTTTTTAAGTAGAAATCGGGTGGATGGAAAGTGTGAGATAATCGATGATTAGAATTAAACTGCATTAAAAAATAATTTAATTTGTAAAAGTTGACAAATCTTATTTAACAAACAGTAATTCTCCTATTTTATTGGCTGGAAATAAAGACAGAAGTTTCAATTGGCTAATGCCGAAAAGGGTACATTTATAATATATCAATAATAATAAAATAATCTTTCGTTCGAGACTACATATGATATTCGACTACTAAAAGTAACTGTAGAGTTATGATCAAGGAATTTTTAGTTCTTGCGTCTACTATTGCACTAAACACGAAGGACAAGTGCCTGTAGTTAAATTAGCTTATAACAGGAATCCCTAAAATATATAGATAGAGAATTAGCTTTAGTGTTTAATATAGTAGAATCGTGCGTCCAAATGTGTGTGTAGAACATAAGTAATTCGTAATACAAATTGAAGTAAATAATACTTTTATGATTTATAATAAATAGTCAGGAACCTTAGTGTACAAACAGTTTGATTACAGGAAGGTGACTAACAAATTTTAGCAATGTATAAACAATTTTACTTTCAAAATTAAAACTTTATTTATACCTTAGAGTAGATACAAGAGAAATCAATGATATCATAAAATTAGGTCAACAAAATACTTCGTTTAACCTAAAAAAAATTTTAATGATCAAATTAAAAGACAGTAAATTTATTTTTAAGATATGGCCTAAAAATCTTTAAGTCAAATAAAAAACAAATTAATAAAGAAAATATTAATTATTTTAGAAATCGTTAGAAACAAATAAATTAAAATCTACCAGTTAAAATTCCAAAAGAAACTGGGCTAGACATCTCTAACAATTTTTACTATTAGTGTTGTCTGGTGAATATTTATTTTATATTAATTTTCGTATTTTAACAATAGTGTATTACATGTTTTGCGTAAAGTAATATATGGAATTTTTATTTTTACCTTCAATTACTATATTTATTTTTAAGATAATATGATATAAAAAGTTTAAAAAAAAAAAAAACATGTTCAATGTTATCAGGATTTTAATATCATACAGTAAGTAACGTGTTTTATCGATAAATTTTGTCTAGTTTCCATTGCTAAACTAAGCATTTGGACTTTAAAAATTTATAACATGTATTTTTTTTTAAAGTAAAAACATATTACCTTGTTTATCTTAATTCTATTAATGGATATGGGTCGACTTGGCCTTAATGCATTATGTGTTAATTATCAAAGATTTTTCGCATTCAAACCTAGATATAAATGTAGTTATTATCGAACAATTCAAACTAGTAACCAATTAACCGATTCATCTAGGCAAGAACAAACTATGAATGTTTTTGACCGGAGAGCAAAAAAATTACAAAGAAATCGTGCAGCATTAAATGAAGATATGAGAATATATGAATACCTTAGAGAAGAGGTAAAGATGCAGAAATGTAAATTTTGCTTTGTTATAATAACAAAAAGCATGCACACAGTACATGAAATAGAATATCGAAATGCCTGAGAATGTATTTTTTAGTCATTTTTTCTTATACAGAGACATCGATTGTAAACAAATATAATCGCAAGATCATATATGTTTTACTCTTTTTCTATAAAAAAGTTTCAAATTTTAACCCATTTTTTTAAATATAAATAATTTTTTTAATTTAAGTAAATTTTATCTGGTACAAATAAATAGATTACTGCATATTTGATCAAATTTGCAAACAATTAGAAAATTAAACTAGATTCAGATAAAAAATATTATTTAGGTGTTACAAAAAATCTAGTCTACATTATTCATCTTTTTAGATTACATTTCTCTTAAGGCATTCACATCCATTCATTTCTAGCACTGTATGTATCAAACATGTACAAAATTTTAAATTTTTTAATTATACACAGAATACAGAATGTATTTCAAATTACATATATTGCAGCCTATAAAAAGTGGGTGATATATCTATAAACCACTATGCATATTTGATGAAACAGGCAAACTCACTATATATATTACCACACACAGCAAGCTAGGGTAATCAATGGATGCCAGAAGGCTTGTGCATAAAATCCCCATCTAATGCCTACTCATCCAGTATCCCCAGACTAGTTTCTGGCTATGGCCTTCATCAGTGAGGAGCCTTGGATCTGAGAACACTGCATCTAGCTCCTAGGATCTAATGCAGCCCTCCAGTAAACACCTTTCATCTCCATTTAACTACAAAACTATGAGTCTTAAACTGAAAATACCTTAATGTTTTCAATCCAAACCCATTAGCTTATATAGCCATATGGGTCTAAACCCAGTTCAGTACCCATACATTTTGGTGTCTTTGGTTCTTTAATAACCATAGCCACCACTATCCTATTAGGCAGGATTGATTTTAAGCCAATAAACATCACAAGACCACATCCTCTTATGCTTGTGTATAACTGTTGTTTATTGGCTTAAAACCAATTCTGCCTAATAGGATAGTGGGGGCTATGGTTATTAAAGAACCAAAAACACCAAAATGTATGGGTACTGAACTAGGTTCAGACACATATGACTATATAAGCTAATGGGCTTGGATTGAAAACATTAAGGTGTTTTCAGTTTTAGACTGAGTTTTGTAGTTAAATGGAGATAAAAGGTGGTTGCTGGAGGGTTGCATTAGATCCTAAGATCTAGATGCAGTGCTCTCAGATCCAAGGCTCCTCACTTACGAAGGCTATAAGCCAGAAACTAGTCTGGGGATATTGGATGAGTAGGCACTAGATGGGGATTTTATGCACAAGCCTTCTGGCATCCATTGATTACTCTAGCTTGCTGTGTGTGGCAATATATATAGTGAGTTTTGCCTGTTTTAACAACAGTTATACACAAGCATAAGAGGAGGTGGTCATGTGATGTTTATTGGCATATTTGATGAAAATATTATTTCTATTAGATTATAAACTATAACTTAAGTATAAAAAAACAATAAAGCCTTTAAATAGCTTACAGCAGGATAAATATTTCTCTAGCCATATCATAAAGGAATAATGAAAAATAAGCCTTTACCAGGCTTATGATTTCAGTGATTTTTACATCCTTGTTTATTCTCTATCTAAAAATAGCTAGATAGCCATTTTACAACAAATATTGAATTATTAACTCAGTAGAATACCTGGAAAAAAAAATTCTAAACTTGATTGGAACTTTAACCATTTTTTCTAAGATTTACTAAGCTGAATTCACAATAACATCTGCAATTTTTTTCTATTGTTGAAAAATTTCAAATATATCAAAGTTTAAAATGGTAACATTTTAAACTTTGAATACTACCACAGGAATTATTCTATACAATTTCATATCTTTGCATAAGATGCCCAGTTTGATTGAAATATAATTTATAGTCTGGTTTTCCATTGTGACATAGTAACTTGAAATCTATTTGCCTAAACATTTACTGTTAACAATTATAATACAGTTCTTATTTTCTGGCTTATTTGTGCAAATTCAAGCAATAAATAAATTAAAAGTTCTAAATAATTCATTATCTTTTCAAGCTAAGCTTTGCATAGCACTTCATGTCATATTATATTGTTGTTATTTATTGATGTATATTATACATTTACTTAGCAAATGCCATATTTACTTTTTTTTTTATCAAGTACTTATATGAATCTCTTCAATAAATACTTAAATGATTTTGAATCTTTTTTTTTTAATAAATTTGAAATTATATTTTAATTAACCATTGATATAGATTTTATATAAATAACATCTAAATTGGTTATTCATCAAATATATTATTTCAATACAATTGGTATCTATTTATTCATATGCAAAAAAAAACCTATAGCGTATAACAGGAACTGGGTTCAAACTCTGTTACAAAAGAAGGGAAAGTGGCTAGGAAAGGTTTTTTTTTTTTTCTTCATTCGTGTGTTATTATTGTTATTACTTTTCATGTTTTATTTATTAATTGCGAGAAAACTCACAGACAAGTACACATATTTGCTGGAATATGAAAGAGTGGCAGTAGTTAGGGGCTAATCTCATTAATGGCATATATGTATATAGATGAGTTTTATTTTAAAAGAATTTTAAAATCATGTAAAAAAGTTTTGATTTTTTTTTTTTTTTGTCATTTGTGGCGGTCTCAGAGATTAATTAGCCAAATGTTTTTTTTTATTTTCAGAAACAGATGGAACTAATTTTTGTTTTACTATTTTGTTCTATTTAAATAAATTGATTTTATTTTAAATATTTGGACATTGTTAAATTATTTTTAATTAAAGAAGAAAAAGAAGCAAAGGAATATGGAATGTACTGTATAAATTATTTTTTTTTGCTTTCTTTTGTCCAATTTCTAATTAAACAAGGGAAAGTGAATCACAAAGTTAAAGATAAGAAAAATAGAGAAAAATTGATACAGCTAAGTGGTTCTTCTTTTGTTGTGTTTTGAGAACAAAGAAGGAAATTAGAAAAAGGAATTAATTAATTAGTCAACCGAGGTTTTTAGGCAGTACGTTTTTATCAATTGGTCGATGACATTGCAAGGAGAAAAATTAATAAACTTACGGTGAAAAAGAGAAGGACATGAAACAGGCTGTCGTTATGGTCCTCTCATTACTGTACAAGGAAGTTTAAACTGAAAATAAAACTTCGCAAGAAAAACCTCATGGATCACATAGGGTAGAGTTCTAATTGTGTTGGTGTTCATATTTATGCCTTCCGTTTTCTTTCCCTTCTGTACCATAAAGGTCCAGTTTGACATTTTCTAGCCCAAGTCATACCATCATCAACCCAATAACTGAATCTAGTGTATTATGTTTGCCATGCTTGGAAATCGTGAGAAAGAAAGCAAGTGAAAATGTTGTTCTGAGATGGACTCAATTACTGGAATACACAAGGAGAAATGATGGATGCTAAGCCCTGCAGACGCCAGGTCCCGGAGTCATAAGATGACAAGTGTACTCAGAGACAGATCTATATATCTTATTTCTTGGATAAATATCAGTAAATATAAAGCTGTATAATTCTTAACTCACAAACTCTAACTAAATCAAGCTGTGTCGCAATATTTATATATATATATTTTGTTGTGTTTACGTATATTTCTTTTATCTTTGTAATTGTAATTAATAAGAATCATAATGTTTTATCTTATACATGATTTATGCCACGTTATTCAAATGATGAATAATAATCATTTCTCAAATTAAAAAATTAAAATAGTTTTTTTTTTCTTAATTTCAATTCCCTATGTTGCGCCTTACTTGTTTACATTATCATTAGATTAAGCAATATATTGTGTATGTGTGGGTGTGCGTCTAATGAATAATTGAGTTTAGCCAAGTTAGATGGGTGTGGAAAAGGTTAATCGTCTCAGTTTCGGCTATATTGGGAATCTAATTAAATGAGTAGTTATAAAAAAAAAGAGTGCTTATTTAAAAGTCAGATTACTTATCACATCTTTGTCATGTTCGCTACCACCCCCTGAGCCCAAGCTAGTTTACGATGGGCATAAATTGATATTGCTGAGTCAGACAAATCACTGGCAGATCCTGTGATTCTTGATAACAAGCAGGATTGATGCGTGGTAACAAAAAAAAAAAACTGTTGACCATAAACATAGTATCTACGAAGAGAGGAAATATACAATGGGGAAGGATAAATTTACCCAAGATTACCACTGCATATATGATACATTTATGGCTGGTTTTCTTCCCCTACCTTTAGAATGATCCATCAATGGGGAAAACTTCGATAGAAAGATGAATGATCCATAACCTAGGAAAACTTTGCATGGGGAAAAGGTGGAAAAAAAACAACTATAAAAGTATATGTAGGTAAATAATAACCAATAGAATTTGTTTGTATTGATGTGATTTTCTGACTGCAGATCAATTCCAACCAATAAAATAAACATTGGAGTATTACAAACGAATTAAATAATTATTTTTATGTTATAATAACTTTAATAAAGTTTAAATAGATCTATAACTTTATTTACTTGCCTGATAAAATATGCATCTCATCACCTTGATATTATACTTTCTGGAAATTCTTGCCAATTCATATGATTGTAGACTCATTTAAAATTAAATGAAATATAATAATTTATAATCTAATAAACAATGATTAATAATCATTTAAGAATTTATTTTATTGATAGGTGAAAGTTATAAATCTTAATATTATAATGAATATCTATCTTCTTACTTTTATTATATTTAATTTTCAATAATAATAATTTACATAAATTTAAAACACTGTTACACAAGTAGAGGAGTTTATATGGTCAATATTTTTACATATTAACCATACCAATGGTCAGACCAAGGTTGTCTATATATACATAAACCATGGTCACTTTTCAAGACTGTTGCACTCACTCCATAACTGTTAGAAGCAAAATATCTTTCCTGTGGATACTTTTATTTATACTGGAGATAAATTTCCTTGGGCAACATCCAGCCAATTCGACTGGAATATCTACAAAAGGTTTTAAATACCTCAAGCAATTGATTCCAAGGCTAGTCCAAATAAACAAGAACTTACCCACCTTAGGTTATCAGACAATGCATATTTAAGCACGTACAATATAGTCGATAAATTTTATCTTAATTAAGGTAAGGAGAGAGAGAATTTAAACCAATTAATAATTTAAAACAACATATTTATTTTTAAAAAAAAACATAACAAGAATAAAAAATAAAATTAAGTCACACTAAATTACAGAGTTAGTTTACTTTAACTAGGTAGTAAGAATTTATCATTTCTAATTTTACAAAAGTTTATTAAGAGAATGAAATCTTATTCCTGTATACCATTTTAAATCTAGACTTTGAATTATTTTCTTATATTGACTTAAGTTTTGTGGTACTTTTCTTGAATGATCACTTCTGTCTTCTTGGCAGCTTATGCAGTTTGTCACTGGTATTCTTGAACAGGTTTTCCATTTTTTTTAATGACTTGTCATTTTTTTCTGGGATAGCACATTTCTGCGTGGCTTTGTTCAGTAGTAGTCTTTGATAATGATGGGTATATGTCGGAGCAATGGCTGATCAAGGATATTTGTCACATTTCAGGCTAAAGTATAGGAACTGAGTGATGAAAACAGAATGAATACTCCTTTGTGAGTTTAACATAGCATGGTGATGTTGTGGTCTTTATAAATAGCTGTACATTGCTGAAGTATGAGCTAGTTGTTCTCAGAAAAGGAGTTCACAAAATTCGTTTCCATATTTAAATTGTCAATGGGAGAATCTATATATAATGACTTTACTACATGTCGTATTACTCATGAATCAGATCACATAGATGAGCATCATGCACTAGCAGTTATCTATTCATCATTATTTAATAACAGTCGTATTTTAGATGTTATAAACATTTAGTATTTAGAGTGCACATACCACTATTTTGAACTCCAAGGACCACCCAAAAATCACCTTTTATTCTCATAACCCCCAAAAAGAAACAATTTAACTAACACCTTCTTGATTTCTGGCCATATGGATTTAGCCTATGTTTGCACATATATGTATTGTTTAAGGAAGTACTTATTAACTAGAAAATAATTACTTCATAAGTATTATGAGAAGAAACATACATAGATTTTTTTTATTCAATGACCTTTAATAAGGTTGACAAAGATAAGATAACAACATAAATTAATGTAATAATTATACATAGATTCTCTCCTTCTTATACTAAAAGAAGTTTAATAACCAAAAAAAAATTTACCACAAAAATACTTTTATTGCCATGATAAAGTTAATATACCTCAGTAAGCATATGTTTAAACCAATGGCTATGTACATTGTCCTGAATAGTTCATTCTCTCTGTGCAATCTTTGTTTTAATGATCATAGAGAAGATTTCCAGTAAGGTTAAACTGAAGTCCTTGGGGCACTGATTTACAGTGATTGGCAGATGGCAGGATTTCTACTGGTTTACATTCACCGGATACTGGGTAGGAATCCAACGTGTTTAAACTTTATCCCAACCTACTCATGTCACTTATCCTTTCAGCATATGGTTTTTGCTCATTTGTCAGCTTGGCAAGTTTTTTTTTTTTTTTTTACCTTTTTTAATATTCCCCAGCCTACCTGAATGCCCCGAATTTGTTTCTCAACTTTTTTTCTCGAATCTTCTTTTTTTACATTAAGTTTGTTTTAACTAATTACATAAAATATCTTGGGTCACAATCAATCATTTTTAATTATCGATAACATCTTAATTTTATTGAAATTCCTACTATTTATCAATTCATCTTAAAACAAATTCTGATCTCTGTCTAGCTTGACCAAAACTATTTTTATACATTCATATCTGCTTTTCCTTGTCCATTACAAAATTTGAACAAAAGAAAACCTTTTATCGTGAGTATGGAATTTTTAAGAATTTGGAGAAACAAAGGAGAAAGATTGATCCAAAAAAATTTTTTTTAAATATACAGGGATCGTATTTATCTCCAAATTCTAGATTCCTTACAGTGATAATATAAAAAAAAATTTTATTCAATTGTTGTCAAAATTAAAATTTATATATATATAAAAAAAACAAATCATTCTTTTTAATTTTACTGTCTTTTCACAATATTTTTAATCACAAAATACACATATACTTTTATATATATATATCTGTTGGCCATATAATGATTCCCTGTAGACGTGCTGGACCTAAACGAAGGCTTTATGAGAGATAGTTTAACTTTGTAGCAGGATTCAAACCTGGTTCCTGTTACAATATAAAAAACATTTTATTTTTTTATAATAGGGTATTTATATTTATTGTGTGTATTGCGATTTTGAAGGAGATTGTTGAGTAATTGAAGCTATTAGCTATTTTGAAAATGTAATATAATAAAATATTTCATTGTGTAAAGAGCTTAAAAGAAGTATTATTGTTTATTTATATTAGTAATGGTCTTATTCATCAATAATTAGCTGCTGTTAATGAATCATAATTTTAAAAAAATTAATAAATTCTCTTGAATAGATCATACATTAGCATGCCTTGATATTAAAATAATAATGACATTTTAAAAAAAGATTCTATCTTATATATATATTGTTAGAAAATTTGGTGTTTGTTCTTTAGAAGTAACTATTACATATAAAAAGCTTCAATAACTATTGAACATTAAAATTGTCAATTTAGATTTTTATGCTGACTAGATAACTAAGGTATGAAATTCTAATGTGGAGGGTATTGTGGATATGAACAATTATTGGAATCACTAAAATATTCTCTAATGAAAATGTTTTTTTTTGGGGGGACTTTATTAAAAGAAAACATGGCATTCTCTGGTATGCTAAATAATAAAATAATTCATAAGCTTTGGCTTTAAAAACAGAATTTCAATCACTGAAAAGAAGACTTAAGAATAATTAATGTATATATAAAAAGTGCAATAATGATTATGATCACTTTAGATTTTTTCAGGCATTTTGAAAGTAACATATCAAACTGAAAAATGACATGGATGAAGAGTATAACTAACTGCATTTAATAATATATCCATCAAGTCAATTTATTTGGAGTTTTATGGAGCTAACAGTTCTTTGTAATCCTCCAAACAGTTTTCAAGTCCTGGTAAGTAGGATTCTTGAAGAATTTTTTAAATATGCTGATATTAGTTACAATTATCAGGAAATTTTCAAATTTTGTTTTAGTCAGCTATCAGTTTGAGAATTTGGATCAGTTAATATATTGTAACAGATTGGGTTTTGGGCTTGCATATTTGTATAATTAATAAGTATACAGAGTGGGTGAGAAAGTGTATTTAGGGTTTCTAAACTTCTAACTACCTTGATCTCAATCTTTGGAGGCATTGTGTTTGCATATAAACATTTATCAGATACCTCCATATGCACTCGTACTTCTCCATCCCTAAATTCCATTTATCCCAGAATTCGAGCTCAAGGAGAATATGCACAATATTCTACAAGAAATATATTACAATTTTTATTGCATCAAGTGTGTGGAAAATTGATAAATAAATAAAGAAAAACATAAATGACCGACTTTAATTTGAAATTTTTTTTACACATTTATTCTCATTTGTTACATTTTATTCAACATGAAACCATAAACGATAGCAATTAATTTGTTTAGATATTTATGACTATTCTTTGATCAATACTGTCAATATTCATTAATCCAACCCTCTGTTCCCCCTCAAAGAATAATCATTCGATATCAATATTGTATAGTAAAAAAAAAAAAATTAAACTTATTGCTATATATATATATAATTGCTTCCTAATTTAAAATTTAGTATAATTATTACCTTTGCTAGCGTGATAGTGGTTTCAGATCCTTCTATTATGATTTATTTCTACTATGATAGCAAAGACCATTCATGCTAGAAGTTTTTTATATATACTGAAAAACAAGTAAATATTAAAATGGTTAGTATCAATACCCAAACAATAAATAATATAACTGTACAAGTGTTAGTGTTTAATGTTGGACAATACAGTCTTACTCTAACCCTGGTGAAATCAAATTCATCCGCAAGCAAACTCATGTCTGACTCTATATTTTATTTCAACTTAGAATTAAGTTAGTAATATTTTCCCCCTTTCTAACATATCAAGAATATACATTCCATTAATCTATTGTAAGGGGAAAAAATAAAATAAAAATACATAAAATTAATTGTATGATGTCAACTGAAGAGATATCAAGAGTCCATAAAGAAAAATGTCCTAAAGCTTATGCATGTCCTTATTTCCATTATTCATAATCCAATTGATTGGGTTTGAATATCTTGGAACATACATAATAGTGATCCAAATTTTTTTCCCACACAGTGTACTTTGAATTGTTAAGTTCACATGTTTAGATCCAAGTAGTAAAGTTTGGTATTGCCTTCAGCATAGGTGGATAGATGCTGCTTCGAGTTGAATTCAGTTTTGGCTGTTACAGCTTTATGGCTGTCAAATCTCTTCCCACAAGATAACTTTGTACTTAGCCATGCATGATGGTATGCATATTTATCTAAGTAGTTAATTAGAGTCCTTGAATTTGTTGGACAGCTAGATGTTTTCTCTTTGGAATCTCAAGTTAGGGTTGGTATAATTCTCTGGCTAAAGATTGAAAATGTTTTAAATAAATTTAAGCTAGTTCTGGAATTTCTAATTTAAAATCCCTTAGTTCACCAACTTCAAATTCATTGGCTCTTATTTTAGCTCATTCATCTTCAATGGAATCTTGTAGCTTGAGATTTTACTTTGATGGCTGCCAACCTTAGCCTCTGAATGTCAAGTGCGATCACGGCTTCCAAAATATACATGTTGGTAAGTCAACAAGAATTTTTTTCTCTCTTCCTCAAAAAGAAGGGTTGATTGCATATATCTACTGTCAATCACCAAAATGAGATTGCTCTTTTTTTTAGTGTTGGATTAATTATTTTAAAATAGCGAGTTTGCTATCAAGTGAGGACTTGATTATTTATGTCATATGTTACGATATATATATATATATCTGTGGTAAATTAATAATAATAAAAATTTATTTATTATTTCCTTAACGTTTTTATGATTTTATTGATTGCGTCTAAATTTGATCTTTTTTTTTTCTTGTATTGCTATATATGTACATCAAACAATAGTTCACGAAAGGTTTTGTAATAAGGGTCTGTATAAATATTTGAGTTTTACACGTTTAGTTTGGATTATGGATTTTATCACACATTTGTTTATCTTTTAATCATATTAATAATTAAATATTTTCTCATTTAAAATGTTGTGAACATTTTTATTTTCAGGAATATGTTTTAATTGGGTTACATTCTATATATATATATAATCTATGGTACGTTATATATCAAGAATGTTGTTATGGTGGGTATTGGTGTTAAAGTAGATATGGGTGTTTAATGGTTTTGCTAGGATGTAGAATCACATCTTACGTATCCCTCCCTAAAAGAGGTTAAAAATAAAAACCATATCTTTAATTCCTCATTCATTCCCTATATCTTTTGAAGAGGTAATCTAAGATATATTGACTGAGTCATATTTTTCATGGAGTTCATTACCTATCATTAGGGATTATTGTCTTTAAATTATTTTTAGGTTTCCTTAATTCCTTTCCCTAATCAGACTTAGATGTTTGTACATGATGGTGTTGGATTGAAGGTATCTACAATTATCTATCTCCATATTATAAAGAGGTCGTAGCTGTTTAGTGCTTGCAAATCTAACCATCAATGTAAGTTTCCCTTTAGAGAGCTAATATAATTGATTAAATATATCTGTGTTTAAACATACCTGTCCTGCTCCTTTTATATGAGACTTAATGGACTTTATCAGTGATATTAGTTAAACAGGTGAGTGTTCATTATTTTCTTAATGTTGTGACTTTTTGGATTAGTCAGTCTTCAATTGAGATAGTCATGGTATGGTTCACTATTTTGTTTGGAAACACTTTCCTAAGTGATTTCCAGGATTTTAATTTCTCAAGTGTCATCAAAATTTCATCATCATTTTTTTAAAATTCAAATGAAAAAATAATATATTTCAATTTTTCATGATAGGGCTTCAATATTCTAGCGTTTTAGGTTCATTTTGGAACAGCACATTTAATGATGATAAATGGGGCCATGTATTTCAGAATTTATGGAAAATGGATTTTTTGGGAATACTAAATACTTTACCTCCAATTTTGAATTGTTAATTTTTATTTTTGCTTCATTTTTACCATTTTGTGACATGTCTCCATTCGATATTTTTCTTGATCTATGGGTAATTCTACAAGCATAGGCATGAGTTTCTGAAATACAATTCAGGTGTGTTGACCCAATTGTAATCTGATGGGTGCGAACTCAGTGGATTCATTTACACTCCAATTTATGTAGTTGATTATGCATTGTGTATGCACCCAACTTTTGTGTTTATTCTTTTAAATAAGACCTGAACAAATATCCAAGATCCTGCATTACATATTGATATGGGTTTGACTGTGGATTTTTAATAAAGGTTAGCATGTGTTTTATTTGATGTTTTTCTACCCATTTGGTCCATTTTTTGGCTGGGAAAGGTGTACCATCATCGGCTATTATCCCTGGTTTTTATATCTCTAAAATGGACCGTATCTAATACTTTAATAATATGTTTAGTATTAACTTGAAGTATTGGGTATGTTGACATGAATTTTGAAAAGTGATCATAAGCTATTAGCAAGTATTTTTGCTTATTAAATGGGGGGTAGTGGATCATAAAAATCCACAGCTAAGATCTCGTTTGGTCTTTCTGGAATGATAGGGTTTACTGAACTAATGTAATTTTTATTACTGGCTTGACTTTTAAGTATATATGACAACTTTAGTTTCTTTAAAGATGTCTTTGTACATTTTAGACCAGTAAAACCAGTTTTTTAAAGTTTGTTTCAGTTTTATGGGCTCCATAACGCTCATATAAACAATGTACATATTGTATAAATGGGCTTTTTAATCTTTTAGGTATCACTACTCTCCACTCATTTTTGGTATTGTTTGATTTAAATTTTAATATCTGATTGTCTAGCTTATAATATTTAAGATTATTGGCTTTATACAGAATTTCATCTTTGTTTAATGTTTTAATAATTGCGATCAGATCTTTATCTTGGATTTGGAGGTTTTGTATGTTTAGCATATCATTCTCTATATTTTCATTAGTTGCTAAATTAATGTTTAAAATGTGGGCATGATCTACAGTTAGATGTTGTTGTTCCGATTGGCATTGATTTCAACTTATCATATCAGCTACAAGGTTTTTGGATCCCTTACAGTATTTGACTGTATAATTTAATTCTTGTAATAACAGACTCCACATGACAAGGTGACTATTGGTTAAGAAGCTATTGTTCAAGAATTCAAGGTATTCTTTATGCTTACACAGAGGCTAAACTCTCCATACACTAGTGCCACTCAGTGCAAGCATCTGTGGAAACAGCTTGTGTAAGCATAAAGAATGGTGATCCTGTGATGTTTAGTGGTTTAATACCAATCCTGCTCCAAAGGATTATGGTGACTGTGATTATTAGAGAACCAAAGACACCAAAAAGTATGGATTCTGAACTGAGTTCAGATCTATACAATTATACAAGCTAATGAGGTTGAATTGAAAGCATTTTGTGTTTTCATTTTGGACTCAAAGCTTTGTACTTAGCTAATAAGGTAAAAGGTGACTGCTGGGGGGTTGCGTTAAATCCTAAGATCTAGATGTGATGCTTTCTGATCCAAGGCTCCTCACTGATTTAAGCCACAAGCTAGAAACTAGTCTGGGGATATTGGATGAGTAGACACTAGATAGTGGTTTAATGTGCAAACTTTTTTCTATCCATTGATCTAATCTGAGAAGCATTTGTTGAAATTTGTGGAAAACCCACACTATTGCTAATGCTTTTTTCTCAAAAACCATGTAGTTTATTTCTGGCCCTTTTAAGAGATGGCTAATGAAATAGAGGATTCCTGTTTGGCCATCCTCCTGGGTTTGGAATAATGTTACCCCTAATTCATAACCATTATTAGTTTGTACGATAAAGGGTTTATTAAAATCAGGAAAAGTTATTATATAAAATAAAAATATATGTAGACGATTTTAGATAATATAGATGACTAGATAAATATGTCAAATCTAATGCTTTCATTTACACTCTATGTAATATTTATTTATTCATTTTAGGTTGGTTATCGAGTAGCTGACAGAGTTAATGATATTAAAAGGTGAGATTAAATTTGTTTCTAGGAATGTAAAATTCACTTTATGTATGCTCATTATAATAAGAAATGATTACATTCTTTACATATAGATATTCTCATCTTTTAGATTATGAATCATCTTTTTTTTCTTAACTTTCATAGTCTTCTAACATGTTTTTCATAATACCTCTACCTCTCAATATGTTCCCAATCTAATTTCTCTTTCATTTTAAAATTTTTCTCAGTAAATAATCTTCTGTTTAATTTCTTCAATATTGTTATTGCATTCTTTCTATTTATTTTTTTCATTCCCTTCCACTTAAAAAAATTTTAAAACTTTCCTCCTTTTTTTTTTTTTTTGTAATTACTTAACTGAGCTACTCTATACAATTCCATATTGTAGACAAAATATTTAATAAACCCTTTGGTTACTTCTGACTATAATGGGCACCAAAGTAATTCCTGTTGTTATTAAAGGCATGTATAGCTATTTGGGTTTTTACCTTAATATGATGACATTGTTTTAATCATCAAAAAATTAAGATCCTAAAACCATTTATTTTTGAAACTTTCTGCATGATTGCCAGTTTTAAATTTATATTATCTTTAACAATGGTTATTATTTAAGACTTTTTTTTATTCTCATTCCAAACTTTTTGCAATTCTTGATATCTGCAATCTTTGTTATATTATCATTAAAGTACCTTCAGGGAGCTCTCTAGACCCTACAAAAGAATGTTCAATTTAACAATTTATTAAAATAAATATTAAACATATATAACAAGTTATTTATTTACATAGTGCGATGTTTTTAATCTGTAATAATAATTATGGATTACTCCACTATACATGTTCTGGATAGATTTAAACATTTAATGAATACTCTCCTTTCCAAAGAGTGGAGTCATCAATAATTATTATTAAATAAATATTGAATATAGTAGGTTATTATCATTCTTTTTTTCTTCAATCTCTTCCTATTTATATCTATCTTAATTATAAGAAGACTATTTAATTTTACAATTTTTTTTATTTATATATATTCAAATTTTCTGATATTTTTTTTTATCTGCAACCTTTTTCTTCAAAATATTCAACAAGATAATGCACTTTATTAAATGATTTTTCAGTATCAGTCAAACAGATATTATCTTTTTTCATTATTTTAATATTTTTCAGTAATTGTTTTTATTACTTTAATTATACTTTAGTTTTCTATTTTTTCTAAATCCTGATTGTTTTTTGGATATAATTTCATGTAACTTGAATAGGTCTAGATCAGGGATGCCCAACCCGTAGCTCGCGAGTCACATGTGGCTCGCGTAACTGTTTAATGTGGCTCGAATTGCACTCTTCAAAAAAGTAAACATTTTTACAATACAAACAATAACGATATGCAGTGTCAGGTTTCACATTAAATAAAATATATTTTTCCTGTAATTGTAATTTATATGTATGTTACCAAATTTTTAATAAATAAAATGTATTTACATTTTTTTTTCTTTTTAACATATTACACCATTTTTTTTTTTTTGCTGTACACGTTTGGTTTGGTGCTATATATATATTGTGTTTAGTGCTCTTGTATATATTGTTGTTTTTATCGAGAAAGATCCTTGTAGACGTTTGGTTTGGTGCTGTATATATATTGTGTTTAGTGCTGGAAATAGTTTTTATCGAGATAGATCCATGTACACGTATATATTTTGCTGTATATATCGATGTTTAGTGCTGTAAACAGTTGTTTTTATCCGTGTACACGTATATATTTTGCTGTATATATATATTGATGTTTAGTGCTGTAAATAGTTGTTTTTATCGAGATAGATTGGTGTACACATATATATTTTGCTGTATATATTGATGTTTTCATCGAGAAAGATCCGTGTACACGTTATTTTGGCCACATTAGAAACAGCGGATTGATACCAATGTGAATAGGCCATCCCCCCCCCCACCTATCTCCCTACATTGCAGGTTTAGTATCCAAGTACCATGTTTATAAATGTAATATGAAAAATGTAATATATAATTGTGGCTCCCCAAATTTTTTTAAATTCTCAACTGGCTCGCGTCAAGTTAAAGATTGGGCACCACTGGTCTAGATAATACTCCCAATTATATTTTAAATATATATATAGAAATTTATTTTTTCTTCCATTACTTTTTTTGATTAAATTATATTAATACAATGAACTGGGTCCCCCGGAATTTTTTTCCATCTTAACTAGGTATAAAATACCTTGTATAATAACTTTTGGAAATCTAAACTTTAATTTCTGGTTTTTAACTAAGTTTAATATCTAAACTTTAGTAAGTTTATTATTAAGCACAATACATAGCTTCTTGGTAATTATTGCTTTATATCTTTAATATTACAGGGATGGACCGGTTAGTCAAGCAGAGGAGAGAATATCATTGATAGCATTGCCATCAACAATAGCCTCAGCCAGATTGGGCTATGCAAAGCATAACACGATCACATTTCCAGATCATGGCCACCTCAACTTCTGGATTCAAACCCTGCCATCCAAAGCATTTTGTATTTTGAGGATCAAACTCAAGCACCAGCCGACCATATGTTATATAGTCAGCATACTTCAGATGACAGGCATACAATCCAGCGCTTGACATTCCAGGCTAGCTCATAGTCTTAAATCAGGATCCAGCACATTTAACTTAACACATATAACATTTATAACTTGAAATTAATGATGATGCAGTGACAAGAAAGAGAGAGAATAGAGGAAATAATACTTAAGCAAACATTAATATTTATTCAAGCACACGCATATCTTAATATAATATTATTATAATAAATTTTTATATAAGAAAATAAAAATGATGACTTTAGGCTATAGGGTTAAAGTTCATTTCATTTAAAATCAAGTGTCTATTTAGTTAAAAGTATCTTTACCTAGATTTTCATTTATGTGTATTTTCCAACCAGTTGGCCTTTTGGTTCATCGATGGTTCCAGGGCTTGTCTTCATTTCTTTGGCTCAACAATGGGGGGGGGGAGAGTATGTGGAAGCATCTTTTGGGTTTAGGCATTTGTTCTGGACGTTGGCTCCAGGTGAGTATAGTTGATTTTAGCAGAGGCTATTGGGGCCTGAATTTGTCGAACACTCCTGTGACTGTTCTGTGGCTTCTGCATTGATGTTGACCACAGCAGTAATTGACTGACGTACTACTGCGTTTACAGTTTCCGAATAGCTGGATCTCTGATTGTTTGGATTCTCAATGAAAAACTCTGAGTCTACATGCTGCATTTTGTTCGAACTGAAAAACTAGAACAATAGCAATGATCAGACTCTCAATATTCTTAACATATGCTATTTAGACAATTAGGTGCATGAAAATTTTCACACTGCCGCACCTGAATGAGGACACATTTCATACAAAAACTAATCAAAATGAAGAAAAGAGATGAAATTCTCACTTAAAAAGCCCAGTACGAAGACACATGGAACCTTTTCACTATACTACAACTGCCTAGGACCTAAAGCTTCAAATTCAACTCATCACATAAGACGCTCTAGGAAAATATCAACACAACAAGCAACAAATCACACTCAGGATCTTCAATACAGATACACAACCATTGAAACAAAGAATTAACCCCCCTTCCTAACACCCTACTAATCAACATGTAACAATAGTAGCAATAATAAATTTATATTTTGGAAAAAAAATAATAATCAGAACTGACTTACAGATTGAAGACCATACTGAATTACAGATTGAATACCAGACAAATTCGATCACAAAAGTGAAGGCCAAATAATCAATCGCAAAACAAAGACTAGACTAGACTGCTTGAAATAACTCAATCACAAAATGAGGACCCGACTGAATTACAGATTGAAAACCAGATGGAATTATAGACTCAAGAGCAGAATGATCTAACAGATTGCAGTCCCAACTAAATAACAATAGGGAGTTGTGACTTTTTTTCTCTCGTGTTAATTTTTTATCATTTTTTTAAATTTTGATTGCAACTCAAATCTGTTGTTTTTTTCTTAATTTTTTATATTTCGTTACTCTAATTGATTTTTACATTTGCTTTAATCTAACCTTTTCTTAGATTAATCTACTATTGTTTTTATGAGATAGTTTACAGGTTTTTCTTTTAATTAATTCAATCAGTAATCTTACTAGCATTCCAAATTAATTAATTGATCTTTTTATTTTTGATTTCTACTAAGATTTATTTTTACACATTTATTCCCTAACTTATTTTTACTTTATAAAATAAAGGAAGTTTTTCTTAAAAAGGAGAGAGTTTTTAAATCTTTCACTACCCTGATCTCTTTTAAAAAAAAAAAATAATGCAATCTTTTTTTTCATTTTACAAAACTGCGTTTTAAAACTACTTAAATAACTGTGTTTTTAACCACTCTTTCAAATAAATTTGATCACAACATGTAATGCAAGATATATGTACTTTATACACACATCTCTCACTAGCGTTACAATAAATAACAAAATTATTAAGGCACTTTTGTATGCTTTTAATAATAAGCTTTTTTTTTTATTCATCTCCTTATTTAATTATGATAATGGTCTCGATTATTCAACAGATTTTTTCAATACTTATATATTGATTTATATTTTTCTTTATTATTTTTTAATCTCCGTACATTTTTTTTTATAATCACACTTATCTAGCTTTAGCGACCTGAGTCTACTGTTAATTTTTTTTTAAATATTTATGTCTACTTTAGTGTTTATATTTTTTCATCCTTTTCTATTGCTTTCTTAATAATTTCATTATTAATTACAAGCTTTCTCCTTTTTTGTTTTCTTATTTACTCTTTTTATAACTTATTGTGTGAACTTTAGCCTTTTTTCTATTTTTTTTTTTAATTTTTCTATTTTTTAGTTGCATCAATATTATTATTTATCTTGCTTTAACTTTTACTTATTTATTTTTATTCATTTGAATTTATTAATAACCCATTTCTTTCTGAATTTTGTCACTTAAATTGTGATATGAATTAATGCTTTTTTAAACACATTCTCTATTGGCTTTCATATTTTACAAGCAATACATATTTGCTTTAAGAAAGTTTCATGCTTCAGAAATAACATTCACTTATTATTGCTTAATGAATGATCTTCAAAAACATATTGTCCAAATATTTCTATTGCAGTATAATACTAAATGAACAAACTACAGTTATGTTTCTTCTACACTACAATCTGATGGAAGAAGTAATGGATCAAATCCATAACTTTTCTATCCAATTATATCTAAGTCACTGAAAAATTTTAAGGATTTCATTTTTTAACAATATTAAAATAGTATATCAATTATTAAATTTTTTAATCATCACTTTTTTTATAATTATATTTGATTTCAACATGTTTTTATTTTATTGTGTAGCATTTGCATTCATTTTATTTTTTAACTTGAGTTTCAAATAAGTAAGGGAGAAATGGAAGTCATAGTATTATTATGTGAGCTTAGCAAGTAGAGCACAGATTGAAATATAAAGTTATATATTAGAACTCACATTCATATACAATTTTAATTCTGTTCTTAAATCTATTTTGAATTAAAGTATCATCCTACTGAAAACTGTTTCTATCATTTGATGGTTTTCATGTATGAATTCTTATTAGTTTTATGTAATGTATTTCTTACTTTTAAAAAAATCAAGTTACATAGAATAAAAAAATTAAATGTGACAGGAAAATGTAATACATTATTAAATTTGCACTAAAACATAATATATTAAGAATTGCATTAGATTACCAATATAAACTATAAATTGCATAAAGTACCATAATTAATACAAGGAACAATTTTACAAATACACATAATATATGTATATGCATTCATATATATAACTCAAAATTAATTTTGTCATTATAGACTTTGATTTTTTTTTTCTGAAGTAATTTCTCCAGTTGATATTCTTATGTTGTCTTTCTTTAATCTTGGCAACTAGTTCATCAGTGAATGCCATTATCCATCCTATAAAATATGGGTACTCTTTGATAGATTTTCTGCTATTTTTTTATATTTGTTATTGAAAAATATCAATTTTTGAATAGTTATTACTTAATATTTTAAGAATTCATATTTTTATTTTATCATTTTTTACACAAAAAAAACAACAACAACTTAATAGGTATATATTGAAACTGTTTCATTACTAAGGCAGATAGAATAAGTATATTATACAATAGAAATTTGAAATACAGTTTCTTTTATTAGAATATAATTTAATTACACATAAAAAGATAGAATTGTTAAATTCGGGTAAAATATTAAAAAATACGTTTAATATACATATGTGTTTATATGTCTGGGTGCATGGAAACTATTTGATAGACACTGTGTTTAAAAAGAAATAAATAAAAAAATAAAACATATCAAAATTATATTTATTCAATAATAAAAGAAAAGAAACAAAATACATCTCATTTTTTGTTACTAAATATTTAAAGAAAAGAAAACAAATATTTTGTTAGTTTTTCTTTTATTTCTTAAGGATTTAGATTATTTTAAATTTATTAAAATATTATTTAATATAATTAATGTTGTTTTTTTTCCTGCTGAAAAAATTTCAAGTGAAAGAATTCTTTTATAGTACTATTATTAAAAGAGAATAAAGTAAAAAAAAATGTTTAGATCAAAATTTTGGAGAACTATTTTGATATTAAAGAAAAAATGTTTTAATTAAATTTTAATTATGCAAGATTAACTAGAAAAAAATATTTTATAATGTTAATTTGGTTAATTAAATAGAAAAACTCTTTTGTGCTTATTTGTATTAATTATAAAAATACAAATTAATTTCTATAGATAATAAATTTTTTAGAAATTTAGATAAAATGAGGGTCTGATAAAAGAGCAAATAAGATTTTAAATAAACAAAGAGAGGACCCTAAAATCTATTTCTGAAGGGAGAATGCTAATTTAATGTCTTTCCAAATTATTAATGTAAGTTCATTCTATTAGCAGCCCATTTTACATGGAGGAATAAAAGGAAAAGTTTGATTTTCCAAATTTCCTGAGGAGAATCATAAAGCAAATTCTAAATGCCAGCAACTTATAAAATGCAAGTGATAAAATCAAATTTCCACCTAATAGATTATATATATATAAATCTGATTTTGAGAAAATATCTTATTGAGAAAATATTGCTAGCAAATCAACTACATAGTTATATATGTATTGGCCTGAACTTGTAAAGTTTTTATACTTATTTTGAACTATAAAAACTTTAAAAAGAAAATAAAATGTAAATTGTTCTATATATATTTCTAAAGTAAATCATGCAGATATTGTTATTTTTATAATTATATTTCTTATGAATATCTCTTTTATATATGCAAATGTAGATCTTTATGTATATAGTTTTATATTTTATGTAATTATTTTTGTTCTTATTTTTAGTTATCATTTTCAACCATTATCAATTCATTGTAGGAAGGTCTCTCTAAGTTTAGTCCATCTATCTCTAGTCTCTCTTTTCCATATCACACCAGAACACTTCTTTAGTTCATACATACATCTCATATATGATCTCTGTCTAGGTCTTTTACAAACTCTTGGAATTCATTTAAGATTTCAACTGCCCATCTATTAACATATCTTCTAGCAATATGTCCAGTCTAACTCTACCTCAGTCTCGTAATTCTTTCAATTATGTCAGTAATACCTGTTTGTTCTCTCACCCATGTATAATTCTTTCAGTTACGTCAGTAACGTGTTCTCTCACCCATATATTTCATTTTTGATTGATCTTCTTGTTACTCCTAATAAGCATCTTTCCATACTTCATTAAATGGTTTGAATCTGTATTGCTCTTCTGTTAAATATCCATGTTTTAAATCCATAAATAAAAACTGGTAACTACATTTATTAAAAACCTTCCTTTTCAAAGACATAGGCATATTTCCTTTTAATACTAAGTTATTTCTACCAAAAACACTCCACTCAAGTTTAATTCTATGATTAATTTTATCCATTATATTTCCATCTGGAGTAATAATCTGGCCATGGTATTCATAGTTGTTAATTTTTTCTAACTCATTATTATCAATCTTTATTTTCTTCTTTTGAGAAAATCTATTGAACACTACTTTAGTCTTTTTAACATTTACCTTTAATCCTACTTTCTTACTTTCATCTGATAACTCTTGCAACATTTCATGAAGCTCTAAAAACTTATTTGCAAAAACAACTACATCATCTGTAAAATCTAGATGGCTTAAATAATCTCCATTTATTTTTATTCTCTTACCTTCCCATTTTAATCCACAAAATATTTCTTAAAAAACTGCTGTAAAAAGTTTTGGAGATATCGAGTCACCTTGTCATACCCTTGTCTCAATGGTAATCTTTTTAGTATCATTATGTAATCTAATTAAACCGATAAACATCACATGACCACCACTTTTTATGCTTGTGTATAACTGTTGTTAAAACAGGCAAAACTCACTATACGTATAGCCACACCCAGCAAGCTAGAGTAATCAATGGATGCCAGAAGGCTTGTGCATAAAATACCCATCTAGTGCCTACTCATCCAATATCCCCAGACTAGTTTCTGGCTTGTGACCTTTGTCAGTGAGGAGCCTTGGATCTGAGAGCACTGCACCTAGATCCATATAAGCTGTTAAGCTTAGATTGAAAATATTATTGTGTTTTCAATTTGATCCTCATAGTTTTGTAATTAAGTAGAGATAAAAGGTGGCTGCTGGAGGGTTGCATTAGATCTTAAGATCTAGGTGCAGTGCTTTAAGATCCAAGGCTCCTCATTGACGAAGGCCACAAGCCAGAAACTAGTCTGGGGATATTGGATGAGTAAGCACTAGATAGGGATTTTATGCACAAGCCTTCTGGCATCCATTGATTAATCTATCTTGCTGTGTTTGGCAATATGTATCGTGAGTTTTGCCTGTTTTTAATGTGATCTAATTGTTGCTATTACATTTTTATAAATATTCTTCAGAATATAACAGTGTCCTGGATCTATACCTTGATGATCCAATGCTTTAATCATAGAAGAAGTTCTTATAGAATCAAATGTCTTTTCATAATCAAAAAATCCAAAGCATAATGATAACTCATATTCATTGATCTTTTCATAACTTCTCACAATACTTGAACATTATCCATTGTACTAAAACCACTTTTAAATCCCGCTTGTTCTTTTGGTTGGTTAAAATCCAAAATTCATTGTAGATGAGTTGTAATTATTTTGGTAAAAATTTTGTATGAAACTGATAAAAAAACTGATCAATCTGTAATTTCTAATATCTTCTTTATTACCTTTTTTTATTTAAATATTAATATTAATACTGCAATCTTCCAATCATCTGGTATATCTTTAACATTTAGACATTTGGTATATAACTTTGGCAAAAAAAAGTTTATTTCTTCACCTGCTTCTTCTAAAATATTGATTATAATTCCATAATTACCTGGAGCTTTTGCCTTCGTCATAAATTTAATTGCATAATTCACTTCATTTAAAATCCTGGGCAATTCATAAAATGTAATTGCTGTAGGTGTTACTTTTCCTTATTCTTTTTTGTTATATAATTTGCTGTTAACTGAAAGGAAACTCTTTGATTCCTCTTGGAAGTTTTAAAGGAACTGAGCAGAGAAAATTCCCAATGTCTATTCCATATGTTCTTGTCATTGCAGCTGTTATTATTATGCGATTATTTATACAGCATACAAACATGGATGGTTGCCCACCAATGTGCATTTGATGAGTTTATTGGCTTTTTACATCTGAGTTTAAGATCAAAAAACACCGTGGTCTTTTTTCTCAGTTGCCTGATAGTTCTTAATTGAAATATCAGTTGAATTTTTTTGAAGACCAAATGAATATATGTATGAATATTTTTTTTTATAATAGATATTTACAATCATGATAGATAGAAATAAATCATGGCCTTTATTCCCAGAAGGCTATAAAGTCATTATCGAAGGCAGCAGTTGGCAGCCAAAGGCAGAGAGTGCTAAGAATCTTCTGATTGTGGATCCAAGCTGCCATTTGATGATGACCTTTTATTTAGGTACATACAACTGCAGATCACTTTCAAGGAAAGGAAGATTTCAGGAATTGGAAGAAGTGTCTACTATTAAATGAGACATTATTGGATTTTGTGAAGTTAGAAGAAAAGGTGAAGATGTAATTGATTGTGTTCTACAAAAACATGAACATTTGAAATATAAGTGGAGTAGGATTTATTATAAATAAAAATTGGAATAACAACATTGTGGATATTGCCAAAGGCAGAGAGCGCTAAGAATCTTTACATTGTGGATCCAAGCTGCTATTTGATGATGACCTTTATTTAGGTACATACGTACAACTGCAGATCACTTCAAGAGAAGGAAGATTTCAGGAATTGGAAGAATTGTCTACTATTAAATGAGACATTATTGGTCTTTGTGAAGTTAGAAAAAAAGGCGAAGATGTAATTGATTGTGTTCTACAAAGTGGAGTAGGATTTATTATAAATAAAAATTGGAAGAACACCATTGTGGATATTGATGATGTATTGGACAGAATGGCAAGATTAGTTATTAAACTTAATGGTAGATATGAAATGCAAATAATCCATATTTATGGTACAGCAAGTTCTCATTGTGATGAAGAAGTAGAGGATTTTTATATGGATGTATAAAAAGCTTTTCATTAGAACAAACAACATTTTAAAATTGTTATGGGAGACTTTAATGCTAGAATTAGTAAATAATTGAATGAGAAAGTGCTGTAAGTAAATTTGGTTATGGTAATAGAAATGAGAGAGGACCGACTTGTGGAATTTTCGGAAAAAGAAAAAAATTATATTATGATTTTTCTTTTTTTGAGAAAAAATGTTAAACAGAAATGTACATGGTAGCATCCAACAGCAGAATTAGATTATATTTTGACTAACAGAAAATAGGTATTTTAAGATTGCAATGTTCTTAATAAATTCAGGACAGGAAGTAATCATTGATTAGTGAGATATACGATACATGTTAATGCAAAACTAGAGAGACAAAAATTATTAACAAAAACAATATTTACAATTGATATTCCTAATCTTCAAAAACATTCCAATGAATTTAAATTAGAACTTGAAAATTGTTTTCATATATTAACAGATTTTGAATATGATTCAGATTTGAATAAAACCAATAGGAAGATGACTGATATACTTTTAAAAATTTAGGAAGATAACTGATAAAGTTTTAAAAACTGCAACAAATGTTGCTGATACAAAAAAGCATCAGTTAACCAGTAAAATTTCTACTGAGATAAGACAATTTATGAAGAAAAAATAATGCATTAAGAATAATAAAATATCTCAAATTTTGTAAACTGGTGCAGAAAAGAGTTGACAATGATATAAGAAAGCATAGTTGTGAACTAATAAGGAAAGCTATAGAAGAGATTAAAAGTCTTAAAAGTGTAAAACAACATTTTGCTATTCTTACAAAACATTTCTGCAATAGGAAAAAAAAAGAAACTAAACAGAAAGGTGTCATCGTGATATGGGTAGATGAGTTCTATCAAGAAATTAGTTATACACATATAATTTTAGAAATGAAAAAAAAATGATCAAGGAAACTTAAGTTGGATAAAGAAATTAGGTTTTTTTTTTCTCCTCTTTCTTTCTCTTTTTCTCTCTCTAAATGATTTTAAAATTATTAATGTTAAGGGAAAGTTAATTTGCTTATCCTGTTTTAATATTAAAAGAGACAGGAAAAGAAACCAAATAGATATCTTTTAAAATAACAAAGTGTTATATTTAGATGTCGTAAAGAAATGATTTAAAGTTTTAAAGCAAGAAAAAAAAAAATTTCCAAATTGGGAGTTATACAATCAACAGTTAAACTTATTTGAGTGTATATTTGATCCTGTATAGACAGTAGAGAATGAAAGTTTTTTTTTTAATATTGTGAAATTTAAATAAGCTTAATCATGTATATGTATATCAAAGGAAATTAAAATGTGCGCTAAGAACCTTTGATGAAATAATATTTAATAACTGATTGTTTATTTTATATTTGTGCATGAAAGCAAGAATTATTTTTATATGCATGTATTTGAGTATAAGTTCACCTCCATAACAGAGATCTATTGTAACATATACTGTTATGAAGTTTATATGAATAAAATTATTGTATATATGTTCTGTAATGCTAGCGAGATATATATTATAAAACTCACATATATCTGCATTACACATTTTATAATTTAAAAGCATACAATCAAATTTATTAAGGAAAAAATAGTTTAAAAAATCATTATTTCAGAAGTAGTTTTATAATGTAGTTTTGTAAAAAGTAAAAGATTATTATTTATTAAAAGCGGATGGGGAAAAGAATTAGAAAAAAAATTAAAAAACTTACTGTCCTTTTTATAAATTAAAGATAAGTTAAAAGAATAAAGGTCTAAAAATAAATCTTAGTTAAAATCTAAAATAAAAAAGATTAATTAATTAGTGAAAGCAAACTGTTGAATGCCAGTAAAAATTCCTGGCTGATAATGAGTTTGAAATTGTAATAATTTAAAACAGATGTAACTATCTCTTCAGAATAAAGGTGAAGAGATAGTAGATTAATCTAGAAAAAATATTAGGTTAAAGAAAAATGTAAAAATCAATTAAATTAAAGAAAAATGTAAAATTTAATTTAAAATAATAGATTTTAAAGTTAAGATAAAAATAAACTATGAACAATGGAAGAGAAGGTATAAAAATCGCAACCATCTAGTATATATATACTTCAACAAAAATCAATAAATTAAAAACTAACTGATAAAACACAGTTGCTGAAGCTTTAAACAAAATTTACAAACATAAAGCTGAGCACTTTTGGGGGACTTAAGCCTCCATAATCATAACTCAATACAAAATATAAACACTTATTCACAAGCAAAATGCATACCTCAAATAAAATGTAAACTAAATCTAAATAAATAAATAAAATACAATATAAATAAATATAACGTCCATATTTTAGAAATATTAAAACAAGAATCCTTTCTATTAATAGCACTGGGATTACCAGCTATAAAACAAGCTTCTTTAATCTTTCGCTTTATGTCATTCTTTGTACACACTAATTTTGACATAAGTGTCCAGCCTTATTTTCATGTTCCACAAACACTGAATTGCCCAAAGATTTAGTTTTAGTACAATGATATAAATATTTATGCTGTGAAATTCTATTTAAAATATTGGTTTTAGTTTCACCATAATAAATAGAACAACAATCTTTATGAGGACAAGAAACACTGTAAACCACATGCTGTGTTAAATTAGATTCAATTTTGAATTGTTAATCAATCTATTCGTATTTGAAGGTGAATGAAAAATTACTTGAAAATCTGGAGATAACTTATTAACTGTTTTGCAATAGAATGAATATATGGCAAAACTAAATCTTTGGGTAGTTCAGTCTTTGTGGAACATGAAAATAAGGCTGGACACTTATGTCAACCAGTAGAGGCAAAATTAGTGTGTATGGAGAAGAATGACATAAAGCGTAAGATTAAATAAGCTTGTTTTATAGCTGGTAATCCCAATGCTATTAATAGAAATGATTCTTGTTTTAATATTTCTAAAATATGGTCATTATAATATTTATATTGTATATTATTTATTTATTTAGATTTAGTTTACATTTTATTTGAGGTACGCATTTTGCTTGTGAATAAGTGTTTATATTTTGTATTTATTTTGTATTGAGCTATGATTATGGAGGCTTAAGTTCCCCGAAAGCGCTCAGCTTTATGTTTGTAATTTTATGTTTAAAGCTTCAGCAACTGTGTTTTATCACAGTTTTTAATTTTTAACCATCTAGTGTTATATTATTCCACTCTTGAGTCTGTAAATCATTCCGGTCATCATACTGTTATTGATGCATTATGTTATTTATTGCTCCAGAGATGCAGAAATCTGACAAAATCGAACCATTCATTACTGCTGTGAAAAATATTGCAGAAGCCACAGTACTGGCACTATGTGTTACTAGACCTCCTTAGATGTGTTTGACTGGGCTTCTGCTCCCAAAGTCCTCTGCCAAAATCAACAGTCCACACCTGGAACTAATGCTTAAGAGCCCTGCTGCTACTTTCTTCCCCATTGTCAAGACAAAAAATGGAAAACAAGCCCTGAAACCATCAATGGAGACCAAAAAGCCATCTGGTTGGAAATTGACAATCATGAAAACCTAGATAAATATATTTTGATCACTGTTTATAGACACTACATTTTCTAAATGAAATGAACTTTAATGAAAGACTATTATAAAATTTAGCCTGAGTAATCACATATATATATATTTTTATATGTAAATTTTCGTACTATTTTGTTATATTAAATATATCTTCATAAATAAATATTAATTTTACTTAATTATTATTTGGTCTATTCTCTCTCTCTCTCTCTCTTGTGACTGCATCACCTTTAATTTAAAGTTATAAATAATTGTATATGTTAAGGTAAATGCACTGGACCCCCTTGGCTTGGGATATTTCAAGTGCTAGATTGTGTGCCTGTCATCTGAGCATGCTAGCTATATAATATATGATCGACTGGTGCCTGAGTTTGATTCTCAAAACAAATAAAATGCTTTGAATGGCAGTTTTTGTTCCAGAAATCACCAGTCAGAAAATGTGATCATGTTATGCTTTGTATAGCCTGATCTGACTGTAGGTATCATTGATGGACATGCTATCAGTGGTAATCTCTCTTCTGCTTGAAGGTCTGGTCCATCACCATAGTCTCAAAGTTGCCAAAAGTTAGTTACAAAATGTAGTGCTTTTCTCACTTACTGGATGAGCTATCAGGTGACGCTGCAGAACCACCAAGAAGCCTGCAATTGATAATTTTTTTTTAATATTCGCTAAAAATCGCTTAATTTTAGAAATGGTAGACCCCCCTGGCACATGAGACAAATCGGTCAAAATCGCTGAAATTGAAATATAAAAAAAAAATCGGTAAAAATCACTTAATTTTAGAAATGGTAGACCCCCCACCACCACCACACGAAACAAATCGGTCAAAATCGCTGAAATTGAATTGTATAATTGAAAAAAAAAACTATAATAAAAGCCTACGAAATTAAACAAAAACATACTAAATGTCAAAGCGATTTAAAAAAAGAATCGCTCTTCGATTATCTAACTAACAGATAATAATTCAAACCTTAATAACAGACTAATACATATTAAGTAATCAATGTTCCAATTAACCTGTAATAGCATCATTAGAGTTTAAATTCAGTTAATATGTTATTGTATTACTAGTTTATATCAAAAATTATTGCAAATACTCTGTTTAAATCGCACGTATATAAAATCAACAAAACAAATGAAATAATCAGAATAGAAAATTGAAATTTAAAACAAAAGTTGATTATAACATCTGAGGCGAATAATGTTTAGAAACCCCTCTCCCCTCCTGCACGAAGGGTTCAACGAAAAATAAAGTGTGCAACTTCGATGGACCCTGTTCAAATGCTGCCCAACATGGGACCATTAGTGCCGTAAATGACCCAGCATAATTCAAATTTAAAATTATAAACTAAAAATTGAATTAAACATTAAATTGTGTAGTAATAAAAGTGAAATTGGTGAACAGGGTGAGAGAGAAATAGATGAAAGCAAACAAATTATAACATTAAGAATTAAAATAAATAAAAATATAAAATAAAATAATTAAAAATATAAAATAAAAAGAGTAAGATATCCAATATAAATAAAAAGGAGAGAAAAAAATTGAGCAGAGAGATAAATAAATTTATTATTGGGGTTATTTATAGCCAGGGGGGAATTAGAGAGGACTGAGGGGGTTTTGAGAGTAGGTGAATACTTCATTTGATTTAAAATATTTAAAAATAAGTAAAATAAATTTGTTTTGTAAGAATTAGTAATAAAAAAAACTAATCTGTAATAGAGCTAAAACAAAAATGGAGGCTCAAAATAATATAGAGATTATGAAATCAGTTCATGTGAGGAAAAATGGAAGCAGTTAAAAAGGTTCACAGAAGAAATGAAACAGTGGATCCAGAAAACCATGCTAGAAATTGAAGAAAGTAATATAGAAGAAAATGAAATTATAAAGTCATGAGAGGAAAGGTTTGAGAAATACACAGAAATGATTAACAAACAAATAGAATGATGCATGCAGGAAATATGGAAAATATCCCAAATATTAAAAAATAGGAAAATAATAGAAAATATAAAACAGTTAAAAGATAACTTAGATAAAATTGAAAATAAACAAATAAGAACACAATTAAATAGCTTGAATGTGGTAATAAACCTGAATGATAAAATAAGTCTAGCTTAGAAATTAAGCCAGAACCAGAAAATATTTCTGACTCAAACAATAATTTTATTTCATCATGGATATGAAAATAAAGATGTGTCAGAAATAGGATATAATGAAAAGGGAGTAGAAAGTATAGATATAAGTGACATAACAGAAAGAATAAAAATAGAATTAAAAGGCAAGGAAGTAAAATAATTAAGTATGTAAAATTGGCAGTATAAAATAAAAATACTGGAATGTACGTGCATTTAAAGAATAGCCCTGTGAATGTAAATAATTTATAAAAATATGTGGTGAAAGGAAAGTGGTCAAGAAAATGGCTGAGTTACTTATAGCATTTGACAGCACAAGGCCAGATTATGAAGCTAAAGAAAAAGAATTTAAACTTGTTGAAAGAGAAGAAAATATAAATGTTATGAATTTTGGATTGGATAAAAATGATTGGGATAAAAGAAGTAGATATAGGAAGATTTTATAATCATAGAAAAGGGGATAATAAATGTATTCATGATCCAGAAACAAATTGCCTGGAACATCAAGCCAGGTCAAAAAGTAGGTCAAGATTTCCTGGTTTGAATGGCTATGTAAGAAACATAAAAGTACTGCTTGACCAAAATTACGTATGGCTTTAGAAATTGGACAGATTTTAAAAAGGAAAAAATAATGTTTATTGTACATTGATTATTACTTCTCAAACAAAAAACATTTTATTTTATTGGTTTAATATTATTTCCATTCTCATAATCCATGTATAATAAACATTTTATTATTTTGAGAGTTAGTAACGGAAATAGGAGTAAATAAATAAAGTAAAATATGAATTTTTTTTTACTTAGAGTTTACATATGATAAAGGAAGTGAAATGAATGATTTATGAAATAGAATAAAATAAAATTAGTTTAGAAAATCAATACCCGAAAATGGAAGTAAATTAGAAGTTAAACGGAAATACAATGAGAATTTTGCTGTTGTGGCTTTAGCTAAATTAAAGAGCTAACCCTATATGGAGGATTGATTAATTCGCCCAGATTTTTTCGTTGGAGGGGTTAAAAAAGGGAAAAATAATTTTTTTAATGTGGTGGGTGGTTTTCCCGGGGGGGGGGGGGGGGGGGGGGGGGGGGGGAAAAAAAAAAAAAAAAAAAAAAAATTTTTACTTATTTAGAGTAAAGTAAAATAATAAAGTTTTAGAGTAAATGTATGAGAATAAAATAAAAGTTTTTTTTTTATATAGAGAATCAAAATATGAAAATAAAAGTAGATAAATTGAATAGGGCCTGCAATAAATAAAATGAAATCTATAATAAAATGTTGCAAAATAATCTTTCAAGTGAATGTAAATTATGTTTGGGTTGATTAAGGTTGAGGAAGGTATGTTAAGTATAGGCTGTTGTGTTGTGAATGTAAGACCCATAATGGACATGAAAATGTGAAGTATTATCTAATAGGTTAAGGATCCGGTAGAAAGTTCCTGGACTCATCCAACATGCTGGAGATGTCATCTCAGTTCCTTATCTAAAATAAAAGTGCACACTGGAAAGAGAATTCCAGAGTAAGCTGCAAGTCATTTTTGTGGGAAGAAAAAATCCCAACATTATATAATAAATAAACTTTGTTTTAGCATAAGCCGAATGAATGGTCAGTATATGAATACTGCCATTCATTGTGACCCCATATTTTCTAAAATGCAGATTCATTGGAAAAAGTCATGCGCTCATTCCATCCACTAGTAGAGAAATTTTCAGCCCAGTAAAAAAGTAATGTTTATTGTGTAAGTCGAATATAAGCAGATATGTTCTGCCACTTGTGGCATTCAGCCTGTCTGTACATTTTGTTCACTGGTGGTCATCACATGAAATAATCATTGCCAGTCAATGTAGATTAGAGCCTGTGAGCCCCCCAGAAAAATGTATAAAAAGTTCCATCTAACATACAAGGGTCATGTTATAATATGGAAATATGACCAATGCATTTGTCATGGAAAAGGGTCAGGAAGAAAAAGGAACTTATAATGCACATTTGCTAAAATTGATTAAAAGGGAACTACCAAACCAAACATAAATCAAAATAATCAGACAGACCTAAAGGTAAAAGGAATATCTGTATGTAATTTGGCACTTATGTTATAAAAATAGTAAATAAAATGAAAAAAATCAAATGGTAAATATCAGAGCTAAATGGGTCAAATTGATACATTTTACCTCAAATGAGGTGAAATGCAATGTAATGTTAGTGAGATATATATTATAAAACTTGCATATATCTGCATTACATATTTCATCATTTAAAATATATCAAATTTATTAATTAGAAAAGAAGAATTAAAGAAATCATTATTTCAGAAATAGTTTTATAACAGTTTTGTAAAAAGTAAAAGATTATGTTTATTAAAAGTGGGTATGGGAAAGAATTAGGAAAAAAAGATTCAAAGACTTATTCTCCTTTTTGTAAATTAAAGGTAAGTTAAAAGAAAGGTTTAAAAATAAATCTTAGTAAAAATCTAAAATAAAAAAGATTAATTTGTTAAAGTAAACTTTTGAATGCCAGTAAGAATTTCTGGCTGATAATGAATTTGAAATTGTAATAATTAAAAACTATGTGAGCTATCACTTCAGGATAAAGGTGAAGAGGTAGCAGATTAATCTAGAAAAAAGATTAGATTAAAAAATGTAAAATTTAATATAAAAATAGATTTAAAGTTAAGATAAAAGTAAATTATGAACAATTGTAGACAAGGTGCAAAAACTGCAAGCATCTATTGCTATATTATTCCACTCTAGAGTCTGTAGATCATTCTGGTCTTCATTTTGTGATTGAATTATTCCAGTCATCATACTGTTATTGATGCATTATATTATTTATTGCTCCAGAGATTCAGAAATCTAAGAACAAAATAAAACCATTTTTTACTGCTGCAGAAAATATTATTGCAGAACTAACAACATGCATTGCTAGACTGCCTTAGAAGTGTTTGACTGGGTTTCAGGCACTATAATCAACTGTACATTCCTGTAACCAATGCTTAAGTCATAAAATAAATGCTTCCACTACCCTCTCTTCTCCCCCATTGACAAGACAAAATGGAAAACAAACTGAAGCTATCGATGGAGGCCAAATAGCCAACTAGTTGGAAATTGACAATCATGAAAACCTATGTAAATATATTTTGATCATTGTCTATACACTTTATATTTTTAAATGAAATGAACTTTAATGAAGGACTATTATAAAATTTAGCCTGAGTAATCATATATATATATTTATATATAAATTTCTATCCTATTATGTTATATTAAATGTGTGCATGAATAAATATTAATGTTTGGCTTAATTATTATTTGGTGTATTTGCTCTCTGTCACTGTGGCAACATTAATCTAAAGTTATAAATAATTGTATATATTAAGTTAAATGCAATGGACCCTCTTGATTAAGAGTTGGAACTAACTCAGGATGTTTCAAGCACTGGATTGTGTGCTTGTTGTCCGAGCTTGTGCCAACTATATAATATATAGTCGGCTGGCATTGTTTGATCCTCAAAACAAAATGCTTTGGATGGCAGGATTTTGTTTCAGCAATCAAGGTGGGCCACAGTCAGGAAATGTCATGTTATAATTTGTGTAGCCCTATCTGGCTGTGGGTATCATGCTATCATTAGTATTCTCTCTTCTTGAAGGTGGGTTCGTTGCTGCAGTCGCAAAGTTGCCAAAAGTTAGTTACAAAATTTTAAATGTTACAATAAATGTGCAACTTCGAATGACCTGGCTCAGCACTTACAATCTTACATTTTGATGGTCCTGCAATCTTCTTTAGAGCTACAATATAATGACAAATAAAATAAATTACTGTATAAATAATACCTTAAAAATGTAAACAATAAAATTAATAAAATAAAGAAAATCAGCTTAAAATATAACAAAACAAAATTAAAATAAAACCAAATGAAGTAATCCAGGGAATGCAAAATAAAATACATAACATGAAATATAAAATAAATATATTCCTGACTGTAAATATATATATATATGATCAACTATTAATTTCAGTTTTTTTTAATAATCCTATATCTATTACATCTTCCGAATTGTCCAGAATTTTAAATGAAGAAGTGAGACATGCAATTAAATGTATGAAGAAAAGAAAGGCTCCAGGTAATGATGGAATTATAATTGATATATTAAAAGAAACAGGTGAAGAAATAGAATTTTTTTTAGCAAAGTTATATACCAAATGTCTAAATGATAAAGATATACCAGATGATTGGAAGAATGCAGTATTAATATTAATATTTAAAAAAGGTGATAAATAAGATATTAGAAATTATACAGACCTATCAGTCTTTTATCAGTTTTATACAAAATTTTTACCAAGATAATTACAGCTCTGCATAGAACATTGGATTTCCACCAACCAAGAGAACAAACTGGATTTAAAAGTGGGTTTAGTACAATAGATCATATCCAGGTATTGAGAGAAGTTATAGAAAGGAGAAATGAATATGAGTTTCCATTATGTTTTGGATTTGTAGATTATGAAAAGGCATTTGATTCTATAAACATTTCTTCAGTGATTAAAGCATTGGATGATCAAAGTATAGATCCAGGATATTGTCATATTTTAAAGAATATTTATAAAAATGCAACAGCAACAATTAGATTACATAATGATACTAGGAAAATCAACATTGGGAAGGGTGTAAGACAGGGTGACTCCATATCTCCAAAACTTTTTACAGTAGTGCTGCAAGAAGTATTTTGTGGATTAAAATGGGAAGCTAAAGGAGTGAAAGTAAATGGAGATTATTTAAATCATTTAGATTTTTCAGATGATGTAATTGTTTCTGCAAATAATGCATTAGAGCTGCAGGAAATGTTGCAGGAGTTATTGTAGGAATGTAGGACTAAAGATAAATGTTAAAAAGACTAAAGTAATGTTTAATGGATTTCTCAAAATAAAGATTGATTATAATAAGTTAGAAGTTAACAGTTACAAATACATTGGTCCGATTATTAATACAGATGGAAACATAATAGATGAAATTAATCATAGAATTAAACTTTGTTGGAGTGTTTTTGGTGGGAATAACTTGATATTAAAAGGAAATATGACTATGTGTTTGAAAAGGTTTTCAATAAATGTGTTTTACCAGTTCTTATTTATGAATCTAAGATTTGGACACTTAATAGAAGAGCAATACCGAGACTTCAGATCACTCAAAGAAGTATAGAGAGATGCATGTTGGGAATAACAAGAAGGGATCGAAAATGCAATGTATGGGTAAGAGAACAAACTGGTATTACTGACATTGAAAAAATTAAAAGACAAGTGGTGTTGGGCTGGACATATTGCTAGAAGAGATGATAATAGATGGACAATTGAAATCTTAAACTGGATTCCAAGACATTGTAAAAGACCCAGAAAGAGACCACATGTGAGATGGATGGATGAAATAAGAAAGTGTACAGAGGTGATGTGGAGAAGAGAAACTAAAGATTGGAGAAGATGGATTGAACTTGGAAAGACCTTCATCCTGCAGTGGATTGATAATGATTGATGATGATGATCTATCCTCCAATTATTTCTATTCCTTATAAACTTTAATTTTATTATCCCATATTAATAAAATACTTATTATTTTAGTTTATATAATTCTCAGTTCAATTTTAATTCATTTACTAAGAATATTCTTTTGAATAGTATCTACTATTTTCTTATTCATTCTTTTGTTATTAGTAATATTTTATAATTATATATTCATATCTAAAAATTATAAATATAATTCCTTTTTAACTTGCCCACTTTTATTTTAATTTTTTAAAACCTTTTTTTAAAACAAAATTTTTTTAAAGTAATAATCTTATATTGTAGCTTCCTCTATTTGATATTATTTAAACTAACTATATTTATAATCTCTACAACTTGCTAATGAATATCAAATATAACTTTCTTATTACTATTATTATATAATTCTTATAAATTTATATTTTATATTATACTACTTTTTTATAAACCAATAATTTATTTATAAGTAATTTTTCCTTTATATAACTTTTTTAAGAAAGATATTTATAATATCTTCGTAATTCCAGAATTTTTATTAAATTTTTGTTTATCTTTTTTATTAGTAGTGTTCTTATTTTTCTTTATTTAATATTGTCTGTATGTAACATCATTTTTACTAAACTTTTTGTAAATTTGTGTCATGTTTTCTTCATATGTATACATATTGGTGATTTATTATCTGACCTATATTGTTTTAACTGGTTTTTACAGAATTTTTAGTTTCTCCCATATATTTGTTTTCATCCCCACTATCTAAACATTGTTTGCATTTCATCATATATACTCAATTAATTATTTCTTTATTATATCTTATGTCTTTATTATTCAATAAATTTAATAGGTTTTCTCTTTTTTTATTAACTATCTTTATATTAATTATCCTTTACATTTCAAATTAATCTTTATAATTTTATTAAACTTATTCACTATAATATTATTTTTTATTACTATGCATTCATCTGCACTTTTCTTCTTTCCTTCATTATTTTCAACTTTATTTATCTTATACTTTATTTTTTCAATACTTCTTTTAATTACATGTACAGGAAATTACTCTTTCTTAATTCTTTGATTATTAAATCTTTTTATTTATTACAACTTCCTTTTTTGAACAATACATTATAGCTTTAATATTCTTATTTTATTTTTTTATATTTTATCCTATTTTTCTTTAGTTTTTTATTAATTTTATTGTTGTTTTATGGTATTATTTATAGAGTTTCTTAATTTTATTTGTCATTATATTATAGCCCTGAAGAAAACTGCAGGACAGTTGAAACGTAAAATTATGTGTACACATACACAATAAAAAAAATTTTTTGCTAAAAAGTGTTCAAAGTAAAGTGGGCAAATTGCATCTATATAAGATATTACAGCAAAATAAAGGAAGTTGAAGATTTAGTAATATTTGTGAAAAATTATATGATGTTGAAAAGTATTGAGATTATATATGAAATAATTAAGAAAATATTTATTTGTGTTGACTATTATACCACTCAATTAAGAAAGAAAGTTGAAGTTAAATAATAAAAATAATTATGTTAAATTAATGAAGGTTTTAATATAAAGCTTTGTTAATATGTATGATAAATAATATGCAGGAAGTTATCTTAAATAAAGTACAAGAAATGATATTTGAAATTAGATAATAATGAAGATGCAGCAATAGTTTTAAATTATTTGTTTCTGAATTGATCTTTTATCTGGCATGAAATATTCATTCGAACATGAGTGTTTTTGAAATAATAATAATGATTTGTTGAAATTTAACTATATAATTATAGTCTATTCATTGGCACATTATTGCTAATTAAGTAAAATGAATTACTAATGTTTATTGTCTGGTACAGAATGTTTAATATTTTAAATATACTTAATGAGATAGCTTTAACATGGTTTGGCATAGGATAGCTAAAATAAATAAATATTGAGATATATCATGTTTTGTCAGCACATACACCATTTTGTGAAATATTCAAAATTGTAAAAAGTGAGTTCATAATAAAACTTAAGTTCAATAAATTAATGAAGAGATAGATAAAATTACTGACATCAAAAATGGAACTTTATTTAAAATGATAAAGCTTGAGTATTGATTGTAAATGACTTAGTTATAATTATATGTATCTGTTTAATATTAACTTACTAATAAATTGTGTATTCATACTTAATTGGTAAAAATGGAGTTGATTTTTAGAAGCAAACAAGATGGAGATTAAAGCATTCACAGCACAGCCAAGAAATCAAAACCAAAATCTTAAAAGTTCACATCTATACACACATATATGTTCTACTTACTGCTTTTATGGTGATGATGATTAGTGGTTTTTGGGTGACTGTAAATATTAATATAATTTTTAAAACACACCCTTGAGAATGTTACTTTTTTATCCTATTTTAATTATGGCAGAAACTTAAAATATGCCAATTTTGAATATATTTTTGTAATTCATATAAAAAATTTGGAGATTGAACTCTTTATGGAACAGATTATTAGTGTACTTCTTAGTAAGACTTTATATTGGCATTTGCAAAAGGAAAAGCTTGAAGATTTGGATATAGCCCTTTCATCTAGTGTTCATTTATTACTGAAACTTATAATAGGTTGAATCTGGAATAGAACAAATAAATAGAAAGACAAAGAAGAAAAAGTAAAAAATTTTACAATAACTGTGCAAACTAATCCATAAAACACAAATATATTCATATATATTACATGCTAATTCTTTAATCTGTTTATTTGACATTATTCAAATTCTGACTTTTAATTTCTCCATTTGTATTCTATCCTTGGATATATCTTCCCAATGAAGGCCATTATTATTTCACTTCTTTAAAGTGTCTTTGATTATTATAAGGTAATTGAGGACTGCTTTTTTCATAAAAATATGTTTTAAATTTACCATAAAATATTTTTTAAGAAGTCTGTTATCATTTATTTGTTTTATATACCCATTGTAACAAAGTTGTTGATTTTGCAATAATAAATTCCATAGCATTTATCCCAACAAACTGAAAACATACCAATCAGTCTTATGATCTTGGCATCATATTTTTAAGATTTTATGGAACATTACTAAGTGAATTCTTTTTTAGTGCCTTTATATTACTTTCATAAGGGTTTATATCTTACTTTCATATAATAAATTATGATAGTTATATCACCATGATGAAATGCCCTATTTTTTAATTTGTTAAATATAGCAGCAAGTCATTGAAATCTGTTTCTCTCAACATCCAAATTCAGTTTTCTACTTTTAAAACCATCAAGATATTTTTATTAAATTGATTCCTATTTTTAAGGTAATGGTTATCCAAATGAAAAGTCGCTGAAAATTTTTCTTTCATCATGAATGTTAAAGATCATGAATTTCTTGAACATTCTCTATAAGTTGCATTTAAAACATTAAATACATGATTTATCTTTTGAATTGTCAAGAATAGCCCATCAACAACTTATTGTAAATATAGAGGCTGAAGTTTTTGTTTTTGCTTTTAATAGGTTCAATTTAAAAACTGCACATCAAGTTTATATTATTTCTTGATGTCTGCTTTATTAAGTTGTATATAAATTGTTCCAAAGACCATTGTCATAAAAAAAAGTTGGGCCTATCATTGTTTAATATCTGTTTTTATTTTAGATGTCTCAGATTTTTAACTGGTAGTATCTTGTAAAGGTGTATATAACCAATCGAATCACTTTATTTGTTAGTATGTTCCTCACAACATGGAAGTTCATCATAACATGACTATCATCACAAAGATTCAGACCATCTTTCTCACAATACAATTAAATGTGAAAGTTAGCTGATGGTAAATGCCTATACTGTATATACATTGTAACCTTCCCTTTTGGTTGTTCAACATATACAAAATCTTCTTTACTATTTATTATACTAGCTCAATAATAAACCATCAAATATAACCATAAAGTATAAGACTCTCTATGGAGTTTAAAACTTATGATACATCAAAACATAAGATAGATTTTAGGGATGATTATAACATAGAGGTTTTAACATTGAGAAGTATATAAAATACACCCCACAATGGCATTGCTATTGGAAAAATTATTCTGCTACTATCATATTATAAACATTAGGAAATATCCCCACAGCAAACAATGACTAATATAATATTTCATTTCAATAATGATTTAATTACTCTTTTATACTTTAAGAAGCTCAAAATAATAATATTAAAATGCTAAAAACTATATTAAATTAAAATAATTAATGCTACCCTATGGATATCTCAGGGATCATAATTATTCTGTTTTAAAATATAATATAACAATTATATTTATAATTAAATAATTGAATTGCAAGAGGTATTTTATTGGGACCAACCATTTAAGTAAAAATCACACTTACCATTACAAACATTGATTAACCTTTTATTTGAAAATTAATCTAACTATAATAATGACATGAAAATTAAGGATCACTATCTACTCATTACCTTCAGCCAAATAATTTAATTTACTTTCCTAAGATTTATTCTTATATTAATACTAATAACAATCACCATAGAATACTCATTTTATTATAATTAAAAACTTTATTATACAGTTATTATCTCCTAAATCTAACTAACTTAAATACATTTCTTAGTTATTTAGCATTCAGCCATTGTAATTAAATCCTTCAGAAGTACAAACATAATTTATTTTATCAGTAACTTGTACTTTGAAATAATTTAATACTTATAAATTTATTATATAAAATAAATTTCAAAACCAGAATGTCATTCTTAAAACATGCTATTAATTTCTATTATATGCTGAACTTGTAATGAATATATGCCATGTATAATTCTATGCGGATTATGTGCTTTATGGATATGATCTTGCGATGGAAATGACTCAATTGCAATAAAATTACTAGCACAAACTTTAATTCAAAATTCTCATTTATTTTACATAACACCAATTAATAAAAAAAACAGCTATAAACATTGTATTACATAATTAATTGATAAAATATTTATTTAAATATTCATAAATTTACAAAAAAAATTATTTAAAACTAATAACAGATAAAATAATAATCATTCTATACATTCTATCCTTTACCTTATATTTATTATTTAGTTCATTCAAATAATAAATTCATCATTATTACCATCATGTATACTTCTCTAACATTATTGAACAGTTTTATTATCCATGAGTTATCTTGTGGTTATTTTCGTAATCATCTTTCCATAGTTACATTCTGTTTTATAATTTCAAAATATTTCAATAAAGTTATAATACTTTAATTATGATTCATACTCAAAATCTGTATGAAAATAAGGCACTACCATTTTATTGACAAAATTAGTGCTGTTTTGACTATATGTCCCCCCTTTTTTTTAAACTAAATAATGAAATCAAGGATTCTTTTTCAAGCACTATCATTCTTATCATGTATTCTTCTTCTTTCTGATTTATATTTTCTGGCTTATTTTGATCTCGGGTATCATTTATACAACAATTTATTCAGATTTTAATTGAACACAAAGTATTTGTTTTGCGTATGATCTTATAACTTTGAAGCTACTGTGACAAAACTTAGGGTGAAAAAAAACTATAAAATTCTTAAAATATCTACTTATCACAATCTTATATCACAGGCAACTTCATAGATAAGAAACTGATTCTATTTAAAGTACTATATCAGAATATAGGTATGGACATCTCCTTTAATTATGAGGTGTCATATTTTGGCAAGTAGTAATTTTTTCTAATGATCTTACCCCAATTTCTCCTGGCTTATACATCAAGCTCTTATGTTATATACAACGCTCATGTTTCTGTGGAAAATCCTCTAATCTCCTAATAAAACATATGGGTATCACACAGACTAATTCCCTTAAACTATCTACTCAATTCTTCAGGATGGTATTTCATATTCTCTCCTGGAATTTCAACCTATCTTTCCATACTATATCTTAGCATTTATTACTGGAAAATACCTCTAGACCAATAATATATAATCTTCCTTTCGTATATTTATCTATCAACATTAGAAATTATGTGACAAAACAAATATTTTACTTTATCATTGTCAATATGATACTTTTTCTAATATAACAAATGACATCATAATTATTTTTTCACATTATCATTCACTCTGCTTCATACTATTATAGATAACATTTTACTTTGTAGTATATTATTATTTTCATAAAATCTTGTAATTTTTTATTCATCGTCAGAATTTCAGTCCACTCATCACATATATTTTATTATAATATATTGAAGCTATAAATATTGTTATACATATTTGTGCTTTATCTGTTGCTAATTAGATGACTACTAGCAAGGATTTGAATCCAACTTATCTATGTGCTTAGTACCAGCATCTGGCAATAGGCGATAGCATCTATATATATATATATGGATATGTAATACATATGGATATGCAAATCTTGGTGGATCTCTACTAAAATTTGTTAAATAGACATTTAATTTTGATAAATTATCAAGAAAATTTGGTTTCTTTTGCCCATTTAATTCGTGTATATGTATAGGACAAATCAGTAATCTTATCTATATTTTAAATAAATTTTACTAGTAATTTATATAAAGTAAATTGAATGTTTATGAGTCACACAATGTAATCATTAAATCTAGTGGTTTTGGCAGGTCATGTCTCATTTTAAAAAATATATATATAATTTTATAAGAACAAAAGATTATTTAATTAAATTTCACTTGGTTAATTGATCGGTTTTTCCATTACCATATATGGAAATGTGGGTCAATTTATATTGAGTTTGAGACAGTGGCTGGCAAGAATTTAATCAGATTTAACATCTCAAAAAATATAAGGGCAACAAAGGATCATGTCCTGGTTTTTTAGATATGATACAAGGTGAATAAAATATTTTGCCTCAAGGAACCAATAACAGCAATCTTTAGATATTCATATTACGTACAAATAGCTCAAATTTTGGCTATCAAGGTTGTTTTTTTTTAATTGGATGTTAGAGCACTAACATAATCCACACTAATTTAATTTATGAACTATTATATCAGAGTAAAGGAAATGACCGTTTGCTTTCCCATGACTCTGGGACTCTTCCCGCTCATGATGCTGAAGCCCAAAACCACTGGGTCCAAATTAAGTGAACTGGTTGAAGAGAATGCTTGCCTAAATGGGAAATTTAATTATCAATCGATGCCTATTTCCATCAAAATTAGTATATGATCATGATCCACTGACCATTTGCTCCATGTCAACAAGTTAGCCAAGATAAATATCTGCATTGCCTTCAACTAGTGAACTTTTATTATCTTATTTTAAAACTATATTTGTAAGCTTTCTGTTCTTATTTCTTCAAAGCTATTCTGTAAAATGTTAACTAATGTCTATACAATTTAATTTAAAGCTGTACTAATTTCATCTTAACTTTGGTGCAGAAATCTAGATTGAAATTTATTTCTCTTTAGTTGTTATTTTAATCTATTCTTAATATGCCAAATTGATATCCAACCTAGTGAGTGAAAGTTAATTCTCCTAAAACTTGCATGATTTGACACCAATTTATTTCATAATACTGTTTACTATTTAAATGACAGAGTAGAACATAAGCAAACTTGTAATAATGATTGTATAGGCATACACATACACACACATTTTGTTTCATTTATAATTATCAAACTACCATATTTAATCGTTTTAATAAATTTACATTGTCATTCATCTGTAGTATAGTATTTTGCTATTCCATGCTCGAGTCTCTAGCATTAATCATTTGATTTAAATATATTATCTCTTCCTAATTAATGAAATATCATTAATTATTATCAGTTAGATTCTCATTTGTTTCACATTGCCTTGGATATTGTTATTGCTATGATTATTAATTAACATTAAGCAATAATCTGTACCGTTATTTAATTCGTTGGTAAATCAGGAATTACTTATTATTATGATTAAATGAATGGTGAAGAATTTATTAATTTATAGTTATCCAACTAATACTCAATTATTTATCTTTCTTTGTAATGGCCAAACCATGGTTATAGTCAGAGATTTCTTTGTGATTATTAGTCAATAACCTTAGTATCCTTCATTTTAAGTCTTTTTGCTTTTCCTGTTCTCATTGCTGGGACTGGAGTAATGGAAAGCTTGTTAGTATTCTCAAAAGTGTTGCTCATATAGTCATAGACCTTGGAACACAGGTAAATATGTTAGTGTTTCATATTGTTCCAGACTTGTATATTTTGCACATGCTAGATTGCTGTATTTTTACTTGGATTCTAGGTCTTGTTGAATGAACATACGATTTTGACTGATACAATATTTTAAACTCAATTAAAATATATTTTACTATCATCAACTTATAAAACTTTATACTTACTAAAACTATAAAACTTTATAGTTACTAAAGTTAAAATATTATAGTATCCATATATACTCTTCTTCTATAATTCATGTATCTCTTAAGCATACTTTTCATTTTATTTTTTTATTCTCTTTTTTAAATCAAATCATAATAGATTAATATCTCTTAATCTTATGTAATTATTGGCATATCAAAATTATTTCAAGTATTGATAAACCTACTCAGAATATAGTATTTTAAATACTCTGGTTCAACTTTTGATTGCCTCCTCTTTTCTGATCTTTTCCTCTGTCTTTATCAACATCTTTTAATTCTCTTTGCTGATTTCTTCTATTTTCTTTAGTGGTATTTATTCTGCTCTCTGATTATTTTCTTCTATTTTTCTTAGCAGCATTTTTTCTCTTTGCTTATTGCTTTATTTTTTTAGTATTCTTTCTGCTTGCTGAGTACTTTCTTGTATTTTGCTTAGCAGCCTGTCTTTTTTTTTTGCTAGTTGCTTTCTATCTGTTTTCCATAGCAGCATCTTCCACATTTGTGCACATGATTATCTCTGAAGCTACTTCAGTTGATTGCTGGTCTTTTCTTTGATTGTTTTTTTTTTTTCTCCATTTTTCCCAATTTTGTCCTAGTGAGCATATAAGTTTAGTTTCAATTATTTTTAACCTTGTAAAAATTGTAAATTTGTAAAATAAAATTTCATAAAATAAGCATCACATTACCTCACCCCCCCCCCATTTAACTTTTCACTATTAATTATTACTTTTGATCTGCCTTTCTTTGTCCATGATTATCTCAATTCCTATTTGTATATCTGTCAAGTTTAATTTAATTATCTACTTTATCCCCCAATTTTATTATATTTGTTCATGTGTGACTGACTTCATCATTAAATTTTTTATGATATATATGCATACATGTTTAAAGTGAAGTTTGTTCATCAAATCATATACGTATCTCTTTTCAGAGATCTGACTAGCATTTAACAGTTAAAATAGTGAATAGTGACTTGTAAATCCAAATAACTATACTATGGAGGGCTACTTCAAATTAAACACTATAAGGTACTTACAACCCTGAATACAAATGACTAACAAAATCTTTGCAATCTGAGGATTTGCTCATGGAGGAATTTTGAAACTTAAAACCTGATACATATAAACTTCAAAAATTATACCTTGCTTTTTTTTTTTTGAAATGTTGATGATAAATATAAACATTTGAAAGTTGATGGTGTATTACCTAAGGTAGAAATGTTACTCAGAGTTGCATGCAACATTGCATTATCACGCCAATGACAAAATCCTCCACTTATAACTATTATTGGAAATGTAACAAAATAAACATCAATAGTCAAAAACTTTATCTAATCTCTAAAAATTTTGCCTTTATCTTTATTTCTGTGCTACTTTAAATATGGACATTTTTTTATGTATAACATCATCACTATTTAGTATTTTTAACTTATCATTAATTAAACAAATTTATATATATGCTTTTGTCATGAATTTCAACATTATTCAGAGTTTTGCAGAGTGTGCAAAACATCATACAAACTCGAGAAAAAAAATCTTACACATATTTATTATTTAGTGTTATTAAAAAAAAAAAAACATTATATATATACTTAACATTATACAGGGTGTGGAAATATCTAATAGCCCCACAAATGGGCATACAAACCTGGGAAGAAGAAAAATACGATGTACCAGTCGAAAAACACATATCGATCCAACAAGACCCGGAATACAGGTAAAGTACCTTAAATCCAACCATGTACAAGATATATAAGTCAGGTACATCGTGAATTCTGCCCTATTTACCTATATCCCCAGGTCAAAGATCTAATCAATAACCTTTCTCGATGATAACATCGAATTCCTTTACTTTCACCGTGCCAGCAGCTGAGTCTTAAAGCATGAGATTCATTTTTAATTATATATTTTAGTGAGAACTTGGGTGATTGATTTATATCTACATTTAAAATCAAAGATTATTTAAAGTAAAAATAAATAAAAATGATTCGAGGAACACTGGAAATTTTGTCTTAGTTATATATATATATTTAAAAATCATTAAGTATTTTACATTAATATTTAACTCAAGCTCTTTACAAACAAAAACACAATCTTTAAATTAACTTTTATAATTATACAAGTTTATGATGAATTTATATTAGCAGTTATCTTTGACATTGGGTTTGTACAAATTTATTTTGTTTACATTGGCTGCAAAAAGATTTTAAAATTAAATGATCACGTATTTAAAAATTATCCGTGCACATTTAGTACAAGTTTATAATATAGTGACAGGTCTAAGCATCTGCCCAGCTGACATATATAACTAATAAATATTTTATTTCTTCTTTACACAAGATTTAAAAAAAAACATTTCTATTGAAACGGACATTAAATAAACAATTATAATAAGACTAATTCGTCGTCTTACTCTAATGACATACGAAGAGAAAAAAAAGAATTGATTTTGTTTCTCTTTATAAATAATAATTTAGATTTCAAATAACTAATGTTTTATGACAGC